>CM055731.1:13078378-13433378 GCA_029465975.1 Dallia pectoralis
TCACCAGCAGATGGCAGTCTTCACCAATGAAATCCTACTTTTTACCAGTTGAACCGGATGTTGATCAAACGTCAAGCAATCAACTCCGCAACCCCTGCTGCTTTAGTCGCCGGTTTCTGCAGCGGACAGTTTACACATATAACACGATATCCCCTTGGAAATTGCTAACGTGCAATTGTTATATTGTCAGTAATGTCTCAAGACGGATTTCAACCCACACAAATAAGGACCAACAACAACAACACGAGGTCTGTCATGCTATAATAAGAACAAGCTGTTGTCGCTGGCTGCATTCATTTGTTTTCATCTATATTATTATTATGCACGAAACTAGCTAGCCAGCTTTAGTTACCATTCTTTTCCGATTGTAACTAGTAGACTTACTTTATAATAGTTATATTTTCATAGTGTGCTTCCCACAGTATGTACAGTACTACCATCATATTAACCTCAGCTATTCTAATACATTGCCACTGTCTGTCTGACTGTTCATCGTCGCTTGTTTCATGCAGCCTGAGTGCTCCACAAACTCAAACTACGTGCCCTGGTAAAACACCAATACAAGTTCTTCATGAATACGGAACCAAAATCGGTAACCTTCCCGTGTATGTTATGGAGAAGGCTGAAGGAGAGGCGCATCAACCCAGCTTCATCTTCAACGTGTCAATAGGAGATGTGTCCTGCACAGGTGAACATGTATTCTTGAAACTAGTTATGTGCATTACATTTGACTTAGTTATTAGGTTTATATGGGGTGATATGAAATGGGCTTCTCTATGAATGGGCGTATGCCTTTATCTTCAACTTCTTTGGATGTGTAATTCTGCATTACAGGTCAAGGGTCCAGTAAAAAAGCAGCCAAACACCAGGCTGCAGAGTCTGCCCTGAACATTCTAGAAATTGACACAGGGAAACCGTAAGTTGGCAATGGGCGTGTAAGACAGCCTGAGTAGAAACAGCAACATTATTAACTATTAAGATGTATTTCTGATTTCCTTGTTGCAGCCTCCACATAAAGACGGAGAGTAACGGCGTCCCTGTAGAGCACAACGACCAACCCAACTCAGTGGGGATACTGCAGGTGTGTCCTAGTTTTTGCCCTTAGTGACTTTTAAATGTGTTTTGAGTGGCAATACCTTTGCAGGGCTGTGATTGAATGTTTGCATTGAACACCATCAGGGTAACTACCAAACAAACAATTTATGTCCAAATCTTGGCTAAAATGGATTTCCCCTCAAAAGGAGCTGGCCCTGCAGCGTGGATGGCGTCTACCTGAATACACAGTACTGATGGAGGCAGGCCCACCTCACAAGAGGGAGTTCACGGTTACCTGCAGAATGGAGTCTCTATCGGAGACTGGTATGTAACTACAGGGATTTGCTTCAACATCTCTTATGCGTGCTACGTCTGTAAATAGTCTGATGTAAAAAAAAAAGTGCTTGATAATATACATTTGATTGGGCTTTCTAAATCTTTGTATTAAAATACCATAGTTTTTATGTTTTTTTGATTGGTGTATTATTTAGACGCATTCTACTTAATGTGTTCATTGGAGTGATTCATATGGTCATCCGCATGTATTCAACAGCTGTCGGAAATTCCAAGAAGGTGGCCAAAAAAGCAGCAGCAGAGAAGATGGTGGCAAAACTTCAAAATCTTTCCGGCTGTCCTGAAATCACGTGGGTATGTGAAATGTCTTCTCCCATTTTGGCGCCTTCGCAAGCAACTTCTTAGACTTCAGGCGTAGATTCTGACTGCTGCAGAATGGATGTCTTGAACGTCTGTTCTGTACTCCATTCCTTCTAGAGCCCGAAGCCTAGCGTGCGACTGGAGAACCTACGCAACTCGTCGGCAGAGAAGATGTCCTTGTTGAGGAGAAGCCCCCTAAGCATCCCCAATACGGACTACATACAGATGATGCTGGAGCTCTCCAAGGAGCAGGGCTTCGAAGTCACATACTTTGACATTGGTGAGCAGTTAACTTGCTTCCTTCCACTAACCACATAATCTCCATAACACTTGACAGTCTTTCTTGTTGTTCATAAGGTGCTGAACAGGGTCATATTTATTGTACAGTGTTTCTGTGCTTTCCTTGGCAGATGAGCTGACAGTGAACGGGCAGTACCAGTGCCTGGCCGAGCTGTCCACCTCGCCTGTGACCGTATGCCACGGCACGGGCATCTCCTGTGGCAACGCGCACAACGACGCCGCCCACAGCGCTCTCCAGTACATCAAGATCATGGCTTCCATCAAATGAACCATCTTAGTGAACCGCTGTTTCTCCCCCTGGAATGTGGAGTCAGGATTTGCGGAGAAGAAAACAAATCACCACTTTGTCCCGACCGAAACGTGTAGCTATCCTCACCCTACCATTGTTTTCACTCCACTTACACTTTTCACTCTGTGTTGAATTAGTGGATATTTGAGGCAGTGTCAATAGGAGTCATCCATTGTGACAAATCAATCTAAGTGTTGATATTTAAAGCATTCACAGATCCCCACCGGAGGTGTATGGCAGCTATTTTGAAGTCAGTTAAACCCTGCAGGGTTTGCGTACTATGGATAGACGAGGACAATGGAATAGCATTGGCACGACACAGAAAGACCTTCAGGCTACATGTCAAAGTAAATAGCCTATCTGACTATGCTGGTTTTTCCAGAAGCTATGGTGAGGATGTGTGAGTGCATTGAAAACTGTACTTACACTGAGCTGAGCTGCATGGAACTGCGTTTGGACTGGTTAACTCATTATTTTATGAGAAATTGTTTTATTTACCACTGAATTTGATCTCTATATATATTTTCTTCTTCTCTTCTGTAGTCCTTCCTTCCTTCAGTCATTGTTGGAGATATTTTCTAAATTCTGAAGCAGACTGTCAGAAACAAATTTTGACTTCTCTCCCTAATTATAATTTCTCTCATGACTGAGATTTTTCATAGTACATTGTCACCCTATTTTCCCAATCAGCCAATGTTATTAACATAATCCCTTCTAAATTATGGTTTGATTTTAGAGGTACAGGTCTGAGCCTAGGTTGGTTTAAGGCTGTTATATTTAAAAAAATGATGTGCAATTCCATCATACAGTGAATGACTCGTGTTTCTAACTGCCATGTAAATTCACATTTGAATTCGGTTTTCTGTAGCTTTCTCTCCCAACAACAGATTCTTGTCATGTACAAACGCAACGGATCAATTAGAACATTTAGCTTGTTTTGGTTGGTTTGTGCTCTCATTATTCGACAGGATATAAAACTATGTGTGTAGATGTAAACATGTATTATTTTTTGTAGTGTAAAAAAATTTTTTTTTTTTAAGGTAATAGTAGCTAGATGGTATACTGTGAAACATCCGGACAACTTCTGACTTAGACTTCAAGACCAAGACTGCTGTTATTGTCTTTGCATTGGTGCAAAGACCCAATACCTGCAATCTTGGTAGCTTTGATGTTGATGACTAAGAGGGTAGTTGCCCTGTTGTATCTGGGCATGTCGTCTGGCTCTGTCTACCCGTAACATTGTAGCCTAGCTATGTTAGTTGTGTATTATATGATCATTGTACGTGTCCGTGTGCGCGTGTTTAAAGGTTTGCATTTTTGCCGACCTCCACACAGAATGAAGACAGATATTGTTTTAGGCCAACTGCTAGTAATGATGGGATGATTTTTACAACTGGATTCCACCCTGTCGTGAGTTTCTGTCACAAAGCCTAAATTAGGCAACTTACTCCCATTTTGGTTTGTTTTAAGGTGTATTGTAATGTTTTGGTGTCATCCCCGGCATGTGCTGTGTACCCAACCATATGAATACACAATTATTACACAATGTAAAGTGGTGTGGCAGACAGACATGTTAAATAAATATATATTGGCCTATATCTACATCCTAACTTCTTAAAAACGTCCTTTTTAACATTAAAAATATATAAATGTAGTATTTCCCTCATGGAATATCAACACATTTAATGTTAAGTACTACCACTACTCTACCATGCCAACATTGTATTCTATATACTTTATATATACTTACTATTTTATTCTACTATGCTAAACTCAATAAGTAATATGAGGGCACTACTTAAACAGTCTGGCATTCTTAAGAGGGGAGGAGATATTGTTTTAAAGTAATATTTTTTTCTTATATGCAAATTATTCGTATAAATACTCCAATATATTTTGCATATGCATAAATTAATTAACACAAAAATGACATTTTGCCATTGGGATCTCAGCCTTCAGAGTTCCTAGTGAAAGTCCGGGGTATGGAGTAATAATGGTGGAGAATTTCATCCAATGTGCCCTACAACATCTTAAAAAATATATAGTTAAAAGCTCAGTGCTGTTACCCCTGCAATGAGAGTGTACACTTGTACTAAAAGCAAGGATGCCAATAACTCTTACAGATACATTGATAATAACAAAAACAGACCCTTTGTTTCTCTACCATACAGCCTTTTGGTAGACCCGAGCATCACAGAAGAGGCAGACAAAGCCGATGGCCCAGCTGATAACATCATGACGCTGTGTCCTAGCATGAAACCACCTGCAGGCTGCCTGCAACTTGCCTGCATCAAAATATCAATGCCCCTCACATATTGTCTGATCTAAATGCGCAAAAGACAACCGTTGATGTTAAAACTCCGCACTTCTAGAAGTCCTTGGTGGTTCCAACATCTGGGAAGTGGCCTCAGGCGATGCAGGTACGTAACAGCCTAGATCCTTTGGTGGGAAGATCCTTGGAAATAAACCAAAAGTGCCTCTGTTTGATTCAGCCGTCAAGGCAGGTAGACATGCGCTTAAGGAAATAATTTCTGTCACGGAACTGAGCAGACACCTTAGGACATGCAGGATGAACAGTTGATGAAGAACACTGTGTCACAGACTTCTCATTCAGTTTGATTCCTTTTTTTTATTAGAACAAGCACTAGAGAGCAGCTGTGTAGTGTCCATGGAAAGATATGTACTTAAACAATTGCACTTTAGAAGGTACCCATTGGAAAATGGATTTAATGAACTCCGCTGACACGGTGCCAAGTGGTGCCTGTCAGTCCGAAACTCAACGAAAAAGCCCAATTGAGAAAATAAAATCTTTCGTAAGGCATTTGCAACATTCATTGGCAGGCTATGTCACTTAAAACATGCAGATATAACATTGTAACCGTTTAACTACTCTGGAGGTTTAACTGTTCAGCTGTTGGGTTTCTGTGGTTTTCCTACAGGTCTGTCTGAATACAATCACAGATGATCCTCCTAATCCGTATGAACTGAAGTTCTGTGTTAGTTGATGTTAGAGTCTGTGTGTCAGTCCCACTCAAACGGAGGAGACGGGAATATGCTGCTGTTAACCTGTATTGTGCACGTCAATGGTGTCCAGGGTTGACAGTCGGCTGAACATGACAGTGATCACATGTATACTGGTGGTGATAACTGCTAATGACACAGAACAAAATAGTTTTTAGATTATTCATGGGAATTGTCAGTCATGAGTGTGACCACATTCTCTGACTGTAACATGTTAACTGCATTTCAGATCTCCTTTTGTGGTGACATAACACTCAGATCCATTCCATTTCCATAATGTGATGTGCAGAACAATACACTGAATGGTAAATTAGATTTCAAATGGCCTCCCTGTGTGGCTGGTATGGGGTTATTCAATATTTAGTGTGAGGCTAGATTAATAGATATGTATTAAGGCACAGAAAGTGGGATTGATTTCTGAATAGATACAGTAGCTACAATATGATACTGTATGTTCATTGTCTTCTGATTCCGCAGTACTGGACAGTACACTCACAATTATAATTAGACTTCACAATTCAATGTTTCCATTCTACATTCTTCTGTACAGTATAGTCACTTTTAAAGTCATTTTAAATTTCCAGTTTCCCCCGAGACAAAACAATTCAGAGAACAAATAAATATAACCGTTGTACAATATTGTTGCTTACTGTACAGATTCTGTGGTAATCAAACACATTGTGTATTGACTTTCACATAAGGTTTTAGATGACAGGGGACTTACAATATATATTAAAACTGATATGTTTGGCAGTAATAATCTAGTCTCAAATTGAATTGTAGCTGATTTATGAACAATATCCTTGTCTGGGAACTCAACACGTTTAAAGCATATAATCCTAATATATATTTTTGTACCTGTGTGGATACTAAATAATGAAAACCCCAAAACCTGAATTTGGTTCTAATTCCATAATCAAAATGCTTGTCTTTGGCTTGAACATAATGCCGTGTTATGGGATTTGCAAACGCAGAACTTTCAGAACCAAACTCAACAGGGCTTAACGTTTGACTAACTCCAGCTCTTGGTTTCTATACACAACAGATTACCACAAGCATATGCATTCATGTTAAGTCATCTGAAAGCACTAATGTTTCAAGTGGGGATGGTCTGGTGTCATAGCGACGGTCTAATTACCATGGGTCATGTGGTTTCCACTTCCAGGACCCCCTAGCCTCTAAACAACCACAGGAGTGGAGGACCACTCCACTGTCACTATGTCTGAAAATTCAGCGCAGTGCTTGATTTGATAATAAAAATGGGAAATAAATCAGGACCAGCGTGAAAAGGCAATGTAATAATAGATTGCAATATGCCCGGAAACTTCATACTGACTGAAAGATGAGTTGGGTCAGGTTTTAAATATGTTTCTCAGAAGATTAGTGAACAAGGCCAGACTTAAGTAGGAATGCCTTCAGATCACGCTGAGATGTCCTGGTATTGGATATGTTCTTATAATTGGACAGCAGGCTGGGATTCATATTCTACACTCTGGCCAACAACACATATATTGAAATACAGAAAATCAAAGAACATTAAAATTATATTAATTTAAACTTTTCAAGTTTATATTAACTACAAACTATCAAAACTAGTTGGAATCTGAGCCGTTGAATGAATTGCAGAATTTTTTGTTTGTACATTGAAAAGTTATGTGTAAGAAAAGAATGTCTGTGGCTTGAAAAAACAGCCGTGGTGAGTGACCTGGGTGGTCTGTCGTCTGAAGGCTGAAAAAGAAAGTGGTTTCCAGACAAAACTGGAACTAAAAGTCTTTTCCAGACAAAGCTGGAACTAAAAGTCACAACTCAAGGTGTTTTTCTTTGGGAGTTGCAAAGGAAATATCTCTCCTCACATAAATGTCTTTCACACATAACAGTGATCAAAACAAACGTGTGTAACAAGAGAATACAGCTATGATACAGACTTAACTAATGCAAAAGGCAAATTCTAAAATAAATAACAGCAATCTTTAGATATAGTATACAGCAGTAGTTACATTTTCACTAATTTCTATGATACGGTAAAGATATTTTACAAAAATATCAGACTTTTTTTAGTTTTGTTTCTACAACAAATGATTCACACTATAGCGTAATGCCAATGAAAGCCGCACTTTAAACATGCATGGGAGATATAGCAGCAGGAAACCAAAGGCCTTATCCAAACGCTACTCTATATCAAACTGCTTTCCAAACTCAGCTGGGCACCACTAAAAGATTTCAAACGTGTGGTGTGGAGAGGTGATTCTTTTTAAGGCAAGGACATAGTCGCTGCGTAAAGACGGCTTAGGATAGATCTACATGGGGAGATTGTTGCCCTGACAAACCAGCCTCCGCAGAAAGCTCGGTGAGTCGGTACCAAGTGTATGAGTGGGTACCAAGGGGGCGCCCGGCTGGGTAACAGCCCGGTCGCTGTGTCTAACGGGGCCACTGTAGATCATCGACTAATATATCTCAGTCCTGTGTCCTTCCACACTGTCATCTTGTCAATGAGACGGTCATTTCAGAACCGTATTGTGCATACAGTGTGTGTTTAGCGATCCATATGCTACCAGAGGCTTGGGTTTTCCATGTTGATGAAACCCGGAGATTTGCGAAGCTCCCAGTAGGTGCTGTTGGTTACCCATCTCTCCCTTTGATTGGCATCCACCACTTTCCTGGGAACAAAAGAGACAGCGAGTCAATGAAACAGAAGTGAGTTCAGCATCATCTACAGAATGGACAATCGCTTGTGACAAGTAACAGAGGAAGAGGCAGACTGTTTCAAACTTTTCCTGGCCTGAGACAACTACATCACGTCTTTCTCAATTACGCTCCGGCCTTCGTACTCACTTGAAGAAGCGCGGCTCGTGTTTGATGTCATTTTCCTCCTGCCACTTCCTCCTGGTGCGCTGCAGATCTTCTATGCGCTGCTTCTCTGAGGCGGCCATCTCCACGTTCCCCTCCTCTAGATGCCTAACGGAACAAATCACCACTCAACACAACTCAAATAACCGTTTCAATTCGCAGAATACCCAAATACGTCCACAGCTAATGTCTTATTCAGGTCTAGGGACAAGAGCCGCAGTAGCTCGTCCTGTCAGTGTGATGGGAACATGAAAATAGTGCTGTTCCACATTGTGTCAGCAGGTGGCAGCAGTAACACACAGGCCGTCCCTCCTGCAAGAGTCAACCATACATTAGAAGTGTGATGACGCATCGCCTGTCTGTCCATACCTTTGATCGGGCCTGAAGCGGGCGTCTGTGGGTGGAAGCAGGTCTTGCATCTCGGGGCAAAGCTCATTGAGCTCAATAGCAAACCGTGTGAATCCGTAATATAGCTCGTAGTCTGTGGGCATAGACCCTGGGGGGGAAACACATGAAATCACAGGGATCAAGGTCCTGTTTCAAAGTCACAGCGGAGAATTCCCAGGAAGCAAAACAGTTTGAAATGCCAATGTGAACAGGGTGTTTGTTCCCATATTAAAGTCTCGTCTACGGTGAGCATATCGCTATAACAGATGTTGTCAGCTGCTTAAATATATCCAATCAACAGTTCAAAGCGCCCTCCCTAGTGACAGCGTCAATGACAGTTACCGGGCCTCCAGATGCATTTGGCAGAGGGCGGGACTCCACAGAAAAGGCCCTCGTGCCATTTGCCGAACAGCCGATGCACCACCTTCCCCTCCTGGTCCATTATAAACCCTTGAACTTCGTTCACATTGGAACTCCAGTAATTTCCCTGAAGATAAAATAAAACAACGCTAATGTCGTGACGGTAAACACAGCAACCGATGAAACGGAAAAAAATACATCAACTACTAAATTACAAATGGTGATACAAAAGCGTACAGATGCTTAACACGCATTGTTATTTCCGGGCACACACCTGGACGTACATATCTACAGCTGGTAAATAATGTCTCACCTTGACGAAGGTGAGTTTGCAGATGCAGGCGCTGCTCTTTGTGTTCCTAATAGTGATCTCCCCGTAGTGTTCGATCCACCTTCTCCCGCTCAGGATGTTGTGAACGCATGTGGTGACTTTGTTCCATTCGTAATGATCGCCGAAACTGAGTGACGCAAAGGGCAGTTGTCAGGGCAGTTGTCACGACAACCGGATATATTTTCAGGATATCCACACAGTAATGACAGTCTTTAGGTCCGCCTGCGTCTTAGGCTGCTTTTGACAGGCAGCTTAGTATTATTATCACCATCATCTGTCCAATTGCATCAAGACCTTCTGACATCCTCCACTATCAAATGAAACATCCACATCCAACAGAAAACTGGAGCCCATAATCACACAGAACCGAGCATTAGATACATCACAAGCCAAGCAGTGGGGCTTTTGGGTCCCTGCGCACTCATTACATGGAGTCAGAGGGGCTTGTGATTCCCTACAATCTATGGGCTTACTCAGCGGCCCTCACACACTCCTTCCGGCCCGCTGTTGGCATGACTCACTTTTCAAAAGGCTGACAAATAGAGCAGAGCCCAGCTCCCTCCTTCATAACCCTGTCAAGGGCACTTTAAATGGTGTACAGAGGGGAGCCAGGAGAGTTACCTCCCACAGGACAGGTGGACGGCTGTGGCAGTGCTGGAACAAGGCCCGGTGGCAGCTCCAGACCACTGTTACAGAGGGATCTACAGGCACTTTAGAAAGTCCAAATCCCCAATGTACTCTTTCAGATTCTGTTGGGTCACCGCACCAGAGTTTTACACGTTTTAATAAGCATCGGCTGTATATTGTTGTCCTGCTAGAAAGTGAACTTCCGTCATAGTCACATCTTTCGGAGGGCAGACGGTTTTCCTCAATGAATTATTCATATGATGCTCCACTCATTTTCGCTTCTGTCCTGACAATTGTCCCAGTACCAGATGATGATATGCCAATAACATGATGCTGCCCCTGTATGGAGGATGTCTATTGGGTGATGTGTTACACATGGTGTTTAGTAAGCCAGGACATGATATGTTAGTCGAATCTATATAGGCCATACACATGGTGTTGTTAGAGACCAGGAGAATAAAACAATTGAAACGACTTTATGTAAATGCCTGGAATGTGTTTAACAACACCATGTGTATGGCCTATATAGATTCGACTAACATATCATGTCCTTTCCACCACTTTAAAAGCCTTGTTGTTTTTTATGGATTTCCGATGTTCTATCCAAGGGAGATCCTGTCTATTTTAAAGAACGTCTGTTTGGCCCACAACTGCTCCTTTCTGCTCAATGGAAGTTATTGCAACAGCACAGGGTCTCGCAGACAGCTGTGGAACATATTTATGGTCACCAGTAAACTAGTTAATGAAGTCCTGTTGCTGACTACACATACCAGAAAGTCCACTAGGGATAATTATCTAAAACCGGGTTTACTTACATAAACCGAACCATTTATTACTGGCTTGGTGGTTCCCCCTTTTTTTATTTGACTCGAATCTCTGGATTTTTTTTCAAAAGTGTTGAAAGCACTCATGTTGAAAGCACTCATTAGCGACATTAATGACACATTTCTAAATTATAATGTCTAGCAAAGATTCTAGAATTACTGTGAATTACACAGCTATATTTGTTCTGACTGATAACTGTTCAGCTAACTGAATTAGCAATCGTCATCAACCAGGGTACAGCTCTGTGAATGGAACCACTTTGCTAACAACAGTTATTTCTCTGTCCGGTGTTTGTGTTCTTTTGCCCATCTCAATCTTTTCTTTTTATTCGGCAGTCTGATATATTGCAACTCTTGTAGATTATACAGAAGTTTCCTATTCACAGTTGGCGTTCAGACAGGTGGTTTGTGGGTACTATTAAAAGGACCTGTAAGGCAGTTGTGCACCGGGGCCTCCCACTCCTATTTCTGTTCTGGATAGAGCCAATATGTGCTGTTCGGAAGTTAAACAAACAACAGAATGGGCTTTTTGGTTTCTTGGCAATATCTTGCATGTAATAGCCTTCATTTCTTAGAACAAAGATAGACTGACGGGTTTTAGAAGATTGTTTGAATCAATATCGCAGGTGTGTAAATGGACGGCAAGTATCAGTGGGGATATGTCTACGTCAGTTTTTCTGTGTGTGTGTGCGTGTGAAGCTGGACAAAACATCCACAGCTGTATTACCTTGGAAGGGTAAGATTCACAGTGCCAATTGGAAGGATTTCCATGGATTTTCCCCAGAATTTGTTTTTCCATCTGACATCTGAGAAGAGATTGCAGGTTATTGATATAGCACATGCAGGATGTTGATATAGCACATGCAGGTTGTTGATATAGCACATGGAAGATGTTGATATAGCACATGCAGGATGTTGATATAACACATGCAGGATGTTTATATAGCACATGCAGGATGTTGATAAAGCACATGGAGGATGTTGATATAACACATGGAAGATGTTGATATAGCACATGCAGGATGTTGATATAGCACATGCAGGTTGTTGATATAGCACATGGAAGATGTTGATATAGCACATGCAGGATGTTGATATAACACATGCAGGATGTTGATATAGCACATGGAAGATGTTGATATAGCACATGCAGGATGTTGATATAACACATGCAGGATGTTGATATAGCACATGCAGGATGTTGATAAAGCACATGCAGGATGTTGATATAGCACATGCAGGATGTTGATATAACACATGCAGGATGTTGATATAGCACATGCAGGATGTTGATATAGCACATGGAGGATGTTGATAAAGCACATGGAGGATGTTGATATAGCACATGCAGGATGTTGATATAACACATGCAGGATGTTGATATAGCACATGCAGGATGTTGATATAGCACATGCATGATGTTGATATAGCACATGCAGGATGTTGATATAGCACATGCAGGTTGTTGATAAAGCACATGCAGGATGTTGATATTGCACATGGAGGATGTTGATATTGCACATGGAGGTTGTTGATATAACATATGCAGGTCGTTTTGTTGATATAGCATATGAAGGTTATGGATATAGCACATGCAGGATGTTGATATAGCACATGCAGGTTAATGATAAATAACATGCAGGTTATTGATATTGCATATGCAGGTTATTGATATAGTATATGCAGGTTATTGAAATAGTATATGCAGGTTATTGATATATAACATGCAGGTTATTGATATATAACATGCAGGTTATTGATATAGCATATGCAGGTTATTGATATAGCATATGCAGGTTATTGATATAGCATATGCAGGTTATTGATATAGTATATGCAGGTTATTGATATAGCATATGCAGGTTATTGATATAGTATATGCAGCTTATTGATATAGCGTATGCAGCTTATTGATACAGCATATGCAGGTTATTAATATAGCATATGCAGGTTATTAATATAGTGTATGCAGGTTATTGATATAGTATATGCAGGTTATTGATATAGTATATGCAGGTTATTGATATAGAATATGCAGGGCATTGATATAGCATATGCAGGTTATTGATGTAGCATATGCAGATTATTGATATAGCATATGCAGGTTATTGATATAGTATATGCAGGTTATTGATATAGCATATGCAGGTTATTGATATAGCATATGCAGATTATTGATATAGCATATGCAGGTTATTGATATAGCATATGCAGATTATTGATATAGCATATGCAGGTTATTGATATAGTATATGCAGGTTATTGATATAGCATATGCAGGTTATTGATATAGTATATGCAGGTTATTGATATAGTATATGCAGGTTATTGAAATAGCACATGCAGGTTATTGATATAGCACATGCAGGTTATTGATATAGTATATGCAGGTTATTGATATAGTATATGCAGGTTATTGATATAGCATATGCAGGTTATTGATATAGAATATGCAGGTTATTAATATAGTGTATGCAGGTTATTGATATAGCATATGCAGGTTATTGATATAGCATATGCAGGTTATTGATATAGTATATGCAGGTTATTGATATAGTATATGCAGGTTATTGATATAG
Source organism: Dallia pectoralis (assembly GCA_029465975.1). Lineage (NCBI taxonomy): Eukaryota > Metazoa > Chordata > Actinopteri > Esociformes > Umbridae > Dallia > Dallia pectoralis. The sequence continues at coordinate 13,091,633 of CM055731.1, forward strand.
TATATGCAGGTTATTGATATAGTATATGCAGGTTATTGAAATAGCACATGCAGGTTATTGATATAGCACATGCAGGTTATTGATATAGTATATGCAGGTTATTGATATAGTATATGCAGGTTATTGATATAGCACATGCAAGTGTTTAAGACAGCACATAAAGGTAGTTGGTATAGCAAAAAGAAGGTTATAAATAAAGCACAAACAGGATTTTAAGGAAAGGACAAGTATGTGAGCATGGTAACCTACCAAGTATGTGAGCATGGTAACCTACCAAGTGTGTGAGCATGGTAACCTACCAAGTATGTGAGCATGGTAACCTACCAAGTGTGTGAGCATGGTAACCTACCAAGTATGTGAGCATGGTAACCTACCAAGTGTGTGAGCATGGTAACCTACCAAGTATGTGAGCATGGTAACCTACCAAGTGTGTGAGCATGGTAACCTACCTTGCCAGAAGGTGAATTTGTTGGACTCAGCGTGACAAGCTGAAATTGGTGGATGGTGGCTCACCTTTAAAAATCAAATGCCGTATGTTGTTAGTGACAACCCAGATAGATTATTCCCTTACAGCTAGAAACCCCTGCATGGTTGACTCTAGAGCAATATCATACACATGCCTCTGTGAGCATATGTCATTACAACACCAAATTTAGCCCATTTTTACTCCATTGTTTGTGAACAAGGGACACACAAACAAACACTACACAGTAACTTCAAAACATGATGGATGGTCTATTTTGGCACCGAAAGTATTTCTGTAACTTGAGTGTACTGGCTCGGTCCTCAGCATTTTACCAAAACATAGACGAGGTAAGCCATTTCTTAGTGTTTCAACTAAGGCTTTAAGCTTTCCATGAATGTATCTGAGCGTATGATATGAACCAGACTTAAAAAGAAAATGCGTTGAGAGAAGAGGATGAGTCATTAAATCGTGACCATCATATTATCCGCTCGTTAGCAGCTGACACCAGCACTGAGGCAGAGAATAATCAGTCAGGCCTCGGAGAAAAGGCTGCTTGGATCCCCAACTGAACCATAGTGAGAGGGGACGAACGGCAAGATGCCTTTAAAGTCAGTGTCCCAACTCTACTGCGACACCCGAGACCTGCCTTTGGACCTGGCAGTATAATTCAGTAATACAACCCTGTAGCCTGCAGCTCATGTATCTATGGAATAGCTCTGGTGCTCTAGAGGTTGACCTAGTCTGGAACATCTAAGACCTGAGGCACATTACTACAATGACAGGGGCATCTTCTCTGGCTAGACCAGCGACGACATTCATCTGCATTTCAGGCACCTAACGACGCGTTTCTATTTGACAATCTCCCACTGTCTGAACGCATTAAACCCGAACCCGGGAGCCACAGCGAGGTGGAAAACCCCATACCTGCTCAGCAATAAAACACATGCCCTTGTCCTCTCGGATGCATTCGTACGTCTCTCCCAGCAGGGGGTTGAAGGGCTTGCTTCCCGCTCTGTAGTACGTGGAGGAGTATCCTGAGATGACGAATGCTGCCATGATGGCCTGTTGCAGAGAAACACCCAACAAAGCAAACACAATCATGAACCATTAATCCGCTAACCAGCATTAGATTGAAACACCGTTGTCCTTTGTTGGTAATATGCAGTACTCATTTATTCATTCTCATAATGCTGGCCCCTACTATATATATGTTTTTCCATTTTAAATGCTAAATCAGTATTCGTGCACCATCTTGTTGTACAAACAAAGACGTGGGAATGGCATATGTGAGATTGAATAAGGTGCGCAGCTGTATCAGAAGGCCATAGACCAGGGCCAGGGCTTCCATTCAGACGGCAGCCTGTTTACTTATGCCTCGTCAATGTCGATGCCACGGCAACGGACAGATAGACAATGTTTGTCAGTGCTCCGGGCTGGAGTCTCCTGAATGGGTCCAGAATGGGTCCGAGATTGAAGGTTAATGTGGACGACCCCTGTCCAAATTGAACAAGTAACGAGTGTTTCGCTCTGCCATATCTCTCCTGACAAGTACAGTGTGTCCTCAGTGTGTAAGCTGGTTCATTGGGTCACAGCATCCCTACTGGTTACAGAAATATATCCTTTTACCTTATAGACGATTCAGAGTTATACTGGTGGCTATTAGAACTTGAACCATGACACCATATGAATCGGAATTGACCATTTCAGCTGTACCATTAATCGAGTGTTTGGTCATACCACCAGTAAGAGGTGAGTGTTTGGGCCGTACCATCAATCGGAGATGAGTGTTTGGGCCGTACCATCAATAAGAGGATAGTGTTTGGGCCGTACCATCAACAGGAGGTGAGTGTTTGGGCCGTACCATCAATCGGAGGTGAGTGTTTGGGCCGTACAATCAATCGGAGGTGAGTGTTTGGGCCGTACCATCAATCGGAGGTAAGTGTTTGGGCCGTACCATCAACTGGAGGTGAGTGTTTGGGCCGTACCATCAATAAGAGGATAGTGTTTGGGCCGTACCATCAACTGGAGGTGGGCGTTTGGGCCGTACCATCAATAAGAGTATAGTGTTTGGGCCGTACCATCAACTGGAGGTGAGTGTTTGGGCCGTACCATCAACTGGAGGTGAGTGTTTGGGCCGTACCATCAACTGGAGGTGAGTGTTTGGGCCGTACCATCAACTGGAGGTGAGTGTTTGGGCCGTACCATCAACTGGAGGTGAGTGTTTGGGCCGTACCATCAACTGGAGGTGAGTGTTCGGGCCGTACCATCAACTGGAGGTGAGTGTTTGGGCCGTACCATCAATAAGAGGATAGTGTTTGGGCCGTACCATGCGTTCGTAGGGGTCGTGAGTGTCAGCAGCCCTGTCCAGTAGCTCGGTGTACTCCAGCTCCTCACACATGTGCTGCAGGGTGTTGAGCGGCTCGTTGAGCTCCACGGGCATGGACACCTTGGACAGGTCCTTCCCAATGTTATTCCTCAGGATGTTCCACAGGTTGATGTTGGTGCAGTCCGGCGAGGGTGCAGGGAGACACGGGCGCCGCCCGTTACGGAAGGCACTTCCAGCCAGGTCTCCGTTCGGCACTGAAACAGGAGGTAAACGTCTGAACTATGCCCAGTCAGGCTCTGTCACAACAGCTAGAAGTTCATCAGGATGGACAGACAGTCAGATGGTGAGAAGACTAGCAGATAGTCAGCCAGTGTATTGGGACGCCATCGGGTAGATTACACAGATAGTTATTATAAAACCCTGACTCCAGCTCTTGCCACACTTTAAGGTCTCCAAGGTCAATACCTGGCTGACTGATGAACAGCCTGGATCTGGCCCTGGCAGGGAAGGGAGGGGGCTGATTGGCTGAAACCCCAGTAACTTTACCAACTCTATCAAATGAACCCGCCCCCACCACGTTAATGGAGGGGAGAACCCCAGTAGATCCAGCTGAACACGGGGAACCTACTCTGCCTGGAGACGTTATCGTTCACGCTGGCGTTGTCCTCGGAAATGTTATCGCTCACATCGCTGACGTACGACTCGTCGTCCGAGGCCTGGGGCGAACGGGTGACAGAGGAGAGCCACGGGTCAGTACAGTACACACACACACACACACACACAAACACACACATAGATACAGACAGCACAGAGTCAGTATCGTGGACACACACACACCTGTCTCGCACAAACACGAACAAACTGCATTTTGCCAGTAGCTAGGATACTGCAGTGGGTGTGTCTGTGTGTGTGTGTGTGTCTGTGTCTGTGTGTCTGTGTGTGTGTCTGTGTGTGTGTGTGTGTGTGTCTGTGTCTGTGTGTGTCTGTGTGTGTGTCCCTGTGTGTGTGTCCCTGTGTGTGTGTGTCTGTGTGTCTGTGTGTCTACTGTACTCCCTCTCTCAGCAGTAATGACAAGATGAGACACTGCAGGATTCCCCCCCATGTTATTATATATGGTATTATAAATGGTATTATATATGTCAGTATAAATAGTAACACACAATGAACCCATTGACGTTGCCACAGAGCTGTGTATTGTGTCTACTCGGGGTAACGGCCTGCTCTGGACAGTGGCCTGATGAGAGAGCTTTTTTAGGACCATCAGCGCCGGTATGAATGAGCACGTCACCTGAACCTGAACGGCCCAGCTTGGTGATCTGTCTCCTCTTTGAGGAACCCTTCAGCAGTAAACATCCTAATGGCTCTTATGGGGCCGTATTGACTAGTGCTTGATATTCATGACATCGAGCCTGTCGAGGCCGCGAGTGAGAAAGGCTAATTCTGTGGCGTCGGAAACAGAGAAGAAACCCCATCAGCCTGGGGAATGAACCATGTCCAATCCATAAAGCGGGGCTTATCGTTGAGAACAAGCAGTGGAAGGACGGCTACGTTTCTCACGCTACCGTGCTTAAGCATATTTCACATTTGACTCGTTTAGCCGACTTGCTTATCCAGAGCGACTGGGCCACGTTGAGGGATTTAAACAGCATCATGACACAATGGGTGCTGAGGAACCCCCCTCCGGGTGGGCCTGTTTTTGTCTGAGTTTCCGTGGTGTGTTATCTCTGCGCCTCACACCCCTCTAATTAACCGCCCACTAGCTCCAGCTCTGCCCAGACGGCGGCCATGTTGTATCAGAGTTCCCAGCATTTGGACAAGTTTAGTCCCCCTGCTCAGTCTGTTCCCCTCGACTCCAACTCTAAACTGTGTCGCAGTCATCTCTTACTTCGTTCTCAGACGAGCTGGCGGACAGGAGCACTTCGTGGGCGTCGAAAAACTCAGAGACAGACTCTGACATGGACAGCCTGCTCTCATTGGACGGCTGCTGAATCAGAGGGATTCCCATTGGCTCACCAACCTGTAACGAAACATGGAAAAACACAATCAGCAAAAACGTCTTCCACAGGGATTTAGACGGTGAGATGAAACAGTCGAGTCGTCAGTGGCGTCTTTGAGTATTGCTAGCAGTAACATTGTTTTCTTTTTCCCCTTATGTACATTGATGCAAGCCGCCTGTCTAACACAATGATCAGCAAGCGAACCCGTCAAGAAACACTAGAAGCGTCATCATTCTTGAAGGATGGAAATCAATAATCTAATTGGCAAATTCAAGGAGCAGAGATTACAAAATGCTTTCCAGTTAACTAAGGCTGCTCTTCAACCGAATTACCAGAGTTGAAAAACATCACACAAGGTCATAAAAACGATGGGGGAGTGGATCGGGTGGAGATGAATAAGCTACCTCGTCAGGACTGGTCATGATGTTCACGCTGACTGTTTGCTCAGACAGGACCGACTCAGAGTGAATTCGGCCCAGCCGGGTTTTAAGCTCTGCATTTTGGGACAGGGCCTAAAAGAAAGACAGATAACCCGAGGAATAACAAGTGGAATAACAAGACGGATAACAAGACGGATATTAAGATGGATAATAAGACATATGTCCAAACCCTGGAATAGACTACCTAAACATATGGGCAGCCACACTAGTCCTATACAGTGCAGCTCAGCACTCATTCACACAGAACGCCCGAGGCATAAAACACACAAATGATACTGACACTAAATTATGTGACCATGATCTACAGTTTAGAATAACAGGATATAGCACTGCTCTGTAGTCTCCCAGCAGTCCAACCTAGCTCCCAGGTTCCCGACCCTTATTGGAATAAAGGCCCTCAGGACATCACAACGGCCCTCTCTGCAGTCATAGTTCGATAGCCAGACACTCTGGACTAGCTATATTCCCAAACCTACTCATTTAGACCTACGTACTAGTTGTCTAGCGTGCTCAACCGTTGTCCCCAGTGAACATGTACTGCTGTGGTCCGGGTTGAAATCCATTAAGTGCGCCTCTTTTCCGCCATATCAAATAAAGCTTTAAAGTGCGGCAAAACATATATTAATGTATAATAATGTACAAAGTGTTATGTGACATGCTTGATAGTTTCCCTAAAGCGATGTGAACTGCCTAGCTACCCTGTAGAGTCAAATTAATGAACTTGCTGCTGGTATAAGACAGTTAATATTATTATTTAATGATGTTGAGTAAATGTTTAACTAATCTCCACATGTCTCACTTAGAGACGAAAGTGATTAAAATGGATAGGCAATGACTGCTCTGTTTTTGTCATCATCAGCATAATCTTATTTCTGACAATATGATGGATACAAATGGATACATTCTGAAAGAAAAAGAAAACAAACAAACAAACAAACATGTGTCTCTAGGACATCAAATTATGTAAGACACACTGTTCTTCCAGATTAATTTATCTTTATATCCAATACATTTACAGACTAGTGCACTGAATATTTAAAGTAATGCAGTGAGTCCTGGCAAAAAACATCTGTATTAAACATTAATGGCCACAGTTCACAGTACTGAGGGATCATGGGTACTGTAGTTGAATTTTTTATGAGCGCCTGCAAGTCTCACCTGTGACAGAGACTTCCTGAGTTTGACTAGTTGGACAGACTGCCCTGATGACGGCTCCTGGTCAGACAGAACCGTTTTGATCTTCTCCTTCTCTATAGCCACTGTGTTGAATGCCGACTTCAGCAGAGAGTGGACTAGCAAAACAAGCAAAAGTCACTTCAATCCCACTGATTACTCACAAGTTTAATCAACAGACGTCCGTCAGTACTAGTCATTTTGGACACACTTATGCATCCACTTCAAATTTTGTGTGCCCAGACTTTTGACTAGTATTGTACACGTCCCTTGTATGGAAAGAGTAAAAGCTCTCAAGGTCCAAACGTGCTGCACCTTTCTGAGCGATGAGGCAGAAGTCCTCCTGTAGTTTGATGTAGTCCCCGCTGTACTCCACGCTGTCAGGAGCAGGGTGGGAGACAGGGGTCTGGAAGTCCAGCAGCTCAGCAGACAGGTTGGGGTTGGAGGAGTGTAGACGGACGGGGGACATACTGGTGCTCACAGGGAGAGAGGAGACCTGGGACAGAGGGCAACAGGACATGGGAAATACCACCGTGAAGATTTACATTGAGAATCGAGTCATGTGATATACAGATACGATGGGAGAAGAACGTGTATCGATTTATGCTTCCCGCGCTTTATATGATAGAATAGCTGATGAAAGTAACACAGTAAAAGTGTTGTATCTTGTATGTTTTCAGACTGAGAATAACATTGAGAAAATGCACAAACTATATCACAAGATTTGCATGGGCAGGGTTATGAGTTCCAAAGACACACCTCTACGTTGGTAATTGGTCGACAGCAAAGAGATCCCTCCCCTCTCAGACCAAAGTCTTTTTAAAATGATTGGTTGAATGTTTTATCGAGATGTATACTCCCCATTCCATTAGAAATGTATGAAGTAAAGAAGTGGTGTAACTTCAGACTGCACACTTTAAAAAAACAACAACTAGGGATTAAACTGTTTGTGGCCCAAGAGATTTGTGTAATAAATGTAGAGAGTAATGCCACACAATGAAATGTTGATACTTAATATTTATGCATTGGTATCTACTGTACTCTAGAATTAATTGCATTGAGCATAATATTATCTTTAAATCTGCAACAACAATACGTTAATCTCTCATCCCCATTATAAAATATGTAGAATTGAATATCGACATTTAAAGTCCTTTAAAATGTGTTTCCAGTAGCATTTGTCTCATCGGTTTAGCATTTAAATAATAAATAATAGATCGATACTCACATTTGTGTATTTGTTTACATCGCTAAATGAATCCCACAGACAATTCAGATGGGACAGTCATGCACAGTTGAAAAAGCTTTTTCTACCAATGATTTTCAGAAGGTCCCTAAAGCTACAAATAAACCAGTTAATTAGCTTTTTCCATTGTTCCTACTGTACTGCTGAATCACTCACTCATTCATTCATTAATTCACAAACACGACATATCTCAGAGGGCAGCTGGTATAAAAAAGTACTTTGTAGCCAATACAATCTACCAAAACCCACATAGTTAGACAAGCTCTGTATCGTGAAGGAAAAGGCTTTTAAAATGTCCGTCGTCACCATGAGTCACTGGAAAGGTAAAAATAAGTGTTTTATGAGTTAACTACATGTCTGGCCTTTTGCTGAAGCAGTAGAGTGTTAATGAGAAAATGGTGTAATTGAGTTAGTGGTTCAGGCTTTTATTTTATAATAAGTACCAAAGGACTTTGAATTTAGTGAAGATAACCGAACAGGTTCTACATCCTGAACTGTGATTGCATAACCCTTGTCGGAGAGACTTCATGAATTCATATTTGAGCAGTATAGTTAGGGTGTATTTTCTAGGTTGTTTTCTTTATTTACAATTTTTACTGTTACAATGATATACAATGACATGCAATCGTGGAATGTTAAAGGTTCAATCATAAAAGAGTTACAATTATGATCAATATGAAATCAAATGTAATGAAGAGAAAGATGTCTGCTAGATCTTTTGGGTGGTAATATTCTTTTGGATAAAAATTTTCAACTTTTTGGCACCAACTTTTCGGTGGCTTGTGAAACATGACAAAAGAGGTTGGTTTGATTAAAAGTGATACTGTATATGTCTGTGTGTCTGTGTTTGAGAGGTTGATTAAAACCTGATAGTGTATATGTCTGTGTGTCTGTGTTTGAGAGGTTGATTAAAACCTGATATTGTATATGTATGTTTGTCTGTGTGTCTGTGTTTGAGAAGTTGATTAAAACATGATACTTGTATATGTCTGTGTGTCTGTGTTTGAGTAGTTGGGTTGATTAAAGCCTGATACTGTATATGTCTGTGTGTCTGTGTTTGAGAGGTTGATTAAAACCTGATACTGTATATGTCTGTCTGTGTGTCTGTGTTTGAGAGGTTTATTAAAACCTGATACTGTATATGTCTTTGTGTCTGTGTTTGAGAGGTTGGGTTGATAAAAACATGATACTGTATATGTCTGTGTTTCTGTGTTTGAGAGGTTGGGTTGATTAAAACATGATACTGTATATGTCTGTGTTTGAGAGGTTGGGTTGATTAAAACATGATACTGTATACGTCTGAGTTTGAGAGGTTGGGTTGATTAAAACATGATACTGTATATGTCTGTGTTTGAGAGGTTGGGTTGATTAAAACATGATACTGTATATGTCTGTGTTTGAGAGGTTGGGTTAATTAAAACATGATACTGTATATGTCTGTGTTTGAGAGGTTGGGTTAATTAAAACATGATACTGTATACGTCTGAGTTTGAGAGGTTGGGTTGATTAAAACATGATACTGTATACGTCTGTGTTTGAGAGGTTGATTAAAACATTATATGTCTGTGTGTGTGTTTGAGAGGTTGGGTTGATTAAAACATGATACTGTATATGTCTGTGTTTGAGAGGTTGGGTTAATTAAAACATGATACTGTATATGTCTGTGTTTGAGAGGTTGGGTTGATTAAAACATGATACTGTATACGTCTGAGTTTGAGAGGTTGGGTTGATTAAAACATGATACTGTATATGTCTGAGTTTGAGAGGTTGGGTTGATTAAAACATGATACTGTATATGTCTGTGTTTGAGAGGTTGGGTTGATTAAAACATGATACTGTATATGTCTGTGTTTGAGAGGTTGGGTTAATTAAAACATGATACTGTATACGTCTGAGTTTGAGAGGTTGGGTTGATTAAAACATGATACTGTATATGTCTGTGTTTGAGAGGTTGATTAAAACATTATATGTCTGTGTGTGTGTTTGAGAGGTTGGGTTGATTAAAACCTGATACTTTATATGTCTGTGTGTCTGTGGTTGAGAGGTTGGGTTGATTAAAACCTGATACTTTATATGTCTGTGTGTCTGTGGTTGAGAGGTTGGGTTGATTAAAACATGATACTGTATTTGTCTTTGTGTCTGTTGAGAGGTTGGGTTGATTAAAACATGATACTGTATATGTCTGTGTGTCTGTGGTTGAGAGGTTGGGTTGATTAAAACATGATACTGTATTTGTCTTTGTGTCTGTTGAGAGGTTGGGTTGTTCTGCAGACTGGCTCGACTTAATGGGCTTTTAATGAAAGCCTATTTCATTAAATCCATTTTTTTTAATCACAAGGAAAATGAGTTATTTCCACGACACTACATGTCAGACTTGAATGTGTCTGGGACAGTTTTTTATTAAGGCTAGAAAGTAAGAATATTAAAAAGTGTTTGCTTCTGAGTGAGTTAGACTGAAATAAAAAAAAATGTACCTGCAGCTGCAATTTGGCATCTTTGCCGACACTTTTTGTTCTCCATCTTCTGTTCATGCGCTTGTCTTTCTTTGTCATATCTACACAATTGCTCTATATTACAAACATGAATCAAAATATGTGAGAGGTGGTTAATAGGACAAGCAAAGTTTGCATCATCACAAAGAAAACTGCAATGATGACAGATGACAAACAAAAGCAATGACAGTTAAAACACAGACACACACACCCCCACGTTTACCCGTCAAACTAACCCACAACCAATACCATTCATCCTAAACCTAACCATATCTCATTTTACCCTCAACCTAACCCTCAACCAATACCATTCATCCTTAACCTAACCATATCTCATTTTACCCTCAACCTAACCCACAAACCAATACCATTCATCCTTAACCTAACCATATCTCATTTTACCCTCAACCAATACCATTCATCCTTAACCTAACCATATCTCATTTTACCCTCAACCTAACCCTACTTCTATCCCTAACCCATTTTGTATTTTTTCCTCTAACCCTAACCACAAAGCCATTCATTCAAAATAAATATGTGGCAGTTTATTTGAGAAAACAGACATATTTCTGGAATGGAATAAATATAATAGTATTTTTGATATAGGTTTGATAGGTTGATTCACTCCATTCCAGATAATATACTGAGCCGTCCTCCTTGTGCCAACCTCCAACAAGAGACAAACACACCGTTAGCTACGAAATGATTTTATCCACAGAACTGAGGGTAAAAAGCTTTTTTTATATGAAATGCTAATTGCAGTCAAAATATATTTTTTTCCTGTGATATGTTTTCCTTCATAATGCACAGCGACTAATGACGCAACAACAGTAAATAGGTTTGATACAATATGATTAGATACGAGGCTCTTCAATTAAATCTAATCATTGTAAGCAAATGGTCAAAGATTCAAGTGTGATGTAAGATGCAATTTTTTATACATTTGATTGGCTGAGCGACAATGACTTACGTGAGTCAATTTGTGGGTGAGAGGAAAACAGATTGGGCCTCACACAGACTGAGCATAATGTCCAGACAGCAATACACCCCTCCATTACTATCTGGGCAACAGAACCCACCCCTCCCCCACGTACCCCTCCCTCAGGAGTGAGTCTGGGATTCACATTAGCCATAGTCAGCCACCGCTGTGCTGACATTCTCCCTGCTCCTGCTGTGTGTTTGTGCGTACGTCTGTGTGTGTGGGTGCATTCGTGTCAGTGTGTGTGTTACCTGGATGTCAGCGAAATTCGGCGCTGACTGGGTCCTTTGTAAGATCTCCAGGCTTTGGAGTAACTTGCTCAGCTCAATCAGACTGGACTGGCAGCGAGCGAGCTCTAGAAAGCAGGAACACAAGGCAATGTGTCACGCCGATAAAAGTCACGTCAAATGTGACTCACCGTTTCTTACCATCACTGTACTGTGTTCAACAAACGAGAGAACGGTACCAGAAATACATCGGAAAAATAAAGATCTAGACCGGAAAAATGGCACCATAACCGGACAAAACACTCATATATGTCACTAGTCGAATGCCTCATCAACCATGAACACTAAACCATGACACCTGTGAGGTAATCAGGTCTTCTTGTCTTCTCAAAGTATTTTGAGAAAGAATTAAGCAATAAAAAATAATAAATAATTCAATGAATAATTCTATATATTTTAGGCTATGACAAACTTGCTTCTGAGGTCTTGTTGACCTGTGTAATATTAACTTGTTTCCCCCAATGATATTTAAGAGGTTGATAAAAAAATAAGGAACCAAGGAAAAAATTGCCATTGTATTTTATCAAATCATTGCTTCTCGCCTATTTGTCAAAACCAATTGGATAAGAATTTGAGAGTGGAGGGACCTCTGACCTCCTTATCCAATGGGTTTTGAGACGTAGAGGTGAGACAAATTTAGCAAATGCAATTTTGATTTCTCCAACCACAAAAACATTTGACAGCTATAACCATTTTACACACCGGACTGCACATTCTTGCAACAAAAATACTTCATTCCTGCTGCATACCTGTTGATTACTTTTACAATTAATTAATACTCAGACTGTATTACTATTAATTAAGCACAAATTAAATATAATTTCCCCCTGCAATATGCATGTGTAAATACAGCCAATACCGTACTGGTCACTTTATTCATTGGCAGACTCATGGTTATTCGTACTACCAACATATTTCTGTTTGTGTATATTTTCATATGATCTGGACCTACAGTGCAAAACGAGGCAGTTGTTGAAAGACAGAGCAGATGAGAGGTCCTCAAATACTATTTGAAAAGGTCTGCGTCACACAAATGTCCAAGATGGCAAAGACAAAGAGGGACCGTGTCCATTCTCAGCCCAGTTACAAACCCAACATGGCAACCCCCAAACTAGTACTACCTTCACCCCTCTACTGTGTGAAACAGAGAGAAAATGGCTGCAGTTGCCCAGATTGGACAGGTAGTTGTTGGACAATACTGCCTTGTCGCAATCCTCTGTAGCGACTGTGTGTGTTATGTCAGGCGACTGTGGTATGAATTGTGTCTGCAGGCTGTGAAATGCGTTCTCCTCCATTGTGTGTGTGTGTGTGCCCGTGTGTGTGTGTGTGTGTGTGTGCACAAGCCAAACCTTCTACTTTTCTGAATTAGCCTTGAATGCTCATAACCCGTTATAATTCCTTATTATGTATAATTTTTGAAGAACTATATTGGTGTATGTTTAGTTAATCAAGTTACTGAATCTTGATGAATCATTTAATTTTGCTATCACAATATGTATCACTGCTTGATTCAATTAATTAGTCATATTAATAAATGCAACTCCATTACATGTCAATGTTGTCTGACGGAATTAAACTATTAATGATCTTTTAACAGCATCAAACCGTTACCCTAGTTAATAGATCTGTTGCCAGGAAACGCTAACATGTTGGTGGTTGGATGGATGGTTGGAAGGAATGGATGCCTTTGAACAGTGACGGATGATGGAAAGAGAAGAGGAATAGGTACCCTCTGTACACTTATCCATCTCCTCAGACTCCTGGAGCCACGCTGCCACCTTACTCTGCCCGTTACTGTAGGAGGCAGGCAGGCTGCTGCTGCTGCTGCTGGGGACTGGGGATGACTGCCATGGTGGGAGGACCGTGGTCTTAGGCTGCTGGGAGACATGGAGACAGAGGCTTGGTTAGTTAACACACCTCAGGACATACTACCACAACACCTACAGAACTACATCTGGTAGAAACATCCAGGTTTCTTTCTTTTTGTTCTAAATTTAGCTCCTTTCACTACCAATTATTTAGCATTTTCGGCTTTCAAAAACCCATCCTGTCCATCCAGGAAGTAAGCTGGAACCATCACGCATGGAGGAGAGCGCTCCTCTAAATAACGAGCATGATTGAAGCTTGACGCGGGCAAGAACTCGCGCCAATTTGCAGCTTCTTTTGTATGACTCTCATGGCCCATTTGCCATGAACAAAGAATGGAGTAAGTTTACAATGGTTTTAATGTTCTGCATTGCATTGTCTTGGACCACTACAACTCCAACAATCATTCTTAATGCCAAGAGAATAATTAATGCTTTCTAAGTCAAAAATGTAATAATTCATGCATTTTTAAACAAAAATAAAAATATGCATTATAAGAAAAATGACTACCATACTGAATGTTTTAGAAAAAGGGTGAAATGTGTGTCGCACTCCACTCAATATCTCGAAAACCATCAAAGTCGTCTGATTTGGAAAAGTCAAGATTCTCTGCATCGACATAATTACTTCAAAGCAGCGGTTCTTTGTGGACCCAGGCCCTGTGAGAGCGTTGATCCACAGGAAGTTCTGCAGATTCAGACACAAGCCCAGCTGTTTCAAATACAGGCCTGTTTGATGAGTCCTAATGACTCACGTCTGCCAGAGACACTAACCTCCTGGGGAGATGCCCAAACACCTTCACAGGCACTGGGTGTCAGGGCTCACATTACAGAGGAGATACTGTAGGACCCGGCTTATCTAGAACATTTACATCTACGCAGGAAGATCTGACACATAGTGCTGTTCGAGATCCAGAACAACCCAGCACATTAGTAAATTATGGCCATATCTAGATTTAGAGTTGTTAGTCTTATAATATGCTCAGTAACAGAACTTTAGCAGTAGTAGAGCTCGTTACCAATAAAAATTTGAGTGGCTTTATATTGAAACGTTAATTTGATCTGTGTATGGAAGCCGCCATAATCTCGTCCACCAGACAGTTCTATCTGTCGACCTGGATTCACAGAGACTCAGAATGGAACTAGAACCAAAGCCATTGGCAGGTCACTTAGTCCATACACTGACCTAGCACCACACCTAAAAGGATAGAAAGGTTTGAACATTTAAATCAACTGCAGATTCGGAAAACCTTTCAGAAGCCCAATCTGATATAACTGTTGCAAACACGCCCCAGCTTGCGCCTTGATTTTCATAATAGCCTTTTTAAGTTCCACTTTGAAGAACCGTGTTACCAGGTTTCTGAGGACGAGGTTAGGGCCATCACTATATGAAGCCGATCTGAGTCAGACAGAATAGAGCTCAGCTTACCACAGCAGAGAACAACTGTGCCGAGCAAACCGCCAGGGAAGAGAGGCCCACCTTAACATCATGTTGTCCTGCAGCGGGGAACGGGGCTGGCTGTGGGTGTGGGTGAGGGACGGGGGACTCGACGCTGGCAGGAGGAGGAAATGTCCTTATGGTGGCGTCTCGGGGGGAGCGGACAATCTCGTTCTGCCTGTAGAGACGATGGTGACGCAGTTTGATCACCCAGGCATCAAAGATGTCTGGAGACTTGACCTGTAAAGAGAGGAGAAAACACAGAGGAAAGAGCGTGATCTTTAAGTGACGCCACTGTCAGCTAGATCCCATCGAAATCGTCATGAACAAATCCCTCATGTATCAAACACCACAGACTCCCATCAACTATCTAATCAATGCAATACTGACATTCCTCAAACCCTGTCGAGACAATATTGGCGTAACAATCCAAATCTAACAATATCTTGCATTTCAGTTTTGCATGTTCACACATTTTCTAGACTGATGTGCAAATTAAAAGAAACAGTGTTTTTTGCTCAATGTGCAATTTATGAGAGGAAATTTTAACAGGTAATTATCCAGAACACACAAAAAAAATATTCTGATAAGATTTAGTCATTGACCGGAATTAATAGCTGTTAAAAATACATTGTTGTGTTTTTTTACATAACTTGGAAAAAAAATCCCAAATATTTTATAGGGCCTGCTGTAGAGTTGTTTATGGAAAACCTAACATTGCAGACGAGAGGAACTGCAAACCCTGGATAATAGAAAGCAACAAACGAAGCTCTCATGCCTGAAAAGATCAGAGCCTCCTGGCCCAGACTATCCATCTGTTCAATCTGCATCAAACGTACCTTCAGGTGGTAGATATGCTCCTCGGTGTCCAAGTCAATGCGACGAGCCCTCTTTTTAATGGACATGACTGAGAGTCCCACATCAATGCAGCCATGCAGCTTGCCTTTCTGAATCTTAGACAAGACAGTTGAGGCCAGTTAACATCATGCAGTATGCCCGGTTTGCTGGTAAGTTTCATAAAGACCGAGGCAGATGACAATATGGCTGCTTTCAGGAAGCAGCGTGTCAAAAAGGACTCTTTAGACTTATCGGATTAGTGTGGACACAGCAGTTTTGCTGGTCATATAGAGATACCCTGCAGACAGACATGGCTAAACACAATGGCCAGTGATCTTGGGGGGGACTTCACCATGGAGCCATAGTGACACCACCCAAGGATGCCCTCTGTCCCTGCCCCATGGCAACTAGTCAGAGTTACTCACATCAATTGGCGACTTGGAGTACTTCAACATCCCATTATCCAAGACAAAAAAACGCTATGGAAAAACAACAACAAACGTTGACTAGGTGAATAACAGTAGGATACTTTGTTATTGGGGAGTTTTGTGACAATTGAATTTAAGTAAACATGTAAATAGGTGTTTTGTTAAACAGTTGGCCATCGAGCCATACCTTGTGCCAACCTTTGAGTGGCCATTTTCTCTTTTTCAGCATGAAGCCCTCGTGTTTATCGGGCCTCTGGACGTTGCTTTGGCCAATTTTCAGGCCCTCGATGATTTCCCAGCTGTCTGCCTCCTAGGGATGTAGAGAAACAAAAAACATGTCTGAACTCATCTGTTTCCTTTTCCAGGCCCAGCCAGAATGGCAAAGAAAACATCAACAGTGGTAAAAAGGCCAGGGCCGCATCCTGATGCCTGTAAACACTATGAATAATAGATCCTACAAGAAACAACAGAAATACCGCCAGTACAATTCAGTAGAAGAAATACTGCCGGGGAATTCCCATTGACCTATTTACCAAAAATTGAGGATCAATCAGCCCTTTGACATTTCTACTCCATTTGCCTTTTCCGTAGTCTAGCTCTCCTGTGTCAGTTGGTTCTGCAAATTTCTGGGTCAGGCAGGGAGACATGGGACAGAACTCCCTCGCTATGACTGAGACCCGCTGGGCTTTGCGTGCCAGGTGAGTGTCCGCTGAGGTTACAGCTCAACACAGACTGGTGTTAAGTGCCCACTAATGAGCTGCAGCCCTGTGTGTGTGTGTGTCTGTGTGTGTGTGTGTCAGGGTTTATATGACAGGCTGAGGCCTCACTTCCCAGGGATTACGACAGGTTCGAAAAACCCATGAAGCTTTAATAACCAATTCCCTGGACAAAACCAACTGTTAGCTGCTCTACTGCTGAGCACAGAAACATGTACACACCCTTGTAACAACCTTCTCCGTCATGGCTTGCTTGTCTGATCATGGTGTACAGTAGATATAAAAAGTAAACACAACCCACACAAAGCCAAGTTTTTGTGATAGAAAGAAAGAGACAAAGATAAATCATGTCAGAACTTTTTCCACCTTTAATATGACCTATGGCGTGAAAACTATAGTAAGAAAAATGTTATATCTTTGCGGGGTAAAAATAAAAACCTTACAATAAACTGGTTTTATAAATCTGCACACCCTTAAACCATTACTTTGTTAAAGCACCTTTTGATTTGATTTGAATTGCCCGGTATAACTGTTCCGAATTCCCTCCACACTGACTAAGGCCTCAGTTCCAGGTAAATAAAAACAGCCCCAAAGCATGATGCTGCCACCACCATGCTTCACTGAGGGTGTGGTGTACATTGGGTAATGTGCAGTGTTGTTTTTGCGGCAAACATACCTTTTGCAGTTATGGTCAAAAGGTTTACCCTTGGTAAACCCTATCAGATTTTCCCACATGCTTTTGGGAGATTTGATATTTGTTTTTGCAAACTTCAGCCGTGCTTGGAGGTTTTTCTTCACCAGAAAAGGGTTCTGTCTTGCCACCCTAACCCATAGCCCATACATATTAAGAATACGGGAGATTGTCGTCACATGTAGCACACAGCCAGTACTTGCCAGAAAATCTGCTGATCTTTATTTGTGATTAATCAGAGTCACTGAAGATTGACATTTTGGAGTCACTTTAAATGATGGATTGTGTGTAATGTGATAAAATGATTGGTTAATTCTGAACACAGCCACATCTCCAGTTATAAGATGGTGTGCTCACTTATGCAACCGGGTTATTGTAAGGTATTTCGTTTATTTATTTTTTCAATTATTTTTGTTTTTCAATTGAATTGTTCACGTTATAGGTCACATTAAAGGTGGAAAAAATCACAAAAATTGCATTTTAAACAGGGGTGTGTAGACATTTTATATCCACTGCATATGTGAAGAGCAGAGATCTAGTGAAAGAAAGTAAAATGCTGTCAAATTGGTCCCAAAAAGCTTTTTTGGCCAGTCCTCAAACTGAACAGTTTGATTTCAGTTTTCTGGGTACATTTGAAGAGGAAATGTATAAACTAACCATTGTGAACCAGGGTTAGGGCATTATGGATTAAGTAAGGGTTATTTGTCAATTAAAAGCAGGTGGCGTCGTTGACTTGGTCAGTCAGTTGTTTTGTGATGAACGGAGCCAAACCAAATTTGGTGATGTACGCCGTCTTGTTGCTCCCACATGCGAAAGAAGACGCAATCTTAGAGTCTGGAAACATTGTTTTGAATATTGTGGCAATTTCTTCATTTGAAGAATATGAGTGGTGGGCCGAAATGGTTTTCAGTATCCAAACCACCTCTGCCCGTAGAGTTGGCGTAGATCCACAATGAGCCTGCAGGTTCACACACGGAGGCTGCACTACCGACGGTGCGATGTCTTCACTGCTGCTAGCAGTAGCCACCGTGCCTGAGGTTGCTGACGAGCTTTCACAGAACTGTGCTATAGGCACCTGCTGCTGGCGGGCTGTAGCAGTGGCAATGTGCTTCACGCTTTTCATATGAGAGTCCAAAGCTAAAACTCCCATTGTCCCCAGTTTAAAAGACTTTCGGCACCAACGGCAATGAGCCTCGCGGTCATTGCCTGGAACAGGTTTAACCCAGTCATATTTTATATTATTCTGCCATGTTGGTTTAAATCGACACTTTCCCATTTTGAGCTAATTCTATGGTATGGACGTGACAGACACGTTTACTGCCAAAAGCGTAAGGCAATACATTTACGTAAACAGTAACGATACTGTCGAAAACTGACGTAACATAACTGAACGAAACTATCGTAACAAAGTTATTTATGACATTAAGATATTTAATTTTATGAAAGGACAATACAAATTTAAGACCTTAGTAAACTAAATTTAATACTTTATAAATGATATTTAAGACTTTTAAGGCCTTATTTTTCGAATATTAAATTTAAGACTTTTTTAAGACTTTTAAGACCCCGCGGGTACCCTGCAATAGTTAAAGTTTAGGCATAAAGATAGGATACAAATTGATGGTTAGGTTAAGATTAGAGTTGGGGATTGGTTACTGAAGTCAGGGTTAGGTTAGAGTTAGGGATTGGTTACTGAGGTCAGGGTTAGAGTAAGGTTAGAGTTAGGGATAGGTTACTGAGGTCAGGGTTAGAGTAAGGTTAAAGGCTAGGGATAGGTTACTGAGGTCAGGGTTAGAGTACAGTTAAAGTTAGGGATAGGTTACTGAGGTCAGGGTTAGAGTAAGGTTAAAGTTAGGGATAGGTTACTGAGGTCAGGGTTAAAATAATGTTAGGGTTAGGGATAGGTTACTGAGGTCAGGGTAAGGTTAGAGTTAGGGATAGGTTACTGAGGTCAGGGTAAGGTTAGAGTTAGGGATAGGTTACTGAGGTCAGGGTTAGTGTAAGGTTAGAGTTAGGGATAGGTTCAGGTCTAGGGTCCCCACATAGACACAACAACAAACATACGGGTGGCTATGAGAGTGAAGAATATATGAAGAGTATATGTCCTGATTGTAGAACAAATGTGTCTAATGTGCTATTTCACCACTGCAGTCTGCAGCCGGCACTAGGACTGTTGTAATCTCCTCTGGCCAGACAATGTGTGTGCAAACTGAACAATCTGCCTGGTTTAAGTGGGACGCGCAAGATAACAAGCAGCATTAGGTCCATTTATATCAGTGTTTGTCAGTGCTCATTTGGACGTGTCAGATTGGGTGAAGGAAGGCGGTGCCTAAACCGATAAGGGCTGGTTTCAAGCCTGGGTTCCTTAGCATGGGCCAGAGGATAGCTCCAACCACCCATAGGGAACCCTGTGACATTGGCTCAAGTCCAGCTACAACCAACATCACCAGGACTACCTACAGAACAATACCGGACTATAAATCTGGGGTATTTCCTTTGATAACGGAAAAACAATGGCGACCTGACAAAGAAGAGGAAAATAAGGCTGTTATGAAAGTGTCCCAGTCTGTTGCCTGATTTAGCAGACCCTGGAGAAACTCTTAATGATGCCCATGTCTTGTTGATGAGGAGCTTTAACTGTACAGACAAACATAGAGAAAATATCTCTGGGTTTTTTTTAATCGCTCAGTAGCACTGGGGTTGATTTTGTCAGAATGTGACAGCGTCACCATCGATCACAAACACCACTCATTTTCATGGAAATAGCTCGCTCTGAAACCATTAAAAAAATTGACTAATTATACCACAGTTTCCTCTGATGCAATATCTTTTGTATACATCGAATATTCAGTAGTTAGTGTTGTTATGGAGATTAACGAGTAGTTCCAACACTAATGAGTCTATTTAATTCATCATTAGTGTGGAAAGTTCTGCCTTATTACACGTGTATTAACAACCAGCTCCAAACGGACAGGCAATAAAGTTAATAACCAGCCAGCCAGCACGCCACACAATATTATTCAAAAGTTCATCTCAAACGATGCACGAGAAGAGCAATAGCCAAAGCCATTACAGGGGAGAAGGACTGGATTACAGTTGACAGAGAGTTAAATGAATGTTGCATTTCCCCCACCAGCTTGAAGGAAAGGCATCCGATGGATGTCACGACTGGGTCTAGGGCAAACAACACCCTGAGCGATGGATGTCACGACTGGGTCTAGGGCAAACAACACCCTGAGCGATGGATGTCACGACTGGGTCTAGGGCAAACAACACCCTGAGCGATGGATGTCACGACTGGGTCTAAAGCAAACAACACCCTGAGCGATGGATGTCACGACTGGGTCTAAAGCAAACAACACCCTGAGCGATGGATGTCACGACTGGGTCTAAAGCAAACAAAACCCTGAGCGATGGATGTCACGACTGGGTCTAGGGCAAACAACAACCTGAGCGATGGATGTCACGACTGGGTCTAGGGCAAACAACACCCTGAGCAATGGATGTCAAGACTGGGTCTAAAGCAAACAACACCCTGAGCGATGGCTGCACATGGGTACTGTAAATCATGTATGTCTGCTCATTAATACCACTAGAACCATGAGATTTGAAGGATCAAAATCCCAGTACAAAGTTGAAGCTCTGGAAACAATTCAAGTAAACGTGAAATAGGTCAGAGTAGTAATTTGTTAACAAACTAGTTAGATGGGACCTGTCAACAGGAGGGCCAACACCTGGTCATATCTCCTGGTCGCCTGGTCACGTCGCCTGGTCACGTCGCCTGGTCACATCTCCTGGTCACGTCGCCTGGTCACATCTCCTGATCACGTCGCTTGGTCATATCATGTATCTTTACATTAGTGTGCTGGTTTTGCCTGGAGGATGAATTCACAATCCTCATTCATATAATTAGCGTCATCAGGTCATTGACCAGAGTCATGTTATGCTTTTGGCAGTTAGCAAGAACGCTTACATTTCTCTGTAGATAGTTCATGTGTTTATTCCCAATTGTCGCAGTGATTTAATCCAATCTACGTAATGGAAACTGTCAAGATTCTGAATAGACATGTTGAAAAAAATCGAACACACTTCTAGTCCACATGGATGATAAAAAAGGTGAAATGTTGGAAAGAGGGTGGTTTAGCTCGGAACGGCCATTAGTCTGGGGTGGAGTCTTTCACCTCCAGTACATCTGAACAAGGAACTGATACAAACAGCTGACCCACATTACATTATTTTATACTTCTGTGTTTTAGAGATTAGGACTGTTCTGTTCTGTTCAGGTTCAACCCAGAAAGAAGCCTTGACATTCTAATCCCTCTATTTAAAAGTACAACAAACCTTCACAGAGAATTTTTGTAACTTTTTTTATAAATTCATTTAAAAGGGGAAACACTTTGTCCTCACAACACAAAATGTGTCCTCACAATGTTAGAGGGAAGACGGATTGATGATGTGCCAATGATAATACTAGCATGTTGTTTTCCCAGTAAACAGTAAATAGAGTTTCCAGTGTTCCAGGTGGGTTAACAGACATTAAAGAAACAGAGCAAAGCACTGCCCATATAAAAATATCCGCTTTGAATTATTATTATTATTAAAATGCATAGTCCTTTTTCCAGCTAAACAAAGAGATCAACAACCCACAAAATAAAAGCAAGCACATTGGGCAACAAAATATTACATTGTTAATATGAAAGAGCATTATTCGTGGCAGTTACAAGTGAGGACCTGAGCCTAATAAAACATTCAAGGCAGAAACCCAACTTCCTCACCTGATTTAACTACTAAGGATCATTATTTGATAGCCATGATATCCACAGGACGCCAACTCGCTGATTATTCTGCTGCTTAAATGCTTGTGATACATTACACAGCCACGGGTTTGGAAAGAGTTAGAAACCTGCGTATTAATGACCATGCTATTGATGTCTTCCCTGCTATGGTAACAAACTACCCGATACTTCAGCGAGACTACATTATCTCTGTGACGTCCTGGGGACCTACATACTTTTTGAAACACACTGGAATGTAGCCTAGATTCACCTCTAAAACGGCAATGAAAGCAAGTGTTACTGTAGGTAAAGTGTTTTGCAACAGCCAAAAGGACAAACGGCCCCTGGGGATATCTTAGAGTAAATCAAGCCTATAAATATCAAAACGTACTGTACAGAGGAACACAAGGAGAGATCCCACGACGGCCCCATCTAAACCATCTGGTTACCGAAAAATCTGCTTTGGAATAGGAGCACCGAGGTTCTAGGACTAGACCGAGAGCCAGACAGAGAGGAGACAGACTACAGCATATTGTTGAAATAAATCGGCATACCTGGGCATTAAGAGAATACTAATGTGTTAACAGTGTACTTTGTGAAGGACAACTCTCTGGCCTTTCGGAACGACCTAAAAGCAGGTAACAGGTAGTGATTAGCAGCTAAACACCCACAACACAAAAGTGACGGATGTCAATGCTAAAGTATCTAGTAAAGTACCTACTGGGTGTTAGCAACGGCCCACAGCAGATCAACAGCAGATCAACAGCAGATCAACAGCAGATCAACAGCAGATCAACAGCAGATCAACAGCAGAGAGTGTAAGTGCCAGGCATTAATAATAACTGGTGTAACATTTATAACAGAGGGAGTAACATCCACAACAGAGGGTGTAACATCCATGACAAAGGGCGTAACATCCATGACAAAGGGCGTAACATCCATGACAGAGGGCGTAACATCCATGACAGAGGGCGTAACATCCACGACAGAGGGTGTAACATCCATAACAGAGAGTGTAACATCCATAACAGAGGGTGTGACATTTGTAACAGAGGGTGTGACATTTATAACAGAGGATGTAACATTGGTGACAGAGGACATAGAATCCATAACAGAAGACAAAAAAGACGTACTTGGTCAGTGGACATCGAATTTGCCGGCCAAAAAACATGACTTAACTTGCAGTTATCTGTCTGCCCACAAGACATCACTAGAGCATCATGAGATAAGACAGAGTCTGACATCATACCCATACACCATGCAGAGTGCTAGACAATTAATGCTGTCCTCAAAAGTTACATTGTCATTTCTTTCATCCTTTCTGAGAGACAATGAACTGAACATTTTGAGTGCAAATGTTACACCCATAATTTTCAAATATCCCATTAAGGGCCCTGGTATGAATGAGTGCACTGTAAAAGTAGAAAATAAAGAAGAGTACTAAAGCCCGTAGAACCAAAAGGAAGATGTCTGGCTTACAGTAGAGAACCTGTCCTGAGGGGATTTCTGGGAGTTTGGGAGGGCAGGTAAGAATAGACCAGTGTAGTGTGTCTGCTCTACGTTCCACTGACCACGGCGATGGCACATTTACCGAACCCACCATAACAGACTTGCCATGAAGAATTCATTAAGGGAAAGATCTGGAGTCCAACTTCAGCACATAACCGGAGGTGTATATGTCGTCTCTATAAGAGGAAGATCTGAAGTCCAACTTCAGCACATAAACAGAGGTGTATATCATCTCTATAAGGGAAAAATCTGGAGTCCAACTTCACCACATAACCGGCGGTGTATATCATCTCTATAAAGGAAAGATCTGAAGTCCAACTTCAGCACATAAACGGAGGTGTATATTTCATCTCTATAAGGGGAAGATCTGAAGTCCAACTTCAGCACATAAACGGAGGTGTATATGTCATCTCAATCAGGGAAAGATCTGAAGTCCAACTTCCTCACAGAACCGGTGGTGTATATCATCTCTTTCAAGGCTCTCCAACACCTTACAGTCATTGTATCAGCCAGGCCTCTTTTGAGAGAAGAAAAATGCTATTTTGACCTCAATGGCAAAAAAAAGAAACTAGATTAATAAAAATTGGACTTGGTTGGTTGTACACGGGGAAAAGACAAGCTCAAAACAAGAGCTTGGTTGGATAAATGTCTGCAGTTCACCACAGTGAATAGGGTGGAGATTTATTCCGTAGTCAGCGCAGACGGTTCATCACTTTTTCATATGCCTTCGGAATAAACAGGGAAGCTACTGTTTCACTTGCGTATTTCTCACTATCGATGATCTCTCAAAACCATCTTGTATTCGCAGACACATGACTGATGCTTGATAAGGAATATAGGTATGTGTGAATACTGCGTGCTGAATCAGTGTCTGTGTGCGTGTGTGTGTGTGAGTGCGTGTGTGTGTGTGTGTTTCTGCCTGTGTGTGTGTTTCTGCCTGTGTGTGTGTGTATGTGTGAATACTGCGTGTTGAATCAATGTCTGTGTGTGTGTGTGTGTGTGTGAGTGCGTGTGTGTGTGTGTGTTTCTGCCTGTGTGTGTATGTGTGAATACTGCGTGCTGAATCAATGTCTGTGTGTGTGTTTCTGCCTGTGTGTGTGTGTTTCTGCCTGTTTGTGTGTGTGTGTGTGTGTGTGTGTGTGTGAATACTGCGTGTTGAATCAATGTCTGTGTGTGTGTGTGTGCGTGTGTTTCTGCCTGTGTGTGTGTGTAATACTGCAGGTGGTGTCTTCCACAGCAGAAGAAGTGACACGTAACGATCACACACACACAACCCCCCCCACACACACACACACACCCACCCACCGCAGCCCACCACAGTCTTTTCCTGGGTCGGCTGTCTGACTGCACAGCTTCTCAGAGCCCTGGGGAAGCCAGAAACCTTCTACAGCGGAACAGACACAGACACACACAGAATATTCAAATGCTCTCTCAAACACGCAGGTACAAACAAATACTCTCTGAAACACACATATTCACGATAAATACTCCACAAAGTACCCTCTGAAATACGCTCATACACAGAAAATCCTCTAAATGCTCACCGATACACACTAAATACTCTGTCAGACACGCACAAATACACACTAAACACCCTCTTCACACGCAGCACGGCATCACAGAGTTATCTGGATTAGTCCGGGTGCTCGGGTTAAGGCGTCACCATGGTGATGGCGACACAGTGCAGGGCTGCAGCTAGTGGCGCCTTTCAACTCAGAGCCAATGAAGACACAGGATAAGCCGGTAATAGTAAATCATAGCAGAACAATAGCAGTGTTTCTGAAGACAATCCCAGGGGGAATTCAACTGGATCTATAGCAAATGACTACAGTAATGAAATAGAAGAGCAGTCACTCCGGGCCAACAACATGGTGTCGGCACTGTCGTCTCACAAAGGACGAACTGAGGTGAATCAATTGGACACGTGTCTTTGACTGTTGAGCTTCAATTAAACTTGTCCAATCAGAGGGAAAGACCCAGAGGTGTGCTAGCGACATCAGGGTGAAGATGTGGAGAACCACGTGTGAAGACACTCCCGAGGCCCGTTTTTCTTTTACGCGGTGGGTGTGACTGCGACGTCTCCTCAGGCAGTTACAGTGAGTGATTCAGTGTGGGCCTCACGGGCTCCCCAGAGAACGCCTGTTCAGAAAGCCTTCGCCCATGGTTACCAGGGAATGCAGCTCCCACACACCAGAGCATACCAGAGCATACCAGAGCATACCAGAGCGTGCCACATGCTCGCCGGACCGATCGACCCCGGGCTTTCTCACTCGTGCCTCGTGCATAATTCACAACCCACTGTCGGAAAAGCCTTGACATCATATGTTCTAGAGCGGTGTCCCGTTTCTCCGGGCCATGGTGACACAGCAGTTTAATTGTCTGCCGGAGACTGGAGAAGAAAGGCTTCCACTTGGCATGCCTACAGGGTCTAACATTTACAGGCACGGTCTGCTTTAGAAGTATTTCAAATTGCAATCGCTACTGTACATCGCAGAACAGAGCGCAAGCTAAATTGATACAACACGGACAATGGCTAATGACATCCAATCCATGAGCTAGTCATGGACAGCACACCTCATTATAATAGCAGAGCTCTAGTCTTCATTGACTACAGCTGTGGTCTACGAGCTGCCACTTCCAGACGGTCTGTCCCAGTCAGTCTCAGGGGACCAGGCAACCAACTGCCCCGCTAGTCACTGTTCCCAAATCAGCTGATGGCTGGCAGGCTGGCACTGCTTACCTGGCGCACGTCACGCTGGGATGAGGAGGACGAGGCACTCTTGTGTGTGGGCGTGGACATCTTGTGGAGGGGCGTGGAGCACCTCTCCTCGGCACTGAAGGCGCGTTGGCTTGCCTGGCTGGGGTTCCTGTGGTGTTGGTGGGACATGGCTGCCCGTCCCTGGGGCTCCCAGACTAGACTGTCGGTTCCTTCCTCAGCTGCAGCTCCGGGCGGCAGCAAAGAGCATTATCTGAGGTTGCTATGTAGCGCGATTCCCCCCCGGATCAGGCACCTCTCACCTGCAACAAGGAGACAAAAAGACAGACAGTAAATAGGACCGTTAGACGACGGTATGTTAATAACGTCTTCCCACACTGGACTGAAGCGCTCTATTAACTGCCAAGATGCATGTGAATTCCTCTGTGTTTAAGCACTTGGGTCTGTCCCAAGCTTCTGAAACAACGCACCGATCTAAATACGCCGCCGAGCCAGAAGCTGTAAGTGGAGACACCAAATTGTTTTCCGTATTTCTTCAGATTTTCCTACATGTTCTTCTCTAATTACACATTTGCATCACCATTTATCTTCCCCATGAGCCTTTGACGATGCCATTGACGTCGTCTCAGGTGTCAAGTCGAGCATGTAACTTCTGTTTCACCTCCAGATGCAGTGGTACTTGGTCTCCATCGGTGCTCTGTGTGTCGCCACTCCGACAGAGAGCAAACTCACCCAGTGTAATTGACTCAGCGAGCCGTGCCCGGGGTTCCACTTCGCCCTCGTCTCAAAGACACAGACGAGACACGGGACACCAGATTAACATGTGTTGTCCACTCAGCCTTGTATATGATCCAGCTATGTCATGTGGCCGTGTGTCCAGTTACTTTATGAGCGTTTTTCAGTGTTTCGATTGCAGCAACGGAGAGCTTAGAACTGGCCCGCTCAAATCCCACCGACAACACAAACCCCATTTCTATCTAATTACCATTATGATAGCAAGCTAATCACACCAGTTGGGTGGGGAAACCAAATTAATACTAAGACACACAGTGGCTGGGCAGTATCAGGAACAAAAGAACGCAGTCTCAATAAATAATAAATAGTAGTTTCAATTGATATGGACTGAACAGTCACTAGGCATCTGAGTCATGGTGTTTGAATGGTTATATTATCCAGCTGGTAGCCTATAAGTCAGAGAATCTAACCAGTAAACAATAGGTTGTTGCTAGATTGATTCCCAAAGTCAGCAAAGTGAGAAATTAGTTTTCCCCCCTGAGCAAGACAATTAAACTAAAGTCGTGTTGTCTTTCTCTGTATACAGGAGAGAGCGACGCTGCTCGGGTTAATTATTATTTTACTAAAATATTTTTACTTTTCCTAGCAACACGAACAGGCAGAAACAAGCAAAACTATAACGTTAAATACACACAAAATACTAAATAAACATGTAATTGACTGGGTAAATGATTAGTCTGTTTTCAGTGAACAACTGCTGATGCAAAGACATCCTGATGGGGTCCAATCAGCTGTCCTTGCATGTTTTCAGGTTCCTCCCAATAACTAATATTAATAGTTGGCCAATCGGACCCTCTCAGTTTGTGGAACTGTTCTCCATTGTTAGCTTATTGACTGTGGTTCCAGTTCTTACAGGAAACAGCTGATTCAAGGTGACTACTGGTTTCAACAACAGGATACATCTGTACAGCATGGCCACGGGCACACAGACCAATTAGTTCACACCTCTGTGAGTCGCCCCAACTGCATCTCTCTCTCTCTCTCTCACACACAAGCGCGCACACACGCGTACACACGCACGTGCCCATGCACACACGCACACACTACAGTGGAAGTCAGAAGTCGATACACCATATTGAATATTCAGCTTTGGTGTAAAGACAGAAACGCTAGATAGATAAAGATAAATCCGAGAAAATCCAATTTAGAAATCCTCTTGAAAATCTGTTATTTCAGTACATTCGTGGTTAAAATAACCATAAACATGTATTGACATTTTGACAAACGTCGCTCCAGGAATATCACCCCGTTTCAATTTCGGGGATTTTCTAGGCACAAATTAAGTTGACATGCATTGTCATGTTTGGCACAGAGCTGAATGCAATGTTGAGCATCTTCCCAAAAACCCAGGAGTCAGGCAGAAGTTGATTAAGATAACCTGACTAACGTGAAATAATATTACAGCGGGGAGCTGGCTGTGCAACAACCATTTCTCACCAGCTCACTATTTTTATTACTGTGTAAATCTCAACAGGACATGGCAACATTTGTCCACATATTTGCAGCAATTCACTCTTCAAAAATGTGTTGGCAATTCACACTTCAGAAATGTGTTGGCTAAATGTAGGCAAAGTCCTTGATAAGTCACCTTGTTCTAGACATATTTAAAAATATCAAAATGCTGAAGCATTGAGAGACTACATAAAACAGACCTTATTTAAAGTATATTTAATTATTTTTATTATAAATCCCCTATGGATTAAATGAATGGCGAAATAAAGCAAATAACTATTTTAGTGTGTGTGCGTATGCGTGTATAAAACTGTACTATTGATACAGTATCTCACAAATTCAGTACATCCCTCACATTATTGTAAATATTTGATTATATCTTTTCATGTGACAACACTGAAGACATGACACTTTGCTACAATGTAAAGTAGTGAGTGTACAGCTTGTTTAACAGTGTATATTTGATGTCCCCTCAAAATAACTCAACACACAGCCCTTAATGTCTGAACCACTGGCAGCAAAAGTGAGCACCACCCGTAAGTATAAACATCCAAATTGGGCCCAATTAGCCATTTTATCTTCCTAGTGTCATGTGACTCAGTGTCTCAGGTGTGAATTAAATTTGGTGTTATCGCTCTCATACTGGTCACTGAAAGTTCAACATGGCACCTCATGGCAAAGAACTTTCTGAGGATCTGAAAAAAAGAATTGTTGCTCTTTATAAAGATGGCCTGCGGCTTTAAGAAGACCAAAGAAGTTGAGTGCACATGCTCAGTGTCATATTCAGAGGTTGTCTTTGGGAAATAGATATATGATTGTTGGTGCCAGACATGATGGTTGGAGCATCTAAGAAACAGCTGACCTCAAGGGATTTTTAAGCATGACTGTTTTAAAGAGAATGGTGGGATAAACAAAAAACACCCAGTGAGTGTGGCAGTTTAGTAGGCAAATAAATAATCACGATGGGGTGTAGGGGTTATGGTTTGAGGTAAATGTCCAGACTTGTTTAAGCTGTCAGAAAGGCCCCAAGTACTCTAATAAGCACTCCAACATGTGGAACCTTGACATGGCAGCAAACGCTGGTCATACCTGATACAAGATAGGTGAACCTAATAAAGTGGCCAGCCAGTGTATTTTAAATTATAATTCTGACAGATTTACATAGCTCCCAGACAAAAATAATAAAAGGTGGTTCCAGTTTCCAGTCAAATGCGTGTGAATATGGACTGATTTTCGTTCACATTGACTAAATAGTAAATGCACACTTCTCTTTACATTGTGCCTCTGGCCTAAAGAATAATCCCACTTCTTGACGCTGTATATTGGCAACTAAATGACACTTGTGTCTATTGATTGGGGACAGAATGTAGTCAAACCCCAGGCTCTGGACTTAAAAGCTAAAAAATCTTTGATAATTCAGCATTAGACATTATGCAAACCATCTCAAGAATCTCCTCAAGTGCAAACCTCTTTGTTGGAGGCATTACACTGACAAGAAACAAACTCTGGACTAATATTGAAAGTTAGCTCTCACGTAGGTGAGATGGATTAATGATTATCTCATTTTGAGATTTTAATACTAATGCATTTCCTTAATTCAAACCAAATTCAAATGGGGAAAAATAATACATACAATACATTGCATTTGGAAAGAATTTAAACCTTTTCAACAACCTCTTCTACACATTTTTTGTGTTATAGACATAATTTATGAAAATGAAAACAAATGTTTAGAAATGTGCCAATATTTTAAAACTGTAAAACTGAAATATCTTATGTTGCATGTCAGAGCAATGGCTTGAAGCCCAGGGAACTCTCCATAAAACTCCAAGATAGAATTGTGTCACAAAGTCTTACATAAATACAATGAATGAGAAAAAATATGATCATACATTAATTATCTTTCTGTAACTGAACATAATACCTAGATATAAGTTATAACACTGTAACAATAAAACTGCAACAGCGAATAAATAATAACAATAAAAAAGGACAAACAAAACAACAAAAAACAATGAAAAGCAAAGGAGTTGAGGAAATTGGACACCTATTTCGATGAAAGCACAATCAGTCTGTATTAATCTGCCATTTTTATTAAAATTCTTATTATTAAATTATTTGCCGATTATAATAATCAGATACCGATTTCTGTCCAATATACCCTTGAATCCCGAATTTATTGACTATGTAAATCCCCTAATTGGGGCAAACTTAATTAACCAAGACCCACTGGGGACAAAATAAATATAGAGTAAAATATGCAGTGCTTTTTTAGAAGATAGATGAGGAGGAAGAGAGCAAGTTTAGCCTGAAAGACTTATACCTAGACTATATATTTAGGCAACCCTTCCTGCAATACTTTAAGCATTATTACATGAAGACATTCGTTTTCCACTGAGTTTATTTACTGGACAGGAGACCCTAACTGTGACGGGTTCTGAAGGCTATGCCGAATCAGTTTTCACACCGATTTGGGTCATGCGAGCATCAACTCACATTCCTGTCAGGTAACGATAGGTAAGATGGCATGGTGCCTGCTGGGCTTCTGTTGATTATGGCACTGGAACAAACACACGTCTAAATCTCCCTGGGCATTGCTGATCTATCCAGAAAAACAGAACAGAACCGGGACCGCTAGCGCACACAGAGAGAGAGAGAATGCACACCTAGCCTAATGGATCTGAATCGAAACACTGCCATCGCACTTCGGGAAATCTGTTTAAAATGCAAACGATCTTCTATATTGTGCTTTCTACTGTACTGGCGAAAATCTAGTCCGACTGCCGAGGAGACAAACAGACTTCACTCAACCCAAACAAAAGACGCCTACCTGCCTTCTTTTGTAGATCAAAGACAGGGAAATCCTTCATTCCCTGCGGTTCACATCAAAGGCTGCTCATATTATCTTTGGTGCAGCGAGGGAGACCTTGACCGGGCATCTCAGTCTCCCACACACGCGCCTGGGGCCCCCCTTTTCACTTCCCCAGGGACTTCCCAGCAAAGGAGGCTTCCTATACCATCACGCTGAGGGCAACCATGTGTGCTTTAAGCAAGCTGGCTGCACCAAAAAAATAAATCAGGAGTCCCCGGTCACTTTCACCCACTGAAAGTACTGCAGTGCTGTTCTGGGGGGAACTGCTTTACATCTGAGGGGAATAGCACAGCGTAAATCAATGTAGCTAACACCGTCACTGGTCATTGGCTGGGTCGGTATTTAGATGA
Organism: Dallia pectoralis; assembly: GCA_029465975.1. Lineage (NCBI taxonomy): Eukaryota > Metazoa > Chordata > Actinopteri > Esociformes > Umbridae > Dallia > Dallia pectoralis. Next base: position 13,123,483 of record CM055731.1, read on the forward strand.
AATGTGGCGAGTAAGCAGCCTTTGAAGAACATTCCTAGGTTCCCCGGAACCGAAGGTGGAAATGGATCGGTCAATATATTCCTAACTGCAGCAGCCTACGTGAATGCACCTCTTCACCAAAAATAAAGATGATAGCATAATAAGGTATGTCACTAATCAAGTAAGTCCTCCTTCTGCCTTTTGGGTGGACCTTCAGATAACACATAAAGGATCGTGACAATCATTCTTTCTAATGATTCATTCAGTGTAGGCAAGTGAACTACTTGTGAATGTTTCTCCAAAACAACCCCTAAGACGACAAACTGGACCAGGCCAACAACAACTCAGTCCCATCTCACTCTGATGTAATCGTCTAAGCAAAGGTGAAGAATGTCAGATGCGCTTGTTTCTGGTGTCCTTGCAGAACCTGATTTGGATCCAAACCGTCAGCTTGGAGCCATATAGTATTGTATGTTATTGGCTGGAGAAAATAATCCAGCAGGGTACTGTCGCAATGTTTTCAATTGAAGCAAATGACTAATAAAGACAGTATGAGATATTAGATTGCGTTACATGACCAAAGGAGTGCATTTCTACATACAATTAAAATGATCTAATTAGAGCCATCCGTGCAAGCATCCGTTTCTTGACTCATCAAGGTTCAATGAGTTGAACTCGGAAGACAATCTCGCCAGTCAAACAGAATCCCTGAGCAAACAAAACTAATTATTACACAAAAGAACGATGGAAAAACAGGACTTGTTTTTTTTGGTTTGGCCTTCATCAGTAGAACACAAAATCAAAGGCCTCAGCAGGCATCTGGCATACCATGGGCAAAAAAAAAAAACTGCCAGGACATTTCATTTGCTGTGAAGTTCCAACTAATCAAGCTCACAAGTGACTATTGGCAAACAGGCCATTGGAAGAGTCCATCCATTACTGAGCTGCATTAGAATACATTGTGTGTAAAGATGAGAAGTGTCCACAGTTAGTTTCAACAAACCCACCGAGGGAAATTACGCAAATTCTAGCAGCAGAGCCGTTAAGTCAACGTTACGTTTGCAGTTAACAACACATTCATGTATGCAACATTCATTTCCTTATTGCGGTCTCAGCATCACTTGTTTTATCAGACATGTCCGTCAACCGACCAGACAATTCTCTAAGGTCCTAAACGCTGAATGAAAGAGAAGTAAACACATGCATTCCTAAGCATGAAGTTGTTTGAGCATTCAGTGTGACACGCCTGTTTACCAGTAGAAGCTTCTGTTAATTCCTCACGTTAAAATGTCTCTCTTTGGCAAACCTAACAAGAGCAGATCCTTACCTAGTCCTTGTAAGTGCCTTTAAAACCCTAAGTAGCAACAACACTGGGATAGAGGTTAGATAGTGGACCCAGTCCAGTTGAAATCCTGGGATTAAACATTACTTTTCCCGCCCGTCCTTATCATAATCTAAACAGGTTGAGGAGGAGAACGACAATGACGCTGACTTGTAATAGCCAGGTTTCCCTGACTGCCTCTAGCGGCATGTTAAGCAGCTTAAAACCAGAGTCCATTGAAGAAGGGATTCTATTGATACAAGAGGACAACAGTCTGTTGTCTTGTCTATTTTGGTTACATCGTTGTGGTTTAGCGGTCCAAGAGTCCTTGTGAAAGTGCCGCTGGCTAGATGGATACAAACAGCAGGAGCAATCACTGCCTCCTATTGCGGCCATATGGACGCAACATTTAGTCTCACACTAGTCCCATCATATTACCATATACCTACACCTTGTTCCACTACGACGCCTTGTTCCACTACGACGCCTTGTTCCACTACGACGCCTTGTTCCACTACGACGCCTTGTTCCACTACGACGCCTTGCTCCAATACGACGCCTTGCTCCAATACGACGCCTTGCTCCAATACGACGCCTTGCTCCACTACGACGCCTTGCTCCACTACGACGCCTTGCTCCACTACGACGCCTTGCTCCACTACGACGCCTTGCTCCACTACGACGCCTTGCTCCACTACGACGCCTTGCTCCACTACGACGCCTTGCTCCACTACGACGCCTTGCTCCACTACGACGCCTTGCTCCACTACGACGCCTTGCTCCACTACGACGCCTTGCTCCACTACGACGCCTTGCTCCACTACGACGCCTTGCTCCACTACGACGCCTTGCTCCAATACGACGCCTTGCTCCAATACGACGCCTTGCTCCAATACGACGCCTTGCTCCACTACGACGCCTTGCTCCACTACGACGCCTTGCTCCAATACGACGCCTTGCTCCAATACGACGCCTTGCTCCATTAACAGGCATACAGTACATGCATAGTTCAAAAAGTCATCATTATAACACTGATATAAATCAGACAATTGAAAATAACAAAATAGGTTTATAAAGTCATATAGCATTTACAGATTTACTAAAATCCCAAAGAGCAAGCAAGAACACTCTTTCATGCGCAGTTGCTGGGGAAAACCTCCCTAGTAATGTCAGAACCTAGGAGGAAACCAAGATGAGCTGGGATTCTGAGTGGTGGCTCGTCCTCATCTGATTGTGCCCGGATGAAGAGTGTAAGAATACATAAACTTCTTAGGTCTGTGGTCCAGAACCTTTAGGCCAACTAATAATCACCCTTCTGTTGCATAATTAAGCAGCAGACTCATGAAGATCATATTACAGGAAGGGAACACAAGGGGCTTTGTATCTGTTAGAGGACACTTTGAACTAGTATTAACATATAAGATATTGGTTGAATAAATAGACACAGTGAATAGGGTTAGATTAACCGAACTACTGTGATTATGACTTAACAGAGAAGACTGCATTTCATATGGTATACCATTTAAACCATATAAAACAACACAAAGGTAAACAATTAAAGAACACAAAGGGTTACTATTAAAAACAACACAAAGGGTTACCATTCCATTGCACCCAGAATGAACACATTCTTTTTTGACCATCTCATTAAATGTGGAGTCAGTCGGGGTGTCTTTAGTTTTAAAGGCTCTTCAGTATACCACTGTAACTGACTAATTAAACCACTGCTCATAGGTTCTAATTGCAGGTCAATTCTTTTAAGACAAGATAATCACCACTGGATAGTTTTATGTGAACTAATAGTAACAATAAATCGAGCATCTTACTAGTTAGGTAGTTCCTGGGTTAAAGATGTTATAGTAAAAAGAAATGCAGTAAACATGGCACTAATAGTTCTGGTGGAGGACTGGTTTTGTCTTCTAAATAACAAATAAATAAGGGGGGTCTAATCCTACTTTCTGGACACTGTCTCTGGCTCTGCCTGGGGATGAAGTCTGAACTTGATGAACTAAGGAGAAACACGGACAACTTCAGCAGCTCTCCTCACTTCACTTCTAAAAACAATCTGAAAATCAATTATGCTTTAAAGCAATAGCTGTTCAAGTTATAGATATGAATGGTGAAGTGACCAGCACATAATCAAGACATTCCTTTTCCAGACTCCATTATCAAAGCTCGTTTTGGATAACTCAACCCTAGTTTTAAAACCTTTCTGCAGTCACTTTCTGACCTTGGTTTAATTAGGAAAAATGCACAGATGAAAGGGATTTCCATCCGGAATATTATTGCAGACGACTGCTGAGCGGCACGACGTCTTTCTTGCACTCAAGGTGCATAAAAATCACAAACGTCAAAAGCGGATTCCAAAAAATGACGTCATGACGCAACTTGTATGTACGTCACTCACTAATCGAATTCCTCATCATATTGGCTACTTAACCTTTTTAAAGACGCTGTATTGCCTAATGAAACGACCATATGTTGATAATTTTAAATCATTGTAGGCCATTAGGCAGGCAGTTAGTCTATGTTCCAGCCAAAAAGTCGGGCGATTCAAATGCAGAAGTAAGACCGTTACTCATTTCTCAGATAGTCATTGGTCAGATGCGGCATAAACAAGAAGTATCTTGGAGCATCCCCCCTAGTGTCTAGAGATGCTGATGACTTATCACTTGACTGGGTACTGGGTAGGATGTTTTATTTAAATAAATGTAAGATAACTACAATGCTTAAAACAACAATATACAATAACAATGCACAGTCGACCAGAAAGCATAGCGAAAATGACAAGCGCTTACCAGGATGTTTTTGTATTCACCATGTATTCACCAATGTTGGCGCAGGAAATAAATGACTATGCAACAGAAAACCCCCCCGCGTCGTTCTTCTTCAGAGATACACGTGTTAGGACCTGTATGTATTAGTAGACACACAGCGGATAAAGGCTGTGAACACAAGCAACGGAAAGTGAGGAAAGTGCTGTGTGTGCCCGTTTTCTTCTTGAATGCAGTCGGATTGATGCTAAACGCTCCTCCCTGCAGCAGGGAAGGATGCGTTTTGGAGGGAGGAAATGGCCGGACTGGATTAGCGCGCGAAACGGACCAGCGCGTGTTCGCAAAACAAGGAACTGGATTCTGAGCGTAGTGACGTCAACTATATGCTGACGTCATGATACAGACTGCATTGCATTTGATTAGGCATATTGTATTTAGAGGTAATTGTAATAATATGTACTTCAGTCCATCTGAGGACCAATGTTCTTATCCATTGGCATGCATGCAATATGATTATTGTACGTTGGAGGTTTATGTATGTCTGGTCTCTTGTTGTTTTAACATGAACACTAATCAATTATTCTGTATTTTGTGAAGCAGCTGGCTGAGCACATTATCATTGAAATACCTTCACTAAAACTAGAAATTGAATGACATCTAAAGTACACTTCTCTGTAAATCAGTTTTCTGCTCCCGTGCTCCAACCTTGATTTTAGAAGGACTGGTTTTATTCTGTAGTTTTTAGTCGTTTTCGGATACCCTCACTAAATAATGGAGACAGTGCTCGCAAGCAGCCGTGTGCTGTAAGAAATGGAAACTAACAGACTAGCTTGTGAAAATTAACAAATAGACCATACAGCAGCTATTTAGCCTATAGTGTTCAAAATCTTTGGACCAGTAAAACAATTATTGAGCAAAGGTGACCCTGTTGTACTGTATTGTGCCAGTGCAAAAGCTGTGAATATGAGTTTCAGCATACTTAGCAATCTTGCCGGGACAACACAAAAAAACAACAGGTTGAGTTAGATAAAACCAGCAGATGCATTTAGGGCTATGGTACAGCTTTTTAAAAAGTGTTTTATGTATTTAGTTAACTCATTTTAAAAACAGCCATTTAAAAAAAACTGAGGGAGAATACACACATAAGCCACCATCAAATTAAACCTCTGACCGCAATGGAGAAAATACCAGATTTTATATGTTTGATCTAGGTATTGATTCAACTGTATAAATGAAAATGTCTCCTCTGTCGACATAACATTACCACAAATAAACTACTAAACCAATCCTCTCTTCATTCTTACCAAAAAAGAAACCACCAATATATAAACAATGGAAATTTCACACTGCTCCAATTTAAAAAAAGAAAATCTGTTTACATAGCCACCCCAGACCTGAGTGTAATAATGTTACCCTTGCAGAAGAGTAACCCATAAAGCATGTCCAGATAAGGCCCTGATCACTCTTGCCTCTACCAGCTTTTTGTGTGCAAAGCTGCTGTTGCTGAACTAAAAAAACAATACAACTAAACGTTGGCATCCTCAAGAGATGCTCAAACACCCACTTAATGCTTTTTAAGCATGGCAGACCAGCTTTACAGAACCACAGACCTGGAAACTGGTCCTGACACTCTTTCCAGGCCTTTGACATGGAATTTAGGGGCCCGTGGTATACACGCCCTGCTTGCTAGTTTGGTAACCTAGACCTCGGGGAGCAACTGGACCAGCTCATAGGGGTGTTTACTGGCCTTCATGTCACAATGTCCCTCCTTATGTCTGCTTCCAGGTTAAAGTGCCACAAAGGGTAATTGCTTGTGAACCTAAATAAGAGTGAGAATAAGTGAGATCAGAGAATTGTTGTTCCCTTTAGCAGCAAGGGATTTAACTGACTCACAGTCTTGGTTTTAACCAGTCATTTCTCCAGTTTAAATTGTTATCGTTTTTCGCTTGCTCTCCCTTGGTCCACTATCAAGCAATGTTGTATTACATTAAAGAACCACACAATTATGCAGCATTAGTTCCAAATAACAAGACTGCCATCTAGTGGTTAAAATCTTAACCAGATCCATAAATGAAATTTAATCACAATCTCCATGCAAATTTTTATCGCTTGGAAATATCTAAACACATTATATATGGGATACATATTAAAAATTAAAACCAACCACAATTAAAATAAACCAGAAACGCAAGTAAGACCCCAATATGAAAGGCTTTTGATCACGAATGCCTTGCATCATATAACCGCGTATTTAAAATTATTTACTCATGTAATTTACCTTGATTTTCTCCCCTTCTGGTAACATGATAATAAATTCACAATGTACTTCCTTGGCTGCAACTCCCCAGGGGGTTCAGAAGAGTTGAAGATTGAGACTTGTCCTTTGATGCAAATCTTGTCAAGCTGTTCTGAATCTTGTCTCAATGCGTAGTCATTATTCAACGCTACCTACACGTTTGAAAGAGAGAACATTCTCTGGCCACCAAGGATTAAGGAAAACGCAAGGACCCAATGTAACACTGTCCATCATCCTACCCGGCCAACCATTCAGTCAACATTTCAATTAGATTAATATCTAGGTTAATGGTTAACTCAACGTTAGCAAGCTGGCCAGGCCTCAGGCTGCATCAAATCTTATTGTCACTAGCACAACTGTCGAGACAAATTTGTGCACCATTTTTGACACATGAAGGTCGAAAAGTAGCTATGGATGCCTTTATAATCTTAATCTCTTGATGTTCTATTGGGGTTTCTGCAAACTTTTTATAGTATTTTTGTACAAAATGTTACTGAGTGTGTGTGGATAGTCATCTGGAATTTTCTCAATTTGTTGAGTTTTGTTGTTGTGCAACACCCCTAAATGGTGTTGGTCCAAATCAGGTGTCTGTTCGCTACGTAATGCTGGACACCCAAATTAATCTCTAAGGATTGATACAAGCTTGGGCCTACTATTTTTGTTCACACAAGCAAATTAAATATTTATTAAATTGCGTTAATAATTGCCACCAGGACTTTTTCCAGTGTCAAGTAGGTTACATTTCAATTAAATAATCTCAGTCCAAATATTAATGTTGGAATACATAAGAACCGTTTATGAATGCACAAATGCAAAACACATTCCGGTCCTAAAAACATGTCAGGACAGGGTGACAGCATCTTAAGTAGTAGCCCCCGGACTCATTCATACATATGTAAAAATATATACAGCTTTCACAACCCACCGTCACTAAAACTCAGATGGTATCTATTTAAAATCTCCAGAGTATGACCTGTGCATTAAGAATCCTATTTAAGGTCCCACCTGACCACAGCGGTCCCATAGTTTATTCTTAGGCTTCTCTTATGACCCGCAAACATGCTCTTCGCTTCAACTGTGAACCGTTCCAAATGTCTACACCACCCTGGTCATAGTTACACACTACAGCCTTACTTAGTCTGTCTATCAAAGCCTGAATTTGTGGTCCTGTTTTGCTATTTAACACTCAAAAACACAGTAAGTAACAAAGAGAAACATTTCTGAAAGTAACTATACCTAGGCATAGAAAAGCATGATAATTTAGAAAATAAAAATACATTTCCACACAAAAGTAATGTATTGTCTACTTGTTTTTTTTATTCTGAGCACATACAGTATTAGTAACAATACCGATATAAACTCTTAACATCCTTAACACGAAACATAAAATTAGAGAGAATAAAAGACATCATCCTTTCAGAATTAGCAGAAAGCAATACCATAGTACGGTTCAGAGGTCACTGTCCGTAGTGTGGTCGTAATTTGGTCGCGTCATCGTTTATGTCGGTTCAGTCATGTTGAAGGTCATGTCACTTAGGTCATCTCTGTAGGAACAAAAACACAACTTTAAATATGGATTAAACAAGATAGGTCGTTCCCTATGTGTTGCCCAGAGTTCGCCACAAAAAAGAGACACATTTATTACTCCTCATTCTTAGGGCCCGTCCACACGAAGACGCGTTTCGCTGTATACGTATACATTTTTTCTCGTATTGGCGTTTCGTCCACACGGATCCGGCGTTGTGGGAGACTGAATCCGCTATTTTTTGAAACCGGGTCCTAAAGTGGATAAATCTGAAAACGACACCCTTGCGGTTTCGTGTGTACAGCCAATCCGAATATTTTGTGAAACGATGATGTCATCACATCACGTGTCGGCTGCGTCACACGTAACAGCAACATCAATAATGGCGGACTACATGATTGTGTTCGTGCTGCAGAAGCTACTAATAAGCCTACTAGCTTTATTACAGCAAAATATATTGCTTCTATGCAACTGTGGTGAGCAACAAGCGATACTGGACAACACCAAACGCCACATGCTCTTAAATCCACCGCGAAAGACAACCAGGAGAGCAACCAGGAGATGTCATCTTCTCCGTGTATACTGTATCTCTGTGGCAGAATTACAGCACCCTATACTGGTCTGGCATATATACTACACCGTTTTCAGTCGGTTTCAGTCGGTTTCAGTGGTTTCGTGTGTACGCAGATATTTCTTGAGATATTTCTTGAGATATTTCTTGAGTGTTTATGGAATTTTTATTTAGAACGGAAAAAAAACATATCAGATAGGGAACGCACCGGCTTCGTGTGGACGTGGCCTTAACCTCTGACATGCACTTACCTTGTCTGGTGGAAATCCAATGTGTCATTGGTTAATCAAGTACAATACATTTTTGGACCCCTTGTCTTTTTTATATTGGTTACTATAATGGCTTACCGATTGGAGACACTTACCGCATCCAGTGTGTCCCTTAATAGGTGCGTTGACGCTTGTGAGACTCCTCTTTGGGTGGGTCAGCCAGCATCACCTTCATCTTAATGCCGTTGATCGTTTGTCCATGCAGGCTCGCCATGGCATCGTCGGCACTCTTCCTCTCTGCATATTTCATATAGCCCACATTTCGCCCAGGCACGAGGAACACCTCGATCAGAGAGCCAAAACGGCTGAAGAGACAAACAGCATTGATCAAAACAATATAATCAACTAGCAATATAATCGACAAACCCAAAGTAAAATCAAAAGTCCATCCGGCACATGTTACATAGTTGTTCACTTCATAAAGGATTTAAAATTTGTTTTATTCTAGGTATTTTCTATTATTGCCTGAATTTGTGTCGTTGTGATTTTAGGAGCTTGCCATGAACTGATAAGAACGTGAAGTGTGTCATACCAAAACACATCTTCAAGCACATCCATAGGCAGAGGCACAGGTTTGAAGACCACAAATAGACGCTCCTTCACACGGCTGTCTGAGGGAGCCAGTTTCTGGAGGGGTGGCAGGGCGACATCTGTCTGTACCCTGGGCATCTGGGGAACAGCGGGTGACGGATAGCCCTGACAGATACACAAGGAGTTGGCATGGTTACTCGCATGCATTAGATTTACCGATCTCGCCTGGCTTTCTAATATGTAAGAGGAAGACTAGCTCCCTGAAGGCTTTACACAGCCACAAACTCACAGTGCTGGTCTTTCTAAGTTGTGCTGCACCAGGATTGCACACGATAGACATCATCTGTGCTGCCACCAGCTGCATGGCCATCCTCCCCAAAGGGCTGTAGAGACCAGAGGAGAGAAAACATAAGTGACCTGACAACACAAGGGGGACCAGTGCACCATGAAGTCTCCAGTCCTCCTACCTCCTCCGGTCCTCTCCATCGTCAATGTGAGCGACAACTAGACGGTTTCCAGGTGGGTACTCAAATCCATCCAGTTTGTTTTTTGCATAGACCGCTGAACCGAGGTTGTTGTAGCGAATCATAGCATTTCCTGGACAGGGGGAAATTGTAATAAGAAGATAAACTAACCACCAATTCCTTTGCAAATGATACAGCTTGATATGCATTTGATAAAGCAACTTGTTGACAGTCACCTGTGCTGAAACCATATGAATCCTGCTGCATCTCACAATAATCCAGTCCTGGGACGAGGTCAAAGAGGCTATAGACCTGCTCTTGTGTGATGCTGGCCCTGGTTGAGACCATTAAGCATCTGGTGATGATGTCTGTGCCTCGCAGGTCTCCCCTGGTGTAATTACCAGAGTCGGCTTTAATAGGAGAAAACACAACGGCCTGAGTTTTTTTAAAGACGACAACAACAATTATGTCTGTAGAAATTGTAACACCACCGATGCCAGGCACATACCAAATTGTGGATATGGATTCATTCCTTGGTCACCCATGACATGGTCTGTTCTGGGAGCGCTGAAGTACTCATTGTCTGGGGCTGGCGTTTTGTTCCTCGGCTCTGCAAGAATTGCCCTATATGCTGTTTTGCACAGAAATTACACATATGTTAATTACATGGCATATATAAAAACTGGATTTCTAAGACTAATAAATATGGAATACCAAAGACTACTTACTCTTGTCGCAATTCTCTATGGCCGTGGCTGCATGTGAGGGTTTGTGATATCTCACATATCCCAGGCCCTTACTTTCTCCTGTACTTTTATTCTTTACAACAATGCAATATTCAATGTCCCCATACGTCTGCCAAAGGAAAAGAGCAATAAGCTTTGGATATTTCAATACATGTATTATTCAAACAATCATGTTTGAGGTGGATTGCATAAATACCTTGAATGTATCTTTCAAGTCATCCTCTGTGAAGGTTTTGGGAATCATTACAAATATTCTAGTGAGCTCCTCATCCTCCACATCTCGGTGACTTCCAGAGGACCTCGCCTGGGCAATGAATACCTGTTAAAAAAAAACAGAAACAAAGAGTTCCTATAGAATTACGCATTTCAAATGTAGTACAATCTTTACTATTCCGAACATAAATCACTAAACACCGGAGTAGCTTCAATATTGACATGAACCACCGATGACTCAGTACCAACCTTGATCGGTTTGGTGCCTTCGACCAAGCATTTGCCATGCATTTCTTCCATGGCGGCACATGCTTCCGAAGATTTCGCAAATTTCACAAATGATACCCCCTTGGACTCTTTCGTCTGCTTGTCTTTGACTACCCAAACATCCTGAATTTCTCCAAATGTAGCAAACTGCTCCCGGATGATTTCCTCGGTGATTGACTTACTTGTTACTAAAAACAAGCGACTATTTGGGGGATCATCGAGATCCGTCGATGGCCTAAATGCATCCTCCATTTTACCAGACCACCCTGCTGCAAACCTGGTATCCTAATAAACTAGCAGTAATAAACGAATAACCTAGCAATAGCAACCAAATAATCCTACAGTAGTAACTAACACGACACGAGAAGAAAGTGGTGTCGAGAGAAACAGTTCAGTAATCTTTAAATGTTCAATTTTTACAGATATCTCCGTTCTCCAGCGTTTCCGAAACAAACCACCGATGTATTTCCTGTGCGTATTCTGGGGCGTGTTCAACATGACGCAACGTTTCGGAACGTGAAGACAGCGTTTGCTTGTGTCTTGTTCCTTGACACAAAACGTTTTCTTTGCATTTATGTGTTGAACCGACATAGACAGCATGGAAATGGTTCCACTTATAAGGTTTTACTGGACGTAACTGAGAAAAGGGGTGTGTTCTGTTACACATTGGCAGCAACAAAGAAAAGTATATCGTTATTGTACTTTAATTCATTGTGAACTGTTTGGATAAGTTAGAATTTGTGTTCACATGACCAACCATAACAACATATTTGGAGTGCAAACGTTTTTGGGATTGAATTCAAAGCAGTGTGCGGTATATTTCTTTACAACGACAGTTCATTATAGAAATGAATTTAAAACGGAATAAAATACATTGACTTTTATTGTGTTCCTTTTACATCTCCAGAGCAAGGTACCAATTTTGTCTCGGGTAAAAACTAAGGAAAATATATCGCACTATTCAAGACACTTGCAACACTTTTTTTTAACTACATTTCATTTTAGTCAGCATTATACAGTCGCTGTGCAGTACCTGTACTGCAGCAACACCACCCAATATCAATAAATATTGTTCTCTGGAAGCTAATCATTTCTTTAAATATCGATGGGTACAGGTGATTTGGCATTATAAACCATCGACATCTGACTGCACCATTATGAAGGTTTGAGTCAGGCCATAGTGAAGAGTGACAGTGCAACCACATCATACTGGGATGGGTTTACAGTTATGGGAAGATCATAGCACATTGTGTCTGATTGGTTGGGTAAGATAAAACAAATGGTTTTGTATACAAATGGACTGAGGAATAGCATTTAAAAGTGGTTTCTAAGACACAGATTTCCTGTCTGTTTGTCTGGGTTACACCAAGCATAATAGCACCAGCCTGTTCCTGGGAATCAATTGAAAACATAGAGCCATCTTTAGTCAATTACATCATAGTGTAATTGACTCACATAGTGTCAAAGCGAACATGGCGACTGTGTGAACCTTTCCCCAAAGCCTCCAAGGCTGAAGAACTTAAATCCAGAATCCTGTTTGTGGACTTCAGCTCTGCTTTCAACACCATAATCCCAGGAGGCAACACGTGAGGTTGGGGAAACACCTGTCGGTTCCTCTGACCATCAACACCAGCTGCCCTCAAGGTCGCGTGCTGTCCCCTCTTCACTTCTCACTGTACACGAACCACTGCACCTCCAGTCACCACTGTCAAACTTCTGATGTTCGCAGATGACACCACCCTCAATGGTCTACTCTCTGATGGGGAAGAGATCGTCTACAGGGGGGAAACTGACCGGCTAAGCAGAACAAAGACTGTACTGCCCGCAGCAGTTCAAAAAGTACAACCAACATCCATGATAATTGATGCCTACAGAGCCATCCTTGTGTCCATCCTGAGTCTAAGGAACATGCCTCTTGCACTAGCCTGTCCCTAGCCCTCCCCCCATTATTACCCACCCTGGACACTATCAGCTCTGATACGATAGACATTGGTAGACATTCTGTACTATAACTGAACATTGCTCTTACTTGCACAGTTGTATATACAATTACATATTGCTCCACATTCTGCACTTTGCACATTTTGAAATCTGGTCACAAATAGACATTGCTCCTTTGCACTAATCTGATATATATGATCCTATATTTATCCATTACTTATGCCACTAGGCATGGTCTCATGTCACACTGCTCGTGTTGTGTGGTTTTTGATTTGTCTGCACTGTTCGAGTGTGTTCTAAATGCTGCAGCTATGGGTGAGATCAAATTATGTGTAAGTGTAAACAGACTTGGAGAATAAACCTGATTCAGATTTTTCTAATTAAAAAACAACCTTGTTTCCTGTTGGGCAAGCAGCATGAGACAGATGCCATGAACGTGTTCAATTGTGCTGTAGGAGTGAAGTAGGCCACTCCAACCAACACTGAAGGGATCATGGAGCAAGTAAAATAAGAATCATTCAGAAGCCTTATCGTGTCTATGTTGATGAATATGTCGTATTATCAGTGTTGAGTAAATTGAGTGCTGAATGGGGTGTTTTTTCAATTACATGTCTAAAACAAATGTCTGACCTGGAAGTGACAGGGCAGTGTGATTAGCCCTGTGTTGTTTACATTAATGATTGTTGATGTGTTCAAGGATGTAGGGAGAGGTACGGGTGTGGCACTGTACGCAGATGATGGGCCATTGTGGAAGAGAGGCAGGAATGAGAAGTTTGTGATGAGGAAGATGCAAGAGGCAGTGGTTGGTTTGTCGATGGCTAAATCTTGTTTCATGGTGTACTCTAGGCAGATGGTGGGTGAGGTTCGGTTATATATGTATGGACAGGAATTGGGAAGGGTGTTAGAGTTTAAATATTTGGGGTTGTGGTTTGATGAGAGGCTTACGTGGAGGAGACATGTGGAGTTTGTAGAGCAGAAGTGTAGGAAGGTGCTGAATCTGATGAGGGCAGTGGCAGGTGTAGATTGGGGGGCAGATAGGAAGACACTGTTGTATATGTATCAGTGACTGGTTAGATCCATGATGATGGGTGTTTTATTCCTAGTGCTGCAGCCAAGACGGTGCTGCAGCCAAGACGGTGCTGCAGCCAAGACGGTGCTGCAGCCAAGACGGTGCTGCAGCCAAGACGGTGCTGCAGCCAAGACGGTGCTGCAGCCAAGACGGTGCTGCAGCCAAGACGGTGCTGCAGCCAAGACGGTGCTACAGCGATTGGACACTCAGGGTGCAATCACGAGCACCTAAGGCTATGTGTGGGGGCTATCAGGACTACTACAGTGGTGGTGTTGCAGGTAGACACAGGGGAATTGCCATTGAGCTTGAGGAGGGACAAGTTGGCACTGGCATATTGGGTCAGGTTGAAGGGGTGTGCTAAGCCACACAGCGGTTGTGGCAACTAAGGAGTGTTGGGAGAGGGACAAGGGTAGTCTGAGGATGTATGGGTGGACAATTGGGCGGAAAGTGATAGAGTATGGCTTGGAGAGGATAGAGGTAGGGCCGGCGATTGCATTGGGGTCTATCCCTCCGTGGATGTTTCTGACGCCAAGTGTGGATGTGGGCATGATGGTGGAGAGGAGGGAGTGGGGAGAGGGGGACGTGAGCGGGTGTGTGGAGAGGAGGGAGTGGGGAGAGGGGGACGTGAGCGTGTGTGTGGAGAGGTATGTCTGTGAATGTTTTTATGGGTTTGTAAGAGTGTACTGTATACTGATTGGTCTAAGGTAATGAATGGTGGTAGAGTGGGTGCAGGAGCGCATGTCCCTGAGTTCAGTGTGAGTGTCTGTCAAAGAGTCACTGATAATGTGTCGGTGTATACAGCAGAGATGGTCGCTGTGATCATTGGGTTGAGATGGGTGGAGGACGTGGTATCATGTAGGGTGGTGGTGATATGTTCAGACTTAGCAGCAGTAGTGTAATGGATGGTAGGTCTGATAGGGGGGACTTACTGGGTGAAATGATGGGGATATTGCTGGGGTTGGAGAGACAGGGGGTAGTGGTGAGGTTTTGTTGGGTTCCCGCTCATGCTGGAGTGGAGGGTAATGAGGTGGCTGACTTGGTGGCAAAGAGTGCTGTAAGGAGGACTGAGGTGGATGTAAGGGTGGCGTTGGGGTGCAGGGAGGTTGATACGTGAAGCAGGGATTGCAGTGTGGGAGAGACAGTGGGGAGAAGGTGGTAAAGGCAGGCACTTCCGGGGTGTACACATAGGTCAGTGAGGGAGGTTGTGGAAATGATAGGATGTAGAAGGGAAGAGGTAGTGTGGAGTAGGTTAAGGTATGGGCACACAGATTTGAATGGCACATTGAGAGTTGTGGCAAAACATGACACAGGTTTGTGTGATAGGTGTGAGGTGGTGAAAACTATTGAGCATGTGCTGTTTGTCTGTGGGAGGTATGATATGGATAGGAAGGTTTTGTATGGTAGAGACTAAGCGGGGTTGGGACTTAGGTGGGGTGCTTGCACTGCTTGGGGGTGCAAAAGGGAAGGAGGCAGTAATGAAGGCATTCTTTCTTTTTCTCAGGAACACGGGTCTGTACAGAATGATATAGCAGGGAGGCCTTACACTCCAGTGCGGTAGGTGGCGGTATATGCACCTTTAAGTTGGTTGCGATCTGCCATTAAAGGAAAAATAAGTACTTGAGAAACTATAATGGGTTGTTGGTTTTGATGACCAGCGTGAAGTTGGATACAGCCATCCGCTCTTTTTGGAAAAAAGAAAGACTGCCGATTTGTATTTACCTTTAAGAGGAATACATTTTGACCAGGTAAATGCTGAGACTAAAACTAACCTAAAGGTTTAGCAGTCTGTTGAACAGTGAACGTTGGTAGTTTAGTTTTAATCGAAAGCAATGAGTGCCTGTTTCAGTATCACGGATACTATATCTGGCAGTTAGACGTGGTAGCTTAACATTTAACTTGCTTGACATCCATAGCCACGTTTCGATAGTAGCAACCAAGCTGTAAATGCCCTATCATTAAATGCTTACGTCTGTGGTTCAGAGTCGTTTTGTATGTTTTTTTGTATTTGTTTCAAATATATTCGTAGTAGTACGTGTTATTAGTCCGATCTGCTTTCTGTCCTTGGCTTTAGCATTAGCCAACAATGTCAGCTAATATTGTGTAGCTTGCTACTGCTAAGCTAACTAGGTAATTAATTACACATAGCTATATCAACTACCCAACATTGACGCATATCTATGTATTATTTTAAGACATATTGTCAAAAAAGTTGCAATATCTATAGTGGCCTAATTTAATAGCTATTTAATTACAACACTATTGTAATGTCAGTCGAATTTGCAATGTCGATAACCGGTTAAGTAAGCACATTTTTGGTCAACGTTTGAAGTATGGTATTATTACTGACAACGTGACTAACCCGCAAGAAAATGCCGTCAGGTAGTTTTACAATTACTATATTTGTCCCATGTAGTAAACTTAATTTCCCTGTCTCGTTGCTACAGCTTTAATGCCATAATGAGTGCACATTCCACAGGGTAAAATTACAAAAAGTGTTGCGAAGTGGACACGCGAACACCATACTCCCTAGATTTTTTTTGTAGCTACATTGTATCAACAGATACAATGGCGTGATTAACTACATATTCGTGTAAAAAGTACACCCTCAAATAAGTACACCCTCAACTGGGTGGTGTGCCCAGACTCAGGAAAATCCTAACAGATAACCTTCTGTTACAGTAACCTTCCAGTACAGTAGCTAACCTCTTTGTATTTTGTACAATAGGAAACATGGGTGACATTGCCAAGGGAAAGAAAGTTTTTGTCCAGAAGTGTGCCCAGTGTCATACTGTTGAAAATGGAGGAAAGCACAAGGTTGGGCCAAACCTGTGGGGTCTTTTGGGGCGCAAGACTGGACAGGCTCAAGGCTTTTCATATACAGATGCCAACAAATCCAAAGGTACCAGTTTTAAGATGCTGTCGCCACTCTAAGGTGAAATAATACAGAGAACTTGATCATGACTTCGTTCACGTCACCCTAACTAATTTTTTTGCATGTGCATACAGGCATTATCTGGGATGAGGATACCCTTACGACATACTTGGAGAACCCGAAGAAATACATTCCGGGGACAAAGATGATCTTTGCCGGCATCAAGAAGAAAGGCGAGCGTGCAGATCTTATAGCATATTTGAAATCGGCAACTTCATAAACTACTGTTTTAATGTTCCCTCTGTGTCGTCTATAAATGTCATCAACTGTTCGGTTGAGATGGGTGGTCTTTCAAGAAGCTTAGCTTCTTCTTTTACAATGTATTCTGAGATAAGCACATTTGTTACAATGTGAAAATTGGAATTTAGATGTCTAACACAAACTAAAATCTGTTTTGGCTTTTATAACTTTGAAAACATCTGGCTAAAACTATTTGGGGGAAACTCAGGAATGCATACCTAAAATGTTAAGTGACACCTTATGCCTGCCAAACTTGTAATTTTCTTGATTCATAAATGACTGCTACATCTCAGTTGTTTGCATTATCAGGTGCCATATTTATTAACATGTACTGCACACCTCTTTGATGTTCCTCCATCTCGATGGAGTATACTATATATCCCCTGGTTTAACAGGTGCCTGTTTGAATATAAGTTATTGAACTACCATTTCAGAATGTATGTAGTCAAAGCTGTGTAAAATAGGCTATGAAGCAAAAAATTGCCAAATGGAATGTTTTAATATGGCTAATGTTGATTGTCTTACTCGTGTTGACAATATCTTATGACATGGATGCTGTTCTATTGTCATTAAATAAATACCATGTGAACAATTATTCCAATTGTTGGTAATGTGTGGTCGCGTTCAAGTATCAGGGACAGCTAGATGGTGACACAGGAGATAATTATATTAAGAACTGAAATTGTGCATATCAATTTAAAACAACCGCGCACTTGAACAAAATTGTAAATAATCTTATTAGAGGCAGGTGACCTTCCTCTACTGACTTTGTTACCCAACTTAAAATATCTGATAGCATCATTCAAACATGGATTTGTGGCACATTGAATTCATTTGTTTTTGGAATTAGTTACTGCAGGCAGACCCAATTCTAATGTCATTATTTGTCTGGTTTGAGTGTTTCGATTTATACTTCAGAAGCTTCAAACACAGCATGTTAAAAAGGTGAATGAGGTAAGAACAGCTCTTAAGCTCTTGTATACTGGCCATATACCACACACCCTAATGCCTTATTACTTATGCAAACCGTCTGAACCGGTTGTTGCAGCCCATAGAGAATAATAGAAAAAAACGTTCCCAGGAAGCATGGTACTTTGCTGACCTGTGAAAGCTTATACAATATGTTTTACATGTAAGCTATATAAAAATGTTACATGTATTTATGTATCAATCGAGACCTTTGATGATGACGTGTCCTGCTACCTAAGGTTGTTGCATAAACCATAGAGAAGGAACGGATATCTTATATAAAGGCGTTCGTAATGCAGTTGAAGCCATGTTAAAGTCACATGATCAACTAGGTCTAGAAGCTAGTCTAAAATAAGTCTGGCAGCATGGATATTCATTTTTTATAGTTTATTATTGTGGGCCTAACCATTGGCATACAGCTATTTATGGTAATCTTTTATATCTTACTCAAGACTGATAGTCCTATCTACACTAACTAGCTAACAGAACGCTCACCAGAAACCCGGCATTTTTCCATAGAACTTGTCCAGTTGACAGGTGCCATTTATCGGGTCAGTGATTTCCCACTACAGACGGTAATGTTGAATGAAACGGGTAGTTTGATTTCCCCAGTCACTCAAACAACAGGCATACCGCTATAACCCGCATGTACTTGAAATGAAATTTCTACAAAACCATGCGCCAGTGATTTAATCGGAACTCTTAATGAAACGCATAGATATATCTATGAATGAAACGAGTGGGGCCGGGGGTGCCCCGTCTCGTTGCAACTCTTGTCTCCTCCAAAACAGCCCACCCAATCCGGCTGAAGTTTGATTGGTTGATTCCGTTGTCTCCTCAAAAATGCTGCTCTAGAGAAACTGAATGCATGACGTCGGCAGCATAACATTCATTCATAGTGTTGCTATATTTTTACCAATGAAAATGTTTTGCTCATTGAATTCTCCCAATCCACATAATCTTTGCATCACGCATCAGTTGACATTTATTTGACCAACAGTGTCGTTGTCATGTCTGAGAGAAAATATAGCAATATGTCTTTGGTCAGTATCTACACAACACAGGGGGAGGCAGAAACACTGCCTCTATTCATTGTGTTAAGCGTTCAGGCTGCACCATTGAACAGTCTTTATTCTAAATGACGCCATTTTTTGTTTGCAATTGTCTGACCATTGCTGAATACCTGGTTGGAACTGATTCCAAGTTATCATTATCAGCCAATAAAGTCCCACCCAGATGACTATGCTAAATAAACGTATTGGAATCCCCTTACTACCCAATGCTAAAACAATATGTTGGCCACTAGAGTGTTTAATAATTCCCTATGTTAAAACATTTCTGAAAGGCCAATAATTAATTGGATTCAAAATTGTGGAGTGCAGCTCCCTCTAACGGATATGTAATGTATTATGCACCACAAAAATGTAGCTGGTGAAACAAGAGAATATCCTGGTCGGATGGAAGCAAGACAGAGAATTGGTTTCTTGATAACTAATAACATCAAATCGTTAGTTTCGTATATTTGGCTGGGCGATTGGTCGAAACATGGACTTTGGCAAATCAGTTTGCGTTTTGTTAGTCATTAATAATAAAAAAAACACTTAAGCTTAACATAACAGCTTAATATAAAAAGAAAGAAGACGGTAGTATTGTTTTTTTCAGAGGGCACATTCTAATTTACAGGAACTGGTAAGGTTGGGTAGGTACCATAGTCCGGGACAAAACTACACTTTTCACCTTGCTTGCTCGGGATTAACAGCAACCTTTGGTTAAATGGAATATGATCAGGGGCAATGTTCTGCTCAAACGAAAATGACAAGGAATAATGTTATGGAACTAAACTTTTTATGGTAAGTTTGAAATAGGAACCACACGAGAATTTCATTACAGTGTCAATTAACAATCAATTCCAACACATTGAACTGGCCCAGAATGACTACATGTCCATTAAAATGTATTATGGTGTACTTGAAGCTATAGTTCAAAAGTACATTTTGCAAAATATAGCATTTTTATTTTTTACTATGTTAATGAAATCCATTTCTGATATTAAGGTTAATCATTTCTATAATTAATTGTAATATCTTCAAAAATGATATGTAATTACAAGTAATATGCTGTAAAAAAAATATAATTGGGCAAAGTTGCATAAGAAGAACATCGTTTAATAGATTTGTAGCTGCGTTAATGTGACGAGGTCGATGGTTGGAAGCTGCTCCGCTTTAACGTCATTGGCGCACCATCCAGGCTACTGTGGTGATGCGCGGAAGCATAGTTGCTCTGAAAAGGAAGAACAGTCCAAGTCTTTCAGTCTCTTTTGCATACATTCTTTCATCCATGAAAGCTGTCTTTTGTTATTTTTACTAAAGAGTAAAAATGTTATTTCTGGTTATCTAGTAATCGAAATTTCGCCATCATATTTTCTACATCAGACAACTCGTTATGTGAACCTCAGAGAGTTTCGTTATGGCTGGATTAACTGAAGTCGTGCAACGGAGGATTTATTCATGATCGATACTCATCGGCAAAACATCACAAATGAACGTTTCCGGTGCAATTTCATGGGAACGGTTTGACGACGAAGACCATTAACACACAACCGACATGGCAGTGTCCAATATGGTCTTTTCTGACGTGGAAAGTTTTCTGGATAAACACCCAGAGTTGTTTGAGGACTACCTAAATAGAAAAGGGAAATACAGTATGGTGGAGAAATGGCTTAAGAACCACCACCAGGCGAGCAGAACTCCAGTAGGCGCCAGTGCACGCGCCGAACCGGAGAAAACGACCGTTGGCGTGTGTAAAGACAGTTGGGCGAGCTGCAAAGGCGACGGTGGCGTGCAGAGACGAGCCTCTCAAAAGGAACTGCGGAAAACTTTCGCCAGGTCCAAAGCCATCAACGCCAACAGGACATATGACGAGCAAGCGAACTACAGGACTCAGGAGCCACTGACAAGTATGAGGAGGAGAGCCCTGCTGAGGAAAGCCAGCTCGTTGCCGCCAACCACTGCCCACATCTTAAGCGCGCTCCTTGAGTCGCGAGTGAACATACCTCAGTATCCATCCACGGCCGTTGACTTCAAATATTACCTCAAGGAGCACAACGAGAGGGAGTTTTTCCTGGAATTGGTCAAAGACATATCAAACGACTTGGATCTGACTAGCCTCAGCTACAAGATCCTGGTGTTTGTGTGCATTATGGTCGACGCCGACCGCTGTTCCTTGTTCTTAGTGGAGGGCTCCACAAACAAGAAAACCCTGGTGTCAAAGTTCTTTGATGTTCATGCGGGTATAACAGTTTTGCCGTCCATGAGTAACTCGGATGAAGTTCAGGTTCCATGGGGAAAGGGAATCATTGGGTATGTTGCCGAGCATGGAGAGACAGTCAACATCCCAGATGCCTATCAGGTGTGTGTCTTTGTGTGTGTGTGTGTGACTGTGTGTGTGTGTGTGTGTGTGTGTGTGTGTGTGTGTGTGTGTGTGTGTGTGACTGTGCGTGTGTGTGTGTGTGTGTGTGTGTGTGTCTGTGCAACAGATGTGGCACACCAACATCCTGCTTTTAATTAGCATCAAATGATATTGAATGCACTTGCATCACTATACACCAGCATATGATTAATTCATTCACTGAAAGCTGTACACTATAAAACAAAAACTGCATAAAACATGAGGAGTGCATGCATGTCACAGTTCAGTTGGGATGATGGATGTGCTGCTCCTCACAGTAGGAAAGACAGACTCTCAGAGACAACACAGTGACCCTAAAACCTCAGGCCTATATGGACCAATAACGTGCTATTGGTTAACTGATCCAGAAACAGTACCAGTCAACAGTTTGGATACACCTACTCATCACTCATTCATTGCTTGTCCTAGTTTTTCTATTTCCCAATGATATAATGAAATATGTTGTACAAACAGTACCAGTCAAAACTATTAAATAACACATGGAATCACGTAGTGACCAAAAAGTGACACTTTCGGTTACTACATGATTCAAAAAGTGTTGTTTCATAGTTTCGACTGGTATTGATTGTACAACATAGCAAATATATTTCTTAATGTAATCTGTCGAAACACACAGTGTGTGTGTCAGGCAGAACTAAATCTTAATTTTGTTCTTACAGGAATTATTGGGAATTAAACACCAAACCCTGTTAAAAGCAATATGCTTCTTTTGTTTGCTTGTTGAATTTGCTTTCCCTAGAGAACGCTGGAATGTAACAACAGTGAGACATATTGTTTGTTTTCACAGGAAGTTATGATACCCTGTTACTGTGTCTGAAAGCATTTGCCAAAAACTTATCATGTATGCTTATGTCCATTCGTTTTTCATGGACTGCAGGATCGCCGTTTCAGTGATGAGATTGACAAACTGACAGGATACAAAACCAAGTCTCTCTTGTGCATGCCCATCCACAACAGTGATGGGGAGATCATCGGAGTGGCCCAGGCAATCAACAGGAGTCCAGGTGGGGCGCTCTTCACTGAAGATGATGAGAAGGTAACTGCAATTTGACTTTTTGATTGGTCAACTATTGGCTGGGCGTATGCCATTTGTAGCAACGGCTAATGTAAAAAGTGCTCCACAAAATACATGTATATATATCTGCTACATCTCTGTTTTAGCATTGTTATTAGACTAGCAACAACACTCAATTTGAACATTTACATTACCACAAACTTGAAATGGCTTGAACTCTCTAGAGAATGTCAATTTTTCATGTTGAATTTCTTAGTGCAGGCCTTTCATTTTCCATCTCCGTATTTGTCACATCTTAAAGTCTTTCAATTGTCCCCTGATTCTGAACATGAGTCCACTTATGTTATGGTATCTGTGGGAAATATTGGCCACAGGAAGTGTAGCTGTTACACAAGTTCAGCTAGGAACCTAAATGGACCTCTAAGCCGAAATGATAACAAGATAATACCGTTCTGTCGTCCTTTAAAATGGAGTCAGCCCTAGTTTCTCTCCAGTTGCGGAGAGAAAAAAAGTGGGCAGGGTTAAAAATGGAAGTAATGTTTAACTTAAACTTAAATATAGATTTATGTTTTATCTTGTGTGAACAGGCATGTCTCTATATTTCTTTTTATATGATCCCAGAAAAAATGAAAGAAGAAAACAGAGTAATATGTGTACCATGATATCAAAACCACGTATAGAGGCCAATGATGACTAGGAGGGAATATAAATACTTCAAAAGCAATCAAGGCAATTCTTAAAAAATCGGTTATTCTGATGGTAAAACAAAACAAGAGATAAGGCCACGGGTAATATAACTTTTATGATGTTCTACAAAATACTGACCTGTGATTTTTAATTAGAGATCAGATGTTTGCAGTTCAAGCAACTGCTTACACTGTCGTCCTCCTGCATTACATTACAAGTGGCCCATTCATTCAGTGAAGTGGTCAATAGCCTATGGGTTTTGCAAGGCTTGCGGATTGTAAAGAAGTGGAGACTGATTGGTAATGTATTTTATAATTACCGGAGCATTAATGTCTCTGAACAAAACTAATTAGTTTCCCTGGTGATTTGTCTTTTTAACGGTAAACCCTCATTAACAGAGGCTTGGCCTGCCATGGTTGTAGTAAAATGTAAATAAGAAAACAGGCTTTTGTTATTTTTGAAAATAGGACAAAAATGTTAGTTGTTTGTGAAAAGAGAGCACCCCGTTTACAGTATTTAGTGATTCCTTCTGTAATTCTGTAATAATCCAAATACCAGGGACAGTCACTTCCTCATTGATTGTAGATCCAACTACTCTGAATTCTAGTAAACATGACATGAAGATCATGTTCTACATGGCGCCACCCCTATAACGCTGTGTTAGTCAAAGTAACACAGCGTTTTCCTGCTGTAGTAAGCTGTAAGCTGTTGGCGAAACACACTCAGGTTAACCAGCATTACAGGCATGTCATGACACTCTGAATTGGCTCGTGCTGTAAGTGGTTGTGCTGAGTTGGCATTTGCACGGAACACAACGACACAAAGGTCTCCGTGTGACTGAAAATAATAAGGCAGAATGATGCGGTAGGCGGGAGCTGGCATCTTGCATTGATCTTCCTGACGGGATCTGCTGATTCCTAATTAGCTGTTATTTGGCACAGTTAATCATTTAGCTCGCTGGGCAATCACAGATAGGCACAAAATTCCTGCACATTCACCGTGGGCACATACTTAAAACCTTTGCGCGGCAGGGCAGCCCTTTTCAAGGCGCACAAGTCGTGTTCAATCAATGCGTCCTGTAGCTCATGCGTGATGCTAAGCGTGGGGGAATCTTCAGAAATGAATGTAAAGGCCTAACCTAAACAATTATTTTCAGATTTTGTCATTCAGACGTTGTAAGTGGAATGCCTGTTTTCCTATTAGGCGTTTAGGGTTTTCCCACTGTCTATAATGGAGTGACTAACAGTCTTTTTACAGTGTTTTCAGCACATTTCACATTGCATTAGTGTCACACTAATACACAGGATGGTTACAGCTGAATTAGTAATGAAATCTCGTGTTGGCATTTGAGGATGGCGGCTTCTGCTTCATGATTCTGTGTAGTAATGATCAAAAGACTATGTAGAATCAGAGGTATCAAGTGCACCGTTTTAAGAAGATAATCGATTTTTGTTGATGTTAAAGCAACTCTGTCGTCCTTTATGTTGTTTACTGACTTCTTATCTGTAAAATAAACTATTAAAATACAGTATGTACCCTTATTGTGTGTAGTACAGCTAATCAAAGTGTATGTCTTTGTTCTTACATGCGACGCTCTGTAAATGGTGTACTGTTGATTCCCTACAGGTTACAGTACCGTGGGGAGCTTGGATAGTGATTTAACTCTGGGATAATTGTATTTTCTTCAACCGCTTATCCGGGGTCGGGTCGCGGGGGTAGCAGCTCTAGCAGGGGACCCCAAACTTCCCTTTCCCGGGCAACATTAGCCAGCTCTGACTGGGGAATCCCGAGGCGTTCCCAGGCCAGTGTGGAGATATAATCTCTCCACCTAGTCCTGGGTCTTCCCCGAGTCTCCTCCCAGCTGGACGTGCCTGGAACACCTCTCTAGGGAGGCGCCCAGGTGGCATTCTTACAAGATGCCCGAACCACCTCAACTGGCTCCTTTCTATGCAAAGGAGCAGCGGCTCTACTCCGAGTTCCTCTCGGATGACTGAGCTTCTCACCCTATCCCTAAGGGAGAGGCCAGCCACCTTTCTGAGAAAACCCATTTCGGCCGCTTGTACCCGCGATGAGATGAGATGAGTGAGTGATAATTGTATTTTCTCATTATGTTTATTGGCCAAAGAACACTGATTTAATTGCTCATATGCAAATAGCTTGACCTTATATGTGGTCTTGGCCTTGTTATGTAGTTTTTTTCTGATAATATACTAAACAGAAATAAGAGAAAATTGTTATCGTGACAAAAAAGTTTCTTTCAGTGGTTGAAACTGAAATCTCTTCCCGGTGATGTTTCACTGTTTTTTTCCTGATCACTGAATATACTCACTAAGAGCTTAATGATTAGTTGACAAGTTGAATCAGGTGTACTGTCTCTGAACACTAAATGACTGTGGTCTCCAAGAGATTCAAGAAAGCTCTTAGATTGGATGTGCTTTTCTACACCTTTCTAGCTTTAGTACATCTGTTACCTATCAATGGAGCGAGCTGCAACAATTATAATCATTCTAGTCACCAAATATCTATCGCAGATTCTCCTGTTTACATCCTGTTTTTACTGCAATCCCTGTGAGATTGAACCAGACACATTCAAAAGTAGTGTTCTGGACCAATGTTGATAATTCAATAGGTTATTGACATTGTTCCTGTGGGCATACCTTCATGCAATGTAAAAAACATTGCTTTTCTTGATAGCACAAAACCAGGTTGCTGATCTTCACAGCTTTAGCATTTGTAATTGCCTGCTGATAAGCCATCAGCTGTAAATTGGCTTCCCAATGTTTATAGGCTGATTCTGAAGGTTTATGCCAACAGAACAGTCACACTTTGCCTAACGGGCAATCAGCAGCAAAGCTCGAAACGTGAGTATTAACAAGTTCTAATATAACTTCCATCATGATTTTGATGCACGTTGTATATAAAAAAATGTAGTGGATTTTTAACATAATATCAGTATATGATTATTCTAACGATAGTAACAAGTTGACATCGGGTAATTTTTAATGACTTTGGTTTGCAGACCTAAAACATAATGTCTATAGGCCCCAGTTGTGTGGCAGTTCAAGTATCTCAATCAACGCAATAAAGGGATCCAAGCTCTCCGGTAACCGCGACAGCGGTCTGGCTAATGTTTAGGCATGAGGCATGGACCAATGGAATGATACGGAGACAGTTAGAATATTGCTTGGCATGTGGTGCTGACTTGATTTCCCAGCTGCCAGCCGTCTGAGGGCTCGCCGGTGCAGTTTGGCCGACCGAGCATCATCGGGCAGACCTCAGTGACACCGGAGAGGAAATGGTGTTTGGCTCTTTTGATTGACTGCACTCATGTTGAACTGGTGTATAGATGATGCACTGTGGCTGGCTGGCTGGCAGACGGGCCCAGACCCTTGGAGGAAATCAGAGTAATTAGTGCCAATTTGGTCTTGAAGTGATGATCACACTGGAGGAACAGGTTTGTAACGGCCCATCCAATGATCTCATCCAATGCCCTTTTTCTGTTAATTCACCCGGTTACTCGTGGGAGGACTCTGCGGTCTTCAAGGTTACCTTTTTGGCAGGAGTTTTAGAAAAAACTCTAGCTAGGCATGGTCTCTCTTGATTGTATCGTTCGTATTGTTCGTACTTGTCCTTCAATCAATGAATTAATTTAGCAGAAATGGGTCAGAGATTTTTACCCATGCTTTCTGAAGCACCTCCCACAATCGGGTCCAATCAAACGCCATCCACAGAGTATGGCATGGCATTGCAGAATGAAGGGATAGGCTTCCTTCTACAATTTACCATGTACACATCTCCCACTTTATCACCATCAAAGCACCCCAACACCATCACATTGCGTCCACCATGCTTGACAGATGGCGTCTGCTGCATCTTTTCATTTGGTCTGCGTCTTACAAATGTTCTTCTTTGTGATCCAAACACTTCAAACTTAGATCCATCTGTCCATAACACCTTTTTCCAATCTTCCTCTGTCCAGTGTCTGTGTTCTTTTGTTCATCTTGATCTTTTCTATTTATTGGCCAATCTGAGATATGGCTTTTTAACAACTGCCTGGAAGGCCACAATCCTGGAGTTGCGGGTGTCACGAAATCGCAGTCACAAAAGCGCAGGCAGGTTGTCACGTTCGATGGGTTTTTAAATAAAAGGAAAACAGACAATGAAGGGCAAAACATCATACTGTTTGAAATGAAAATGTGCTGATATAAGGGACTTCCTAAATACACACAAACAGATAGGACAAACAGTCACCGGTTCAACGGACATAACATTAACAATAAAGCACAAGACAAGGAAGCGGAGGGCAATCATATATACACTTAGTAATGACTGATAGGGACCTGGTGTGAATGATGATTGACAAGACAAAACAATGAATAAGTCCGGGGCTGTGTTCATGGTTGTAAAGTAAAACCGGGTAACACAGGGTGAAGACATGAGGTCTTCAGCTTATCGTGAAAGCTGTTTGCGTTCAGACTGGTGTTTTGCGGGTACTATCAAATAAAGCTGCCAGTTGTGGACCTGTTAGGTATCTGTTTCTCAAATGATACACGCTAATGTATTTGTCCACTTGCTCAGTGCACCGGGACCTCCCACTCTTCTTTCTATTAGGGTTAGAGCCAGTTTGTGCAGTTCTTTAAAGGGAGTACTACACACCATTGTATTAGATCTTCAGTTTTTTGGGGAAATTTCTCACATTAAATAGCTTTCTTTTCTCAGAACAAGAATAGACTGACAAGTTTCAGAAGAAAGTTCTTTGTTTCTGGCCATTTTGAGTCGGTAATTGAAACCACAATTGCTGATGCTTTAAGTACTGAAATAGTCAGAAGTAGGTCAGTTTTGTTGCTTCTTTACTCAGCACAACAGTTTTCAGCTGTGCTAACTTATAGTAATACAGAGTCATTCCCCCATTAGAGATCATCGACTAACTACACAAGCAATTAATAGCGTATGAACATACATAGGACACAAAAAATCTGATTTGTTGGTGGTATTTGATTATGTCTTTGAATTAGTAATTCGAGTCGATGAAGAGATCTGCATATTTCATACCGAACTCAGATATATTCAGTAGAGTCGCCACATTCATCACTGTAAGACGTCATGTGTTGCCCTAGACGTCACGCGGGTTGCATTAGGAAGCCTGTTCAACTGAATGAGCATTGGCCTAAATGACACGAGAGCCACTCAGCTGTGTAAAAGTGTTCTATGAATCTAGGCCACGGAGACGCCGTGCAACACACTTCGCTCTAATGCTCCCGATGCAGTTAGGTACAGGTCCAGGATCTGCGTCCTCACCTTTAATCTTAGCCATTAACCATTAGAGGGGAAAATTCCAGAACAGACAGTGTCTCAGTGTGAATTCATCCCACCTATGGCTCCATAGACAGTAAAGGTTCATTGGGGGTTGGGCTGGTGGCATTTACAGGCACACATGAAACCTACGGGAAACGGGATAATCCACCTTCACCTGATCTGTGAAGTATCCAGAATTATTCACGGGAAATCGAATAACAAAGACCCGGAGCCCTGTGTGGTCGGCTCCGTAAAGAACAATAACGGCTAAATGCATTTGTGAATGTGCTAACTGCTTTGCTGACGTATGCAGCGTATACAGACATCATCATCACAGTGGAGTGGGAGATACAGACTGGTGTGAATGATGGAAGAAAAGACACTGTTAGACAACTGGCAATGCCAAAATGGCCTGGCACCATAACGTGTCTGCGTAGCAGGAATAGAAAAATGGAGTAAAGGAATACGATTTGAAGCTAGCTTAGCGACTTGTTTAACTACTGCGTACGCGGCTAGTGGAAATGACTCTCGTGAATATCTGTTGTAGCCGCTGATATGATTAGGAGGCAGCAGGCCGAGGTCTACAGTACTGCGGCGCCGTCACATCCACTTTGCTTCTCCTGCACCTAGTAGAGATGCATGAGTAACGACGGTTAGAAAAATATGCTACAGCTTAGTCCCCAAGGCCTGGGTCAGTTAGTTTCATTATTAAAGCACATCTTTACTGGTCAACCCTTTGGTCTCTTTTGACCCAAGCCTCTTATTTATTATACAGTCTTGTAGTATAATGGGCCTGACTGCATTTAATTAGAGGAACCTATAGTTTCCTTGTGTTGCCTTCTTCTCCCTGTTACTTACACAGGCAGATCCATAGCTGGGTCCCTGAAGCCTTGCTCTGTAATGAGTGTGATCCGGCATGCTTTGTTGAGGGAACCGGACAGCGTTTGTCATTATCATATAATTCTGCAAGACCAGTGGTAGAATTTGATGTACTGTATATAGGCCGATAAGCCAAAACATTATGACCCGCCAACTAAGGCATGGACTCTATTCTGGTGTCTAGTACCTGGCACCAAGACGTTAGCAGCAGATCCGTCAAGTCGTGTAAGTTGCGAGATGGAGCCGTTGTGGATCTCGGTCTAGCACATCTCAGAGATGCTCAATCAGATTGAGATCTGGGGTATTTAGAGGCCAGGACAACACCTTAAACTCTTCATCGTGTTCCTCAAGCCATTTGGAAATGCATGCAGTGTGGCTGGCCACTTTGTCCTGCTGAAAGAGGCATCTGCCATCGGGGATTACATTAAGGGTTGTCTGTAACAAAGTTTAGGTAAGTGGCACGTGTCAAAATGACGTCCACATGAATGCACCGACTAGGGGTTTCCCTGGAGAACATTGCCCAGAGCATCACACTCCCTCCACTGGCTTGTCATCTTCCCAGAGTGCATCTTGGTGACATCACTTCCCAAGTAAACGGCGCACACGCACACGGATGTCCACGTGATGTAAAAAAAGGACTCATTGGCACCCAACCCACTGTCGGTAGGTACTCACCACTGGCGGTAGGTACTCACCACTGGCGGTAGGTACTCACCACTGGCGGTAGGTACTCACCACTGGCAGTAGGTACTCACCACTGTCGGTAGGTACTCACCATTGCCGGTAGGTACTCACCACTACTGGTCGGTACTCACCACTGTCGGTAGGTACTCACCACTGTCGGTAGGTACTCACCACTGCCGGTAGGTAATCTCCACTGTCGGTAGGTACTCACCACTGTCGGTAGGTACTCACCACTGTCGGTATGTACTGACCACTGTCGGTAGGTACTCACCACTGTCGGTAGGTACTCACCACCGTCGGTATGTACTCACCACCGTCGGTAGGTACTCACCACTGTCGGTAGGTACTCACCACTGTCGGTAGGTACTCACCACTGTCGGTAGGTACTCACCACAGTCGGTAGTTACTCACCCCAGTCGGTAGTTACTCACCACTGTCGGTAGGTACTCACCACTGTCGGTAGGTACTCACCACAGTCGGTAGTTACTCACCACTGTTGGTAGGTACTCACCACTGTCGGTAGGTACCCACCACTGTCGGTAGGTACTCACCACAGTCGGTAGTTACTCACCCCAGTCGGTAGTTACTCACCACTGTCGGTAGGTACTCATCACTGTCGGTAGGTACTCACCACTGTCGGTAGGTACTCACCACTGTCGGTAGGTACTCACCACTGTCGGTAGGTACCCACCACTGTCGGTAGGTACTCACCACAGTCGGTAGTTACTCACCCCAGTCGGTAGTTACTCACCACTGTCGGTAGGTACTCACCACTGTCGGTAGGTACTCACCACTGTCGGTAGGTACTCACCACTGTCGGTAGGTACTCTCCACTGCTGATTGGGAACACCCACAAGCCTTGTTGTTTTTAGAGATGCAGTGGATATCTGTGGTATATTCATAATTAGGGTTTTAACCCAGAGTGGAATGTGTCATGTCAGACCGGAGAATATTTTTTTGTGTTCTCTCAGAGTTCTTCAATGGAAGGATGTCATGTCCTTAGCTTCTGTAAGGCTAATGTCCTGGTTGATGGGAGCGCTGCAGAGAAATGTGTCCTTCAGGCAGGTCCTCCCACCTACAGAGAAGATCCATTGAGAGTGGCCATTGGGTTCATTGAGAGCCCAATTGTTCTTTAATACTACTAATTTCAATTACTTATTCAAAACACATTTTTGTCGTAAAAAATTCAAGACAGATAATATAAGACTTAAAAAATAGAGAATGTTTGATGTCAAACTTAAAATTCACATATTCTATGGTAATGTTATTCAATTTAGGGTGGGTTCCATCACATTCTGACAGAACAAATCACCTGTGTTAAATGTTGAATACCATCAGAATACATGCTGCTTTGTGCGTGTGTGTGTGTGTGTGTGTGTGTGTGTGTGTGTGTGTGTGTGTGTGTGTGTGTGTGTGTGTGTGTGTGCGTGTGTGTGTGTATGCATGGTTGTGTGCGTACATGCATATTCTTCTGTAGGATGTGATAATGATAGTATAATGAAGTAATCAGTGAGACCAGAAGTGAGGTGATTGATATGGATGGTTATCTGCTCAGTTCTACAACATATGTATAGAATAAGCCATAGCCAGCATGGACATGTTTATTTTCTGACAAAGCCACATATATAACTTAGTCCGGTTCAGCATATGGCAATGCTTTTGTGATGCTGTAAGTGTAGACTGGTGAATGTTGGCCGCATTGTCGTGCTCTAATCTCCTTTACCATGGTCATGTTCATTACTGGTTGTAAATGAATTGTCTCATATTTATATTAGAATGGTCACATTCTACTTCACGATTCTGAGTTTAAAGAGTGTGATTAAATCAGAATCGACTAAAAGCAGCATCTCAAAACAGAGGTTCCAATTCCAATTCAGTGAGTAGGAAAGAAGAGAAATGCTCTTCACTGGTTTTAAAACATATCTTAAATACGTCAAAGCTAAGTTGTCTGTGCGTCAGATCTGGCCATATTTCGAAGTGCCGCAGCTTCACTTCCAATAACTAGCTATGCTGGTTTGACTTGTCAATCAATCATCAAACATCTGCGGTTTCCTGAGGAGAGGCAGGAGGAGTAATAGGTTAGAGGAGTCACAGGTTGGAAATGTCAGATGTTGGAGAAGTCAGAGGTTGGAGAAGTCAGAGGATGGAGAAGTCAGAGGATGGAGAAGTCAGAGGTTGGAGAAGTCACAGGTTGGAGAAGTCAGAGGTTGGAGAAGTCACAAGATGAAGAAGTCACAGGTTGGAGAAGTCACAGGTTGGAGAAGTCACACGATGAAGAAGTCACAGGTTGAAGAAGTCACAGGTTGGAGAAGTCACAGGTTGGAGAAGTGACAGGTTGGAGAAGTCACAGACGGGGCTGAACAGTGTGCTGTGGAGAGGGCAATGCTTCCCTTGAGTCCTGACTACCTATGTATGATTGCATGTGCCTTCACTGCCTTCGAACATTTTCTCTTAGGGCTGTACTCGCGGTTCAAACATGAATGGCTGTGTGTTGAGTTATTTTGAGTGGACAGCAAATGTACACTGTTATACAAGCTGTACACTCACTACTCACAAGTATTTACAAAAATGTGAGGGGTGTACTCACTTTTGCGAGATACTGTATTTTTGTTCCAGTATACAAAACTAAATACAATAGGTGAAATGGAACATGACATCCCTTATGGAATTCATGTTATCACCTTCAGGCAGTGGGTCAAACCACTCAGTCAAACGGGGAAATGTCAACTGGATTGATTTATTTGTCTTGGCAAGTAAATTATACCCCATGAAAGGCCATTCATTATTAGGTCCATTTGAAAGGTGTGCTTTTTTGCCAAACGTGGTATGAGGACATAAACCTGCACACACAGCTATGTTGTTTTTTAATGCGGTTAAACTAAAATACATTACATTTATTATGGCTTTTACATCTTTGGAAGCAATCTCATGTTTTCAGAAGCACATACATGTGTGGCGTCTATGACAAAGTGTATACAAAAGTTCCAGTCTGTGAATTAGTCAAGCTTTTCATATGATTTAACTTTTGGCCAAAAAAGTACGTTAACAGTGAATACATTCACAGTTCCAACCCTGTTTATACATCTTTCACGTGGGTCGTGAACAAGGCAGCTGGCCATTATTATTCAGACTCAGGAGTCTTTCATCTTGGCACACACAGATCTGAGAGCTGGTTACCCTCACACTGTCCTTTGAACAGTTAACCCTTTGTTTTAGTGTTCAGCCCAGCCGTAGCGGAACGTTTCTCCAACCTATTGACTGTCTGTCCGTCCTTTCCAACGCGATGTCTCCACAGGTGCTGCAGATGTACCTGCCCTTCTGTGGGATCGCCATCTCCAACGCACAGCTCTTCGCCGCCTCCAGAAAGGAGTACGACAGGAGTCGGGTAAGACAGGCTGTTGCCAGTGAGACACTACTACAATTCCAACACAGTGTCTATTCAGGCCCCCACCTACAACCCACTGCCGACACCAGTGAGCCTAGCTATTGATCTCTATGAGCCTACTTGCTGCCACTGCAGTGGGGATGTAGGAGCTGTGTGCAGCCCTGACTGAACCTCCTGGAGAAGGGGGTGGGGAGGAACTGTATACAGCCCTGACTGAACCTCCTGGAGGAGGGGGTGGGGTGGAGCTGTATACAGCCCTGACTGAACCTCCTGGAGGAGGGGGGGAGGAACTGTATACAGCCCTGTCTGAATCTCCTGGAGGAGGGGGTGGGGAGGAACTGTATACAGCCCTGACTGGACCTCCTGGAGGAGGGGGTGGAGAGGAACTGTATACAGCCCTGACTGGACCTCCTGGACGGGGGGGTGCAGAAAGGGTCTGGGGTGTAAATCTCAGGAGGCGTCCAAAGACTAATGTATGTCCCATATTGATCTCAGATAGGGGAGAACATCAAGAGAACAGAGTCAGAGGATAGAGATCCTTAATCATTACGCACCGGTTTATGTTCTCTGCTGGCTTGTATTGAGTTGGCATGGATTCAGATAAAGTGCCGGATCTACTTTATTGTGGATCAGCAGCATATGATATTATCATTTCCATTGCAATGTATTATAAACAATCACAATTCTAGTCGTAACACTGTTATGTGAAATGAGTTTTAGAGCCCAGTTACAAATGTCAGTAAAAACAACAGTCATTTTCTTGTGTCTGTGCTGTGACCTATGACCTGCAGTCACTCCTGGAGGTGGTTAACGACCTGTTTGAGGAGCAGACAGACCTGGAGAAGATTGTGAGGAAGATCATGCATCGCGCCCAGACTCTGCTCAAGTGTGAACGCTGCTCTGTCCAACTCCTGGAAGACATTGAATCGCCGGTAGGCTCTCCTCTGCTATTGGTCTTCACCTTCTGCCCTCCTCGTTCTCTTTCTCTGCTAACTAAATAGTGCTTCCAAGGAATTCCTAGCATTCCGATAGATGGTGTACTTGACAATGTTTTTGGCTCCAGTAACCGAGGAGATTCTAAAGTGACATTTCCATTTGAAACAATTCCACCAGTGATGTTTTCCCTTCTCGTGCCACAGGTGGTGAAATTCACAAAGTCCTTTGAACTGCTGTCTCCCAAATGCAGTGGGGATACAGAGAACAGGTACAGTTGGAGCTCCCGTCGCGCTCACATTTGTCCAATCGGCTTCATTCATCCATCCACTGTTTTGTCTGGAGCCAATAAACACCCATCTGGTTATGTTTGTCTCATTCAGAAATCAGAGTTTGGACAATTGAATAACAGATAACATAAATGTGGGAATTAAATGTGGTTGAAATGCAGTCAGAGTAATAGGGGATTGTGAATGGGATATGTTGTATATGGGTTATATGGGTTATATGTTGTATATGGGTTATATGTATGGGTTTTATGTATGGGTTTTATGTATGGGTTATATGTATGGGTTATATGTATGGGTTATATGGGTTATATGTTGTATATGGGTTATATGGGTTATATGTTGTATATGGGTTATATGTATGGGTTATATGGGTTATATGTATGGGTTATATGTATGGGTTATATGGGTTATATGTTGTATATGGGTTATATGTATGGGTTATATGGGTTATATGTATGGGTTATATGTATGGGTTATATGGGTTATATGTATGGGTTATATGTATGGGTTATATGGGTTATATGGGGTATATGGGTTATATGGGGTATATGGGTTATATGGGGTATATGGGTTTTAGGGCCTCTGACCTGACCAGGTTAAATAATGCAGGTTAATGAGCTGGAAACTGTTTGGGCTGTTTATGGGTGAAAAACATCAGCGAAAGAATGACAAATGATCTTCCGGTCTGAGGCAGGTTACAACTGACAAGCCCACTTCAAGGCAGCTACAATAAACTATTGCAGTAATTAGACAAGCATCTTAGCATAATAATATAGTAATCAGGGAAATGTCGGGCTACATGGCTGGCTAGTTCATTTTTCCCTGACTGGTGACACATCACCTAAGATTTCTGTTGCTCTTATCATGTGAAGCACACACTGCTCTCATAATGGCAGACAGATGACCATCCCCTTATTCCAAGTTACGAAGTAAACAGAAACAATCATCACGCCGAATGGAAACAAGGGCTTTACGATGCCATATAGAAAGGTTATTTTTGCGTAGAGGATTGCACGTGATTTATGTGTTTAATTAAGTGAATAAACCTGGCATCAAAGGCGAGGAATGGGCTTGTTCAAAGCACCTCAGATTCTCCATGCCCTCGGAGAGAACAGTGTTGACACACTGAAATGTGTGCTTCCAGCGTCGGCTGGGGAAGCGTTCAACTGCAGCTCACTCCCCACTGTGGCTGTGTGGGTTTCACATGGACATGGGGGACGTTTCTGAGGCCGAACGGTGCCTTTATCTGGATCTGTGACTTTCAACTTCCCTGGCTGTAAACAAGATGTACTGTATGATGTTGTGAGGGGAAAGGCACAGAAGGCGCTAGCTGAGAAATATGCTAATGATGCAGGGAAATCTGAATGGTGAGCCTGTGTCGAGGAAAGAGACAATTCTCCCGCAGAGTGTGTGGGCGTCTACCGGGGCGAAAGACAATCACACAATTAAAGTTGCATTACTTTGTTGGAGAGCTTTATTTAGATCCATGAGACCTTCATTAAATACAAATCATGGCAAAGGGGGAAACGTGCGTGCGAGAAAAAGGTGTCTGCTTTTTAGGACATTAATGCTGCTTGTTATTGTGTAGAGAGGACCAGGCGAACCATTTAGGATCTTTTGAATCGTTTGGTCCTGTCGGCGAACATGTTTGAATCAAAGTCCATTCCCTCATCTCCACCCGACGGTATGAACTAAAACCAACTGATTATCCCACTTCCTCCCTTGCCGGTCCTTCACGTTCGTCTGCCCCTGCAGTTTCAAGGACAGCATGGAGAAGTCCTCCTACTCTGATTGGCTCATCAACAACAGTATAGCCGAGTTGGTCGCCTCCACTGGTCTTCCTGTCAACATTAGTGACGCCTACCAGGATCCCCGTTTTGATGCCGAGGTAAAATCCTCTCATCTATATCGAATCGCCTTTGTGTACTCGAGTCTGGTGTCTGGTGGGTTCAGCTGCGTACAGGACAGTCTATGTATAGAGTCTTTCCATGTTAACTGAAACTGTTCAGCAACTGCAGTTATTGGAAATCAAAGATACAAGCCTCATCGAATACTTTGTGTGTTTGTATACTGTCAGCTGATTAGGAATGAGATTACACCCCTTCGATGTGACTCTGGCTTGGTTACTATTAAGACATAATTAATAGTATGGGCCGGTACTGACTTGGCACAATTGATGCTCACGTTTTTGAAATTACATTGGAAATTATTCCAGCTGAACTCAAGTGAAATACATACATATGGATAGTTATACTGAAGCTGGCTGAAATATTGCAGGCGTTATGTATCTCTTAGTCAATGTGTAATAAAGTTTAAGCTTCAGTCCCTGCTCTCTTGTCTTCAGGCAGACCAGTTCTCCGGCTTCCATATTCGCTCTGTTCTCTGTGTACCTATTTGGAACAGCAACCATCAAATAATTGGTAAGATCGCCAACTGTCCTCTTTCTGACAACTTACAACGATAGTTAGCCATAGCATAGGACTTAATTCCTATTGATGATTATTTGTGTTGACCGATGTCAAAGCTAAGACGTAATCCAGCAAGCTTGAAGTGATTTTAATAATAATTATTTTAATAAATCAGCCAACCAAAGGACATCAAGTCGGGGCCATCAGATCACCTCAGATGTCAATGTGTCATGTTTAGAGAAACAAACTGTTCAGTTTTTTTATGGAGAAGGGAAAAAATCCAACAACGAGTCACACAATCTGTTTCCCTGCTGGACTATTACAGATATTCTATATTGTAGCCATGGACTCTTTCTGATGTCTGAATATTAGATCTAGGACAGCTAACTCCATTCCAATCTGAAGTGCATGCAAGTTTTGAACCATTTGAAACAATCAGTATATCTTTAAAACATCGTTGTTCGCAGCCTTAGGTCTGTACAATGAATATAAGTCGGATATTCTTCCTATCCATTTTGGGTTGTCGTTTACCCCAGAGTATTGTGAGTTTTTTTTTGCTCTGCGGTTGTTTCAATCCCAGTGTCTATTTAAAGCAGTGAAGATTGACTTAAGGCCAGCTTTACTATCATTCAGGAGTTCCCTCTGAAGTCAGGGCTGAGCCAGGACACAGCATCCGTTCCAGAGGAAGCCCAAGGTTCCAGCCACCCTGACACATTATTGGTCAACAGTCTGATGTTGGTGCTGGATATTACAATGAGAAGTAATGCTAGCAGACTCCGGGCTCTCAGAGAACTGACTTGGTAGTCATTAGTTTTCTGTTTGTGCAAAGTGAATAGCAACAGGGCTATCAGGTAAAACACTGCTTCAGGCAGTCAGTTGCCACAATGGACCGGTAACGGTGGGCTGGTGTGTGTTTGTTTCTGTGTGTTTGTGTGTGTGTGTGTGTGTGTGTGTGAAGGTTGGGAAGGGGATGGAATGATGAGAGTGAGGGAGAGAAACATTTGTGTGTGGGAGGAAACTATCAGGACCTGGCGTGAAAGCCATTATAATCCTAACAGCAGCAGAGGCATGATTATATGTCAAGAATCAGTTTATTCAGAAGCCAGATATCCTCTACAATAAACAGAGATTGTAGACAAACACTATAGAAGAAAAACCTTGGGCCGGATTCTTATGTCAGTCTCCCGTACAGATGGTGAATCCGTCTCCAGCAATGTCAACAACACTAACCTACAGGAAATCCCCGTGCTGTGGGAAATACAATGACCTCTCTGGGGACCGTTCAATTAAATATCTGCTTGTTAGCATCATTTTTCTCTGATTATAGAAATGAACAATTAGCCTTATCAGCAAAGTGCTGGCTTTTTTAATTAGAAGATAAAGTGAGAGCTGCCTGTCCTTGCTAGCTCGGGGGACATGCCGTTGAAATGAATGAAGGTACATGGAGTTCTTTTGTTGCCGTGGACGTCAGTTCTGTGTTGGCCGTAGTCATCCAGTTATCTGTCGTTACAGGTGTAGCTCAGGTACTCAACAGGCTGGACGGTAACCAGTTTGACGACGCAGACCAGAGATTGTTTGAGGTAGGTTGCGTTTTATGCAGGTGTATGTGTTTGTCTTGTTGCACATTTATAAATGTAAATGTGTGTATAGCTGCGTACTGTGTGGTCAGTGTGTGTGCGGAGCGGGTCTGTGCGTTAGGTGGTCAAACATGCCTTGGTGGAGCTACAGTGTGTCGTTGTGTGTTGTGTCCCTCGCAGGCCTTTGTGATCTTCTGTGGGCTGGGGATCAACAACACCATCATGTACGACCAAGTGAAGAAGTCCTGGGCCAAACAGTCGGTGGCTCTCGACGTAAGAACCAATGATCATTTTATAGCCCACCATGAACACGCCGGTGGCAAACGAAGTCCCAACTAAATGTCTTTTGTACTGAATGTTATTCTACCATATGACTGCAGGATAAATGTTTTTGTTAACATTATTTGGTTTGTGTTTAGTCTTTTCAGGCTTGTTTCAGCCGTAGGCTATATGTTTAATACAGCATGTGTGATAGTGTGGGGTGGGCTGTGTTTAGCATGGTTGGGTAGGTTGTGTTTAGTATAATCAGGTGATATAAGTGTTGTTATGTATGTTTAGTGGCTGCTGGCACACTTCAGTGAACCGTACCTGTTGACTGGTACTGGGGGGACAGGCCACTGACACCATCAGGAATGTTCTTCCTCACTAGCTGGCTTTTGCGTTTCCTTTAACCTTTTTTCTTCTCTCTTCTGGTCTCCACACTACATTCTAATTTTGCTCTCACTTGACGTGACAAACACTCTCCTTCTAGCTTTATCAAAATCATATTTTCAGTTTAGTGAGCCTCAACACGTCCCCTTTGTATTTTATATTTCACAAAGGGCCACATTGTTCACTTTTTGAGAGTGAAGAAACATACCGCACCTGACCCTCAATGATGATGGGATTCTGTGCCTGAATGGGATAAGGACTACAGATAAGGGTCTATAGGATATGGACTACAGATCAGGGACTCTGGGATGAGGTCTACAGATAAGGGTCTATGGGATATGGACTACAGATCAGGGACTCTGGGATGAGGTCTACAGATAAGGGTCTATGGGATATGGACTACAGATAAGGGTCTATAGGATATGGACTACAGATAAGGGTCTATGGGATATGGACTACAGATAAGGGTCTATGGGATATGGACTACAGATAAGGGTCTATAGGATATGGACTACAGATAAGGGTCTATAGGATATGGACTACAGATAAGGGTCTATGGGATATGGACTACAGATAAGGGTCTATAGGATATGGACTACAGATCAGGGTCTATGGGATATGGACTACAGATCAGGGACTATAGGATATGGACTACAGATAAGGGTCTATAGGATATGGACTACAGATAAGGGTCTATAGGATATGGACTACAGATAAGGGTCTATGGGATATGGACTACAGATAAGGGTCTATAGGATATGGACTACAGAGCAGGGTCTATAGGATATGGACTACAGATAAGGGTCTATGGGATATGGACTACAGATAAGGGTCTATAGGATATGGACTACAGAGCAGGGTCTATAGGATATGGACTACAGATAAGGGTCTATGGGATATGGACTACAGATAAGGGTCTATAGGATATGGACTACAGAGCAGGGTCTATAGGATATGGACTACAGATAAGGGTCTATGGGATATGGACTACAGATAAGGGTCTATAGGATATGGACTACAGAGCAGGGTCTATGGGATATGGACTACAGATAAGGGTCTATAGGATATGGACTACAGAGCAGGGTCTATAGGATATGGACTACAGATAAGGGTCTATAGGATATGGACTACAGATAAGGGTCTATGGGATATGGACTACAGATAAGGGTCTATAGGATATGGACTACAGATAAGGGTCTATAGGATATGGACTACAGATAAGGGTCTATGGGATATGGACTACAGATAAGGGTCTATGGGATATGGACTACAGATAAGGGTCTATGGGATATGGACTACAGATAAGGGTCTATGGGATATGGACTACAGAGCAGGGTCTATAGGATATGGACTACAGATAAGGGTCTATAGGATATGGACTACAGATAAGGGTCTATAGGATATGGACTACAGATAAGGGTCTATGGGATATGGACTACAGATAAGGGTCTATAGGATATGGACTACAGATAAGGGTCTATGGGATATGGACTACAGATAAGGGTCTATGGGATATGGACTACAGATAAGGGTCTATAGGATATGGACTACAGATAAGGGACTCTGGGATGGGGACTACAGATCAGGGACTCTGGGATGAGGTCTACAGATAAGGGACTATAGGATATGGAGTACAGATAAGGGTCTATAGGATATGGACTACAGAGCAGGGACTCTGGGATGAGGTCTACAGATAAGGGTCTATGGGATAAGGACTACAGATAAGGGTCTATAGGATATGGACTACAGATAAGGGTCTATGGGATATGGACTACAGATAAGGGTCTATAGGATATGGACTACAGATAAGGGTCTATAGGATATGGACTACAGATAAGGGTCTATGGGATATGGACTACAGATAAGGGTCTATGGGATATGGACTACAGATAAGGGTCTATGGGATGGGGACTACAGATCAGGGACTATAGGATATGGACTACAGATAAGGGTCTATGGGATGGGGACTACAGATAAGGGTCTATAGGATATGGACTACAGATAAGGGTCTATGGGATATGGACTACAGATAAGGGTCTATAGGATATGGACTACAGATAAGGGTCTATGGGATATGGACTACAGATCAGGGACTATAGGATATGGACTACAGATCAGGGACTATAGGATATGGACTACAGATAAAGGTCTATGGGATATGGACTACAGATAAGGGTCTATAGGATATGGACTACAGATAAGGGTCTATAGGATATGGACTACAGATAAGGGTCTATAGGATATGGACTACAGATAAGGGTCTATAGGATATGGACTACAGATAAGGGTCTATAGGATATGGACTACAGATCAGGGTCTATAGGATATGGACTACAGATCAGGGACTATGGGATATGGACTACAGATCAGGGACTATAGGATATGGACTACAGATCAGGGACTATAGGATATGGACTACAGATAAGGGACTATAGGATATGGACTACAGATCAGGGACTATGGGATATGGACTACAGATAAGGGTCTATAGGATATGGACTACAGATCAGGGACTATAGGATATGGACTACAGATAAGGGTCTATAGGATATGGACTACAGATCAGGGACTATAGGATATGGACTACAGATCAGGGACTATAGGATATGGACTACAGATAAGGGACTATAGGATATGGACTACAGATCAGGGACTATGGGATATGGACTACAGATAAGGGTCTATAGGATATGGACTACAGATCAGGGACTATAGGATATGGACTACAGATAAGGGTCTATAGGATATGGTCTACAGATAAGGGTCTATAGGATATGGACTACAGATCAGGGTCTATAGGATATGGACTACAGATCAGGGACTATGGGATATGGACTACAGATCAGGGACTATAGGATATGGACTACAGATCAGGGACTATAGGATATGGACTACAGATAAGGGACTATAGGATATGGACTACAGATCAGGGACTATGGGATATGGACTACAGATAAGGGTCTATAGGATATGGACTACAGATCAGGGACTATAGGATATGGACTACAGATAAGGGTCTATAGGATATGGACTACAGATAAGGGTCTATGGGA
This sequence comes from Dallia pectoralis, assembly GCA_029465975.1. Lineage (NCBI taxonomy): Eukaryota > Metazoa > Chordata > Actinopteri > Esociformes > Umbridae > Dallia > Dallia pectoralis. Next base: position 13,165,915 of record CM055731.1, read on the forward strand.
TATGGACTACAGATAAGGGTCTATGGGATATGGACTACAGATAAGGGTCTATGGGATATGGACTACAGATAAGGGTCTATGGGATGGGGACTACAGATCAGGGACTATAGGATATGGACTACAGATCAGGGACTATAGGATATGGACTACAGATAAGGGTCTATGGGATATGGACTACAGATCAGGGACTATAGGATATGGACTACAGATCAGGGACTATAGGATATGGACTACAGATAAGGGACTATAGGATATGGACTACAGATCAGGGACTATGGGATATGGACTACAGATAAGGGTCTATAGGATATGGACTACAGATCAGGGACTATAGGATATGGACTACAGATAAGGGTCTATAGGATATGGACTACAGATAAGGGTCTATAGGATATGGACTACAGATAAGGGTCTATGGGATATGGACTACAGATAAGGGTCTATGGGATATGGACTACAGATAAGGGTCTATGGGATGGGGACTACAGATCAGGGACTATAGGATATGGACTACAGATCAGGGACTATAGGATATGGACTACAGATAAGGGTCTATAGGACTATAGGACTACATGAAAGGGTCTATAGGATATGGACTACAGATCAGGGACTATAGGATATGGACTACTATCTATGGGATATGGACTACAGATAAGGGTCTATAGGATATGGACTACAGATAAGGGTCTATAGGATATGGACTACAGATAAGGGTCTATAGGATATGGACTACAGATAAGGGTCTATAGGATATGGACTACAGATAAGGGTCTATGGGATATGGACTACAGATAAGGGTCTATAGGATATGGACTACAGATAAGGGTCTATGGGATATGGACTACAGATAAGGGTCTATAGGATATGGACTACAGATAAGGGTCTATGGGATATGGACTACAGATAAGGGTCTATGGGATATGGACTACAGATAAGGGTCTATAGGATATGGACTACAGATAAGGGTCTATGGGATATGGACTACAGATAAGGGTCTATAGGATATGGACTACAGATAAGGGTCTATAGGATATGGACTACAGATAAGGGATATGGACTACAGATAGGATAGGATATGGACTACAGATAAGGGTCTATAGGATATGGACTACAGATAAGGGTCTATGGGATATGGACTACAGATAAGGGTCTATGGAGATGGACTACAGATAAGGGTCTATGGGATATGGACTACAGATAAGGGTCTATGGGATATGGACTACAGATAAGGGACTATAGGATATGGACTACAGATCAGGGTCTATGGGATATGGACTACAGATCAGGGACTATAGGATATGGACTACAGATCAGGGACTATAGGATATGGACTACAGATCAGGGACTCTGGGATGGGGACTACAGATCAGGGACTATGGGATATGGACTACAGATAAGGGTCTATAGGATATGGACTACAGATAAGGGTCTATAGGATATGGACTACAGATCAGGGACTATAGGATATGGACTACAGATAAGGGTCTATGGGATGGGGACTACAGATAAGGGTCTATGGGATATGGACTACAGATAAGGGTCTATAGGATATGGACTACAGATAAGGGTCTATAGGATATGGACTACAGATAAGGGTCTATGGGATATGGACTACAGATAAGGGTCTCTGGGATGGGGACTACAGATAAGGGTCTATAGGATATGGACTACAGATAAGGGTCTATAGGATATGGACTACAGATCAGGGACTATAGGATATGGACTACAGATAAGGGTCTATGGGATGGGGACTACAGATCAGGGACTATAGGATATGGACTACAGATCAGGGTCTATAGGATATGGACTACAGATCAGGGACTATAGGATGAGGTCTACAGATAAGGGTCTATGGGATATGGACTACAGATAAGGGTCTATGGGATATGGACTACAGAGCAGGGACTCTGGGATGAGGTCTACAGATAAGGGTCTATAGGATATGGACTACAGATAAGGGTCTATAGGATATGGACTACAGATAAGGGTCTATAGGATATGGACTACAGATCAGGGTCTATGGGATATGGACTACAGATAAGGGTCTATGGGATATGGACTACAGATCAGGGTCTATGGGATATGGACTACAGATAAGGGTCTATAGGATATGGACTACAGATAAGGGTCTATGGGATATGGACTACAGATCAGGGTCTATAGGATATGGACTACAGATAAGGGTCTATGGGATATGGACTACAGATCAGGGTCTATGGGATATGGACTACAGATAAGGGTCTATGGGATATGGACTACAGATAAGGGTCTATAGGATATGGACTACAGATAAGGGTCTATAGGATATGGACTACAGATCAGGGACTCTGGGATGGGGACTACAGATAAGGGTCTATGGGATATGGACTACAGATAAGGGTCTATAGGATATGGACTACAGATAAGGGTCTATAGGATATGGACTACAGATCAGGGTCTCTGGGATGGGGACTACAGATCAGGGTCTCTGGAATGGGGACTACAGATCAGGGTCTCTGGAATGGGGACTACAGATCAGGGTCTCTGGGATGGGGACTACAGATCAGGGTCTCTGGGATGGGGACTACAGAGCAAGGTCTCTGGAATGGGGACTACAGATCAGGGTCTCTGGGATGGGGACTACAGATCAGGGTCTCTGGGATGGGGACTACAGATCAGGGACTCTGGGATGGGGACTACAGAGCAAGGTCTCTGGAATGGGGACTACAGATCAGGGTCTCTGGGATGGGGACTACAGATCAGGGACTCTGGGATGGAGACTACAGATCAGGGTCTCTGGGATGGGGACTACAGATCAGGGACTCTGGAATGGGGACTACAGATCAGGGTCTCTGGGATGGGGACTACAGATCAGGGTCTCTGGGATGGGGACTACAGATCAGGGACTCAAAGGTGAGCGAGGCAGTTTGTTTTCCGGTTAGGAAGGTGGCACGAAGGAATTCTGAGCTACAGTACAGAACATCATGGGGAAGAATTGGCTGTGGAAAAGAGGGAACATGGAGATATAATGCCACTGGCAGCACTGAATAAACATGAGCGTTCTTTATCAAATAAGGAACTGCAAGGAGATAGAGAAGACAAAACGAGTGGAACTCAGGATGATGTCTCTGTTCCCAGCAATGTTCAGCTCTGTGGTTTAACGAGCAGTGCGAGGCCTTCAGCCATTCACACTAAAGCCTGTTTTTTAATTAGTAGGGCTTCATAGGAAACGTTTAGTAAATATTACTGGTAGTGAGCAGCACGGTCTGTTAGCATGGTGTCTTATGAGTACTAAATATGTAGAAGACACTGCCTGTGCTGTATTATTTTGCAGGTTCTGTCATACCATGCAACATGTTCCAAGACGGAGGTCGACAAATTCAAGGTAAAAGTTGTTGTCGTTGTATAATTTTTTTTAATAAATTGTCGTTTTTATTAATGAACTTTTAATTTACTGTAAATGCTCTAAAAAGTTATTGCAATGTTTGTAACGCAGTCGTTTACTACATGAGTCCTTAAATCGCTAATCTGTACGTACTGCAGATGCTCCACAACTTTAATAGTCAAATGGTTAATTGGCTCTTCTTCCTATAATAATATCAGTAATAGGGATTATCAAACATTTTGATAATCCCTATTTTTTATAATCTATTTTTTTTTAATAATTTTATGTAAAAACATTTGGCAAATCCAAAATGGTGGATCTCAACAACTGTTGGTGGTTAGTACTTTCCTAAATGGAAACATTTAAGTTCAGACTGGACGCAAAAGGCACTCAAATGATTAAGATGTCCATTTTAGTCAGATTGACTAGCATTTCTGAGCCTTTTTTCCTTTCTGTTCTGTTGGCCTCGCAACCCAAAAACCTGGCTTTGCAAGTGCCACCTCTACCAATTGTGCCACATGGTCATGCATCACGTCTGGAAGATCACACTTTATGTTATGCACTGATGCATTGACATTCTGGATGACTCTTCTGGAATATCTCACTTTATGTGATTCACTGATGCACTGACATTCTGGATGAGCTCTTTTGGAATGTCTCACTTTATGTTATTCACTGACATTCTGGATGAGCTGTTCTGGAATGTCTCACTATGTTATGCACTGATGCACTGACATTCTGGATGAGCTCTTCTGGAATATCTCACTTTATGTTATTCACTGACATTCTGGATGAGCTGTTCTGGAATGTCTCACTTTATGTTATGCACTGATGCACTCACATTCTGGATGAGCTATTCTGGAATGTCTCACTTTATGTTATTCACTGACATTCTGGATGAGCTCTTCTGGAATATCTCACTTTATGTTATTCACAGACATTCTGGATGAGCTCTTCTGGAATATCTCACTTTATGTTATTCACAGACATTCTGGATCAGCTCTTCTGGAATATCTCACTTTATGTTATTCACAGACATTCTGGATGAGCTCTTCTGGAATATCTCACTTTATGTTATTCACAGACATTCTGGATGAGCTCTTCTGGAATATCTCACTTTATGTTATGCACTGACATTCTGGATGAGCTCTTCTGCAGGCTGCAGTCATTCCTTCAGGACACAAATGACCCATGTTGTTCTTTTAGTGTTAGGTAGCTGTAAAGGACAGGGAGATGAGTGATCACTGTGCGCAAAAGACCCGGATGGTATATATTGAATACAGGAGATGAATGAATGAAGCCGTAGAACGGACAAAGATTAGACTGATGGAACTGTCTAATGAGTATATGATCACCTGGGTTGGCGTAGCACAGGAGATGGCGTAGACAGAGCCGTAGGTTAAATACAGAGAAGTCTTGATTGATGAATTGGTCCAGGTGTGCTGCTTGCACCATCAATGCCCACACCATGACACCACCTCCACCATGCATGCCCAAACCATGACACCACCTCCACCCTGCAGGCTCACACCATGACACCACCTCCACCCTGCTGGCCCACACCATGACACCACCTCCACCATGCATGCCCACACCATGACACCACCTCCACCCTGCTGGCCCACACCATGACACCACCTCCACCATGCAGGCCCACACCATGAAACCACCTCCACCATGCATGCCCACACCATGACACCACCTCCACCATGCAGGCCCACACCATGAAACCACCTCCACTTTGCTGGCCCACACCATGACACCAGCTCCACCATGCAGGCCCATACCATGACACCACCTCCACCATGCATGTCCATGCATTGACACCACCTCCACCCTGCATGCCCATACCATGACACCACCTCCACCTGCTGGCTCACACCATGACACAACCTCCACCATGCATGCCCACACCATGACACCAGCTCCACCATGCAGGCCCACACCATGACACCACCTCCACCATGCAGGCCCACACCATGACACCAGCTCCACCATGCAGGCCCACACCATGACACCAGCTCCACCATGCAGGCCCACACCATGACACCAGCTCCACCATGCAGGCCCACACCATGACTCCACCATGCATGCCCACACCATGACACCAGCTCCACCATGCAGGCCTACACCATGACACCAGCTCCACCATGCAGGCCCACACCATGACACCACCTCCACCATGCATGCCCACACCATGACACCACCTCCACCATGCAGGCCCATACCATGACACCATCTCCACCATGCAGGCCCACACCATGACACCACCTCCACCATGCAGGCCCATACCATGACACCACCTCCACCATGCAGGCCCATACCGTACTGGCAGATCTCTGTAATGTTCTAGTGTTGTAAATTCTAATCTGGATTTACTGTTTTTTGGTGCTGTTCAGTGGTTTGCACCTTGCAGTGTAATTTTTGTAATTCTGCTGCTGAGGTCTTCTGCAAACATTAGATTGTGACATTTTAATCACCTTGTTTACACCAGTGGTTTCTATAATTTTCAAGTCATTCCAAACTTGATTAGGCTACCTTTGTGTAATGGCTCTTCCATATTTTTCATGTTAGATTATGCCTACGGACACCAAATGCAGAATCCAAAGGCAAAAGCAAAGGAGAGAAATGAGACTACACTTTCAGGTCATTTTATGTGTGGACAATTATAAACAGGAAACACCTGTAAGCCAAATGTCCTGATACATAAAGAGAACACTAAGTAGTCAACCTTAGTAGAAGTGCATTAGGCAATGATCACAGCTTCAAGTCTTGTTTGGGTGTGCCTCTAACAGCTTTGCACACCTGGATTTATGGTCTTTCAAATTGTCCTTGTTGGTCTTCTCAAGCTCTGCCTGAATACGACATTTGGGTCTTCCCACAGATGTCCAATTGAGTTGGAGTGTCATCGGAAAGGGTGCATACAGCAGTCAGGGCTATATTTATTCAAGTTCCAGATGAAACAAACTAATTGTGGTACATTAAATGTATTTCCTTGTTCACTGACATGGGGCTTGTTCCTGTGACCATTAGTCTCTCTCATCTCTCATCTTCAACCGCTTATCCGGGGTCGGGTCGCGGGGGTAGCAGCTCTAGCAGGGGACCCCAAACTTCCCTTTCCCGGCAACATTAGCCAGCTCTGACTGGGGAATCCCGAGGCGTTCCCAGGCCAGTGTGGAGATATAATCTCTCCACCTAGTCCTGGGTCTTCCCGAGGTCTCCTCCCAGCTGGACGTGCCTGGAACACCTCTCTAGGGAGGCGCCCAGGTGGCATTCTTACAAGATGCCCGAACCACCTCAACTGGCTCCTTTCTATGCAAAGGAGCAGCGGCTCTACTCCGAGTTCCTCTCGGATGACTGAGCTTCTCACCCTATCCCTAAGGGAGAGGCCAGCCACCTTTCTGAGAAAACCCATTTCGGCCGCTTGTACCCGCGATCTCGTTCTTTCGGTCATGACCCAGCTTTCATGACCATAGGTGAGGGTAGGAACAAAGATTGACCGGTAGATCGAGAGCTTTGCCTTTCGGCTCAGCTCTCTTTTCGTCACAACGGTGCGGTGAAGCGAATGCAACACCGCCCCCGCTGCTCCGATCCTCCGACCAAACTCCCGCTCCATTGTTCCCTCACTCGCGAACAGGACCCCGAGGTACTTGAACTCCTTCACTTGGAGTAAGGACTCATTCCCTACCCGGAGTAGGCACTCCACCGGTTTCCTGCTGAGAGTCATGGCCTCAGATTTAGAGGTGCTAACCCTCATCCCAGCCGCTTCACACTCGGCTGCGAACCGATCCAGTGAGTGCTGAAGGTCACCGACCGATGAGGCCATCAGGACCACATCATCCGCAAAAAGCAGTGATGTGACCATCAGCCCACCGAACGGAACCCCTCCCCCATGACTACGCCTTGATATCCTGTCCATGAATATTACAAACAGGATTGGTGACAAAGCGCAGCCCTGGCGGAGGCCAACCCCCACCGGGAACGAATCCGACTTACTGCCGAGGACACGGACACAGCTCATGCTTTGAGCGTACAGAGATTGGATGGCCCTGAGAAGAGACCCCTCACCCCATACTCCCGCAGCACCTCCCACAAAGATCCCGGGGTACCCGGTCATACGCCTTCTCCAGATCCACAAAACACATGTAGACTGGATGGGCATACTCCCAGGCCCCCTCCAGGATCCTTGCGAGAGTAAAGAGCTGGTCCGTGGTTCCCCGGCCAGGACGAAAACCGCATTGTTCCTCTTCAATCTGAGGTTCGACTATTGGCCGAACCCTCCTTTCCAGCACTTTGGAGTACACTTTACCAGGGAGGCTGAGGAGTGTGATACCTCTGTAATTGGCACACACTCTCTGGTCCCCCTTTTTAAAGAGGGGAACCACCACCCCGGTCTGCCACTCCTCTGGCACTGTCCCAGACTTCCATGCAATGTTGAAGAGGCGTGTCAACCAAGACAGCCCTTCCCCACCCAAAGCTTTTAGCATTTCTGGACGAATCTCATCAGTCCCTGGGGCTTTGCCACTGTGGAGTTGTTTGACTACCTCAGCGACTTCCCCCAGGGAAACTGACGATGACCCTCCATCAGCCTCCAGCTCTGCCTCTGTACTAGAGGGCGTGTAGGTCGGATTCAGGAGCTCCTCAAAATGCTCTTTCCAGCGCCCGATCACATCATCAGTTGAGGTCAACAGTGTCCCATCCTTACTGTACACAGCTTGGATGGTTCCCGTTTTCCCCTTCTGAGGTGCCGAACGGTTTTCCAGAAGCATTTTGGTGCCGACCGAAAGTCCTTCTCCATAGCTTCTCCAAACTTCTCCCACACCCGCTGCTTTGCCTCTGACACGGCAGCGGCTGCAGCCCTTCGGGCCTGTCGGTACCCTGCAACTGCCTCCGGAGTCCCCAGGGCTAGCATATCCCTGAAGGCCTCCTTCTTCAGTCGGACAGCTTCCCTGACCACCGTGGTCCACCACGGTGTTCTAGGGTTACCACCCCTTGAGGCACCTAGGACCTTGAGACCACAGCTCACCGCCGCAGCTTCAGCAATAGAAGCTTTGAACATTGCCCACTCAGGTTCAATGCCCCCAACCTCCACAGGGATGCCTGAAAAGCTCCGCCGGAGGTGTGAGTTGAAGATCTTTCGGACAGGGGCCTCCTCCAGACGTTCCCAGTTCACCCGCACCACCCGTTTGGGCTTACCTGGTCTGTCCAAAGTCTTTCCCCACCCTCTGATCCAACTCACTACCAGATGGTGATCAGTTGACAGCTCTGCCCCTCTCTTCACCCGAGTGTCCAAAACATGCGGCCTTAGATCAGCCGATACGATCACAAAATCGATCATTGACCTTCGGCCTAGGGTGCTCTGGTACCATGTACACTTATGCGCCTCCTTATGTTCGAACATGGTGTTTGTTATAGACAATCCATGACTAGCACAGAAGTCCAATAACAAACGACCGCTCGGGTTTAGATCAGGGAGGCCGTTCCTCCCAATCACGCCTCTCCAGGTGTCTCCATCGTTGCCCACATGTGCGTTGAAGTCTCCCAGCAGAATGATGGAGTCCCCTACTGGAGCCCTATATAGGACTCCCTTCAGGGTCTCCAAGAAGGCTGAATACTCCGAACTGCTGTTTGGTGCATAAGCACAAACAACAGTCAGAGTTTTCCCCCACCACCCTTAGGCGTAGGGAGGCAAACCTCTCATCCACCGGGGTAAACTCCAACACCGCCGTGCTCAGACGTGGGCTCGTGAGTATCCCCACACCAGCCCGCCGCCTCTCACCCTGGGCAACTCCAGAGAAGAACAGAGTCCAACCCCTATCCAGGGGTAAGGTTCCAGAGCCACGGTTGTGCGTAGAGGTAAGTCCCACCAGATCCAACTGGTATCGCTCCACCTCACGCACAAGTTCTGGCTCCTTCCCCCAGTGAGGTGACGTTCCACGTCCCCAAAGCAAGCTTCTGCCGCCCGGGTCTGATCCGTCGAGACCCCCACCTTCACTGTCACCCATATGACAGCGCACCCGACCCCTGCGGTTGTTCCTGTGAGTGGTGGGCCCACAGGATGGAGAGGAGAGAGATGCCACGTATCTCGTTCGGGCTGTGCCCGGCCGGGCTCCGTGGCAAACCCGGCCACCAGACGCTCGCTTTCGAGCCCGCCGTCTGGGCCTGGCTCCAGACGGGGGCCCTGGGCTTCCTCCAGGCAGGGTCTCGATCCTTTTCCCTCGATTTTTCATGGGGTCTTGGTGAACCACTGACATGGGGCTTGTTCCTGTGACCATTAGTACTGTGCATTAGCCTTGCAATGCTTATTCACTGACATGGGGCTCGTTCCTGTGACCATTAGTACTGTGCATTAGCCTTGCAATGCTTATTCACTGACATGGGGCTCGTTCCTGTGGCCATTAGTACTGCGCATTAGCCTTGCAATGCTTATTCACTGACATGGGGCTCGTTCCTGTGGCCATTAGTACTGCGCATTAGCCTTGCAATGCTTATTCACTGACATGGGGCTCGTTCCTGTGGCCATTAGTACTGCGCATTAGCCTTGCAATGCTTATTCACTGACATGGGGCTCGTTCCTGTGGCCATTAGTACTGCGCATTAGCCTTGCAATGCTTATTCACTGACATGGGGCTCGTTCCTGTGGCCATTAGTACTGCGCATTAGCCTTGCAATGCTTATTCACTGACATGGGGCTCGTTCCTGTGGCCATTAGTACTGCGCATTAGCCTTGCAATGCTTATTCACTGACATGGGGCTCGTTCCTGTGGCCATTAGTACTGCGCATTAGCTTTGCAATGCTTATTCACTGACAAGGGGCTCGTTCCTGTGGCCATTAGTACTGCGCATTAGCCTTGCAATGCTTATTCACTGACATGGGGCTCGTTCCTGTGGCCATTAGTACTGCGCATTAGCCTTGCAATGTGTTGTCTGACAGATCTTCAGCCCCCTCACAACATGCAGACACACCACAGCGCTCAGCGCCCCCACCTCTGATTCTACCCAGTTTCATAACTGGCCTAAATATGATGTCTAAGAAAACACACCCTAACCCAGATTCCTGAGAATTGTAAATGGCACCGGCAAGCAGCCTTAGCTGTCATTCATAATCCAACAGGTTAAGGCAAACAGTTCAGAGAATAGGCGGGCTTCCCTGATAGCGAAGAGCCCATCGATTTTTAATGATTGCACATATTGTGAAAATGGGCATTTTTAACCACTGAGCTATTTTCCTTCCGCAGCCCAGGATGTTTTGTGGCATGTCATAACTGAATTCTAGTGTCATTCCTGTAGTGTTAGATAACTATGGGGATTTGGTCTGTGTGTCACCTCATATTTATACCCCAGCAAAACAAGAAGGAAGACATGGCATACCACTAATCCCTCAGGTGCACCTACAACATGAATAGCATTAGGAATATACTTCAGTTAGATAAGAATTTTGTGAGTGAATGTTTTGCAGATAAATACTTATTTCATTTCATTAACAAAAATGTCCCCATTAATAATTCTACCCAATTGAAGGTTTGATTCTTGTAGATATTTTTAATGAAAGACCAAGAGGATGAAACGGATATATTGTGCTCATATTTACAAAGAGTGCCATTATGAGTGTAGGGCACACAATCTGACATGCAGCAGCACTGATAATAGTCAGATACAGTTACTAGAGAATCTGACATTCATGTCAGAATACACAGCAGTAGACTGTACATAGCTGGATAATCAAATCTTATGTATTTATGGTAGGCTATTATTATTTTGCCCATACATCTTTAAACAAAGAAAATACCACGCCATCCGTTATAGTTGAGGTAAATTTGACTCATTTTGGCTGAATTATCCAACGGTTTAGATTTGAAATTAAACAATTACAATGAGGTTAAAGTATAGATTCTTAGCTCTAATTGATAATTGATCTAATAGTATTTCTGTACATATTGGTTTTACTATTTACAAATGAAAACACTTTATATGCGTTGTCCCACTACCTTGGAGCACCAACAGTACAGGGACATCAGGCTGGTCAGGTGTGGTTCCATCTCAACATTTTCTGCAGGCATAAGCGGTCCATTGTATTTGCCTTTGGAGTCTGCTTAATCAGGACTAAATAAGTGTAAAAATATGCAATTATGAGACGTGACTGCATAAACTCTGAGGCATCGATACCACAAACAGTTCGAGAGGTTGTGTACAGTAGACAGTGTACATAACACCGATTTAATTTATTACATTATAACATTGTGTGCCGTTTTCTTTGCCCCCCAGGTAATGTTACCTTATTAGCCAAATGAAAGCAAACCATCATAGCTGGCAAGAGCCTATGAACAAAACAGTATGAACATAAATACAGCAGCAGACATTTTACATAAGTTAGGTAAGAAAATGATTGACTTAGAAAGCTCTCACAAAGTAAACTGGGATGATTAAACTGGTTTAGTATTTACTATGTTAGTATTATATACAACCACAATTTGTGAATGACCTCTCAGGAAATAAACAACGCTAAACTCCACTGATGAAACTTTGTCATTAATGTTCAACCTTTTCTGAATGCGAGCCCTCAGAGTCTTCATTAGCAAACTCTTCGTATGCCTCAAAAATGGCACAGCCTCCTCTCTCTCCAAATTGCTCATGCCTCTGAACTTCCGCTCTCTCTTCTCTGTCTCCTTTCAATAACCCAGGCAGCTAACATCCCCCTTGTTTGTGAGCTTGGCATCGATAAGCTCTCCTTTGATGATTTCTCCCTGGATGTGGATGCCATGATAACCGCAGCCCTCAGGATGTTTATGGAGCTGGGCATGGTGCAAAAGTTCAAGATCGACTACGAGGTGAGAGAGGCTTTGACCCAGTGATCTAGAGAGAGGCCCTGACCCAATGATCTATAGAGAGGCTCTGACCCAATGACCTATAGAGAGGCTCTGACCAAATGATCTATAGAGAGGCTCTTATCTAATGACTTATAGAGAGGCTCTGACCCAGTGATCTATAGAGAGGCTCTGACCCAATGATCTATAGAGAGGTTCTGACCTAGTGATCTATAGAGAGGCTCTGACCCAATGATCTATAGAGAGGCTCTGACCCAATGACCTATAGAGAGGCTCTGACCCAATGATCTATAGAGAGGCTCTGACCCAGTGATCTATAGAGAGGCTCTGACCCAATGATCTGTAGAGAGGCTCTGACCCAATGATCTATAGAGAGGCTTTGACCCAATGATCTGTAGAGAGGCTCTGACCCAATGATCTATAGAGAGGCTCTGACCCAATGATCTATAGAGAGGCTCTGACCCAATGATCTATAGAGAGGTTCTGACCTAGTGATCTATAGAGAGGCTCTGACCCAATGATCTATAGAGAGGTTCTGACCTAGTGATCTATAGAGAGGCTCTGACCCAATGATCTATAGAGAGGCTCTGACCCAATGACCTATAGAGAGGCTCTGACCCAATGATCTATAGAGAGGCTCTGACCCAGTGATCTATAGAGAGGCTCTGACCCAATGATCTGTAGAGAGGCTCTGACCCAATGATCTATAGAGAGGCTTTGACCCAATGATCTGTAGAGAGGCTCTGACCCAATGATCTATAGAGAGGCTCTGACCCAATGATCTATAGAGAGGCTCTGACCCAATGATCTATAGAGAGGCTCTGACCCAATGATCTATAGAGAGGCTCTGACCCAATGACCTATAGAGAGGCTTTGACCCAGTGATCTATAGAGAGGCTCTGACCCAGTGATCTATAGAGAGGCTCTGACCCAGTGATCTATAGAGAGGCTCTGACCCAATGATCTGTAGAGAGGCTTTGACCCAATGAAAAAATGTTAAACCCTGGGTTTTGTAACACCTTAAAGTACTACAACTTACTTACCTACTACTATTACTACCACTGCTACCAACACTTATACTACCATCAGTACTACTGCAACTATTATTCCTACTACAATTACAAGTAAAAATACTTGGCAGAGATAAGTTGTTAGATAAGTAGATACACAGTTACAGCAGGATAGATTGAAGCCAGGATTCACTGTGATTGTAGATTTAAACAATGTGCCAATAAATTTGTAAGATTTTCAGCACAGCTCTAATTTATCAGCATCTGCGGGGAATGTTTTGAGCGGTTTCCATTTCTTTTTTTTAACAACATTGTTACAGGAGCCTGAGTTATTCCCCATTCAAACTCTCTCTCTCTCTCTGGTCCGTCTATCCGTGGTAGTAGTCTTCACGTACCTGCTGTGGACACTTCCGGTATTATGCTCCTCGCATATATAACACATATTCCATGTGGCCTGGCACATGCTATTCTTGTCTTGTTCGGTGAGGAAAGGAGTGGAGGAGACAAGTCAAACTCCTGTCTTGTAAATGTTAGAGTCGGCCTTCTACACGGTGTCCCTTTAAAGGACATTTCAGGGTTTGCCAAATAAAACAACTTGTACTGTGAATGTGGTTTCTGTGAACAGAGGAACATTGCCATTGAGTGTCTGAATGAGTGTGAGAGCAGCTGCACCAGTGCACAGTCTGCTGACTCACTCTGTTGTCTCCGTACCTCGTGTGACCCTGACTCTTTGCAGACTCTGTGCCGATGGCTGCTGACGGTCAGGAAGAACTACCGAATGGTGCTCTACCACAACTGGAGGCATGCGTTCAACGTCTGCCAGTGCATGTTCGCCATGCTAACGGTGAATATGGATACAGGCAGCCTAGCGTTAGCATGTTGTTAGTCTGGGCGGCTTCCATTTAAACCTCATCACCCTCCGCCCAACATATGTGGACATACCCCCGGTTCATTGTTTTCCATCTTACTCACTTTCATTTTCCTTCTCTAATTGGATTCTCTAATTGGATTCTCTAATTGGATTTGTGTACTTCATCTACTTCATCTCATTCCAACGGTGATCCAGTTGTGCCTGGAAATATCTGTTGGCTTGAATTGACACTCCGGAGAACCATGAGAGATGCAGTTTACGGCAGCCTTTTGCTTCACCAGGTCCTCAGGGAAAACACACTCATACACATACACACACACTCTCTCTCTCACTCTGCATTTTTCCTTCTTTCTCTAAGTTTATGTAATCAGGCGTGGCGTTATGCGTGGAGTCTCATCTGAGTGGATTTGGGTACGAGGGAGATGAAGTAGTTTTGGCTTCCTGCTATGTGTTTTAATTTGTGTGTTAGATGTTTGGTACAGCTCCAGCCCAGCTGGGATCACTAAAGTGACCACACTCCATTTCACACACTGTTCACTTCAACACCAAGATCATCCCACCAACTGGTGTGTGTGTGTGTGTGTGTGTGTGTCTGCGTGTGTCTGCGTGTGTCTGCGTGTGTGTCTGCGTGTGTGTGTGTGTGTGTCTGCGTGTGTGTGTCTGCGTGTGTGTGTGTGTGTCTGCGTGTGTGTGTGTGTGTGTCTGCGTGTGTGTCTGCGTGTGTGTGTGTGTTGTTGTTTGTGTTTCTGTCTGCGTGTGTGTGTTAAGCTGGTTTGTATTTTGTTGATGTGGTGTGATGTTTATTTTTACGATTTGTGCGTGATTAGTTTGTGTTTGTGTGTGTATTTTACTGTGTGTGTGTGTGCATGTGCCTATATATGGTAATGGAGGTGAGTGACATGATGTACCTGCTGTGGTTTCAGACGGCTGGGTTCCAGGAGACCCTGACTGAGATAGAGATCCTGGCTCTCATAGTGGGCTGTGTCTGTCATGACTTAGACCACCGGGGAACCAACAACGCCTTCCAGACCAAGTGGGTAATTCTGTCTCTACACACACACACACACATTCTCACTCTCACACACACACACACACACACACACACACACACACACACACACACACACACACACAAACAAACACACAAACACACACACACACACATTCACACACACACACACACACACACATTCTCACACACACACAAACAAACACACAAACACACACACACACAGAAGTTTTGTTTGCAAGCCCACCTGCAACAATCTGTTACAATCCACTACATCTCAGCTAGAGTGGAGAAACAAATTACATAAGACTTACGTAACACTGTTCAATGGAGAGAGTCAGTGAGAACAAGAGAGAACGACAGGGAACGAGGGAGAACGGGAGAGAACGACAGGGAACGAGGGAGAACTGGTGAGAACGAGGGAGAACGAGTGAGAACTGGAGAGAACGAGAGAGAACGAGGGAGAACGGGAGGGATTGTGTGAGAACGGGAGAGAACGGGAGAGAACGAGAGAGAGACTGGGAGAGAACGAGAGAGAACGAGAGAGAACAAGAGAGAACAAGAGAACGAGAGAGAACAGGAGAGAATGAGAGAGAATGAGAGAATAAGAGAGTATGTGTGTAAACACGGCAGGAGTACAGAACACATTAGAGTGACAGGTAATACACTGGTTGGTTCCACCCACACACCAGGGCAGAGGCAAGCATATACATTCAGCAGATGGCAGAGGTTTGTTTCTGAGAGGATAGACTGGGGGCTGGAAACAATGAGAATTATCAATGGAACAAATGCATACTTGCACACAACTAAGCTCAAAAGGACAAAGTTTTTGCTAAATTTCTTTTGATTTACATTTTTAATGTCAAGCCCAAATACAAACAAGCCTGTTGTGGACCTTTGTAATTTCACTATTGTTGGCACCTTTTGAATTTCTCAAAGCGATGAGAAATTTGAACAATAGACTTGCTTGTGACGTACTAATGGAGAGCTTGGAGCTCTTCCTGTTTACGATCTGTTTTCTTGACACATTAAGCCCAAGAACATTGACATTTGGCCAAATACACTTTAGTTCTAGGTAACCAAAATGAAACAATGCACTGTTAAAATGGGACTTAATTATTACATTCTCTGCTACACTGAGGTTAGTCATTACCCTTCGGGTGGGGACAGACAGCTCTGTATGGAGAGCGGTTTAAAACACATTTCTACAGCTGGTAACTTTTCCTGTGACAGGTACATCACATTTCCAATTTATCCAAAATATCCAATTTAATTAAGACCCTGCCTCATTACAGCAACTCCCACCACACTCGGGACAATCGATGTTGAGATATGTTTTCCGAAGCAAGTCCACTGCCATTGTGGTTCTTATCACGCTGCTCGCTTAACCAGGGAGACCGGAATACTTATGCGCTGGAAGGAGCACGCTCTCCAGCCAGACCTAGAAGGCCAGAACAAGCCAATTTCAAATGTCCAACCCAACAACAGTAAATAGTACTTTATGTTTACAGCTTGACAGGGTCATGTCTGACATAAATGTTCATGTGAATAAGTAGCCGAACTAAAAACACAGTAGCGACTTGAGTCAAGTTCAGAAATGCATGTTATTCAAGAAATGGAAAAGTGAAAGAAGATTAAAACCATAGTTATTTTCCTTGCCATTGTGTTTAGGTCTTTAAGCACAGTAGCAGTGTCTCAGTGGTGTTTCATCATACTGTCCATAATGTCACAAAATTAAACAGTCCAATAAACATATTTTAGTGCCAGTTACCTGTGATACACCTGTTGGTTTCTGATACACCGGTTGGTTTCTGGTTCATTCTTACCTGTTGGATCAGAAAGATCCAGATGGTGGATGCTAAACGTTCTCCTTGTAAACTCTGACATTAATTGCGGCCATTTGAGCGGAGAAGATGCCCTAAGGCTTACATTGACAATGGACTGTCGAGTAATTTAGTGAGGAGCTTTGTGTGATCTCAGAGGAGGATCTTGTTGTTCAGAGTGTTTTTCCTGTGCTGTTTGAAAACCATTTCCTTAATCCGTCTCTCTCAGGACAGGCTCAGCCTTGTCCCTGTTGTACGGAACCTCTGCCACACTGGAGCAGCACCATTTCAACCACGCTGTGATGATCCTGCAGAGTGAGGTGAGACACGTCACTGGACCACCGGTCTCACTACTGACAGACTACTGGATCACCGATCTCACTACAGACAGACTACTGGACCACCGTTCTCACTACTGACAGACTACTGGACCACCGGTCTCACTACTGACAGACTACTGGATCACCGGTCTCACTACTGACAGACTACTGGACCAACGGTCTCACTACTGACAGACTACTGGATCACCGGTCTCACTGCCGACAGACTACTGGACCACCGGTCTCACTACAGACAGACTAATGAACCACCGGTCTCACTACTGACAGACTACTGGACCACCGGTCTCACGACTGACAGACTACTGGACCACCGGTCTCACTGCCGACAGACTACTGGACCACCGGTCTTACTACAGACAGACTAATGAACCACCGGTCTCACTACTGACAGACTACTGGACCACCGGTCTCACGACTGACAGACTACTGGACCACCGGTCTCACTACTGACAGAGTACTGGACCACCGGTCTCACTACTGACAGACTACTGGACCACCAGTTTCACTACTGACAGAGTACTGGACCACCGGTTTCACTACTGACAGAGTACTGGACCACCGGTCTCACTACTGACAGACTACTGGACCACCGGTCTCGCTACTGACAGACTACTGGACCACCGGTCTCACTACTGACAGACTACAAGCGCTCCTTTGCGGAATCACAAAAAGCTTGACACGTTCCCGTGTTCCACAGAGAAGCAATCAAAACAGACAAACATCACACAACCCTTAAAATCAATGACATTATGAAAACAACGGTTGGTTAAGAGAGACAGACAGGTGGTAATTAGCGGCGTTTCCTGGGTGTCTGCCGAGACAAGACATGGCAGGCTTGGCTCTGTTTGGAGTCATTATCACGACTGTGACGACACGGGGAGCTGACAAATGTTTGCTGTGAATATCATCATGTTTTTCGTTGATACAGAGGGTGAATTAGTGGTACGGTCATTAGCATATAAATGACTTGTGAGTGTAGGAAGGGAAAATGGAGAGCTCACAGACACAGTCCACCAACCAGCAGGAAACATGAATTAGAACGTAACTTATTGATGAACAAACAACACTCATTACGCTGACAGTCTTCTCTATGTTTCTTTCTTTGTGTCTGTCTTTTTTCTTTTTATTAAGTTAGGTTGAGCGTGCCTCTGTGTCATTATGGGAGTCAGGGTTTATAGGAGCCAATGAACTGAGGATCTGCTGATCATGCACTAATGTGCTGAGGGAAACCTCAGACGTGGAGAATCACAGGGCACCTGGTTCATGAAGCCCCATGTTCCCAGATGACAAGCAGTGGAACTGGGATGTATTATGTATGATTCAGGGAGATCAGTTGTAATGATATTGGAAGTTGAGAAGTGGCACCAGCTTCTGATCGCCTCACGGCTCGTCTTCATGCCTCGGCTGATTTTCCTTTGACTCCAGCTGACTTGTTCACTCATACACTCACAAACACACTCTGCTGAGATACGCTTACACCAGCTCCTACATCAGCATTACACATGCTGAGGTGACAGTGAACAAACCCTATCCCAGACTGAATGTGTTGGCAGCCTCCGTCATGCCGCAGATGCCAAGCACACCTTTGTCTTCCCATGTGAACATAAGAGTTGGTTTACTGCAAAATAAAGACCTAATTAAAAGGTTATGCTCACTTTGACATAGTCCACAATGTGTGTCACCAGATCTGTTAGTCATATTGCCCAATGTGTGTCACCAGATCTGTTAGTTCTATTGCCCAATGTGTGTCACCAGATCTGTTAGTCATATTGCCCAATGTGTGTCACTAGATCTGTTAGTCCTATTGCCCAATGTGTGTCACCAGATCTGTTAGTCCTATTGCCCAATGTGTGTCACCAGATCTGTTAGTCATATTGCCCAATGTGTGTCACTAGATCTGTTAGTCCTATTGCCCAATGTGTGTCACCAGATCTGTTAGTCCTATTGCCCAATGTGTGTCACCAGATCTGTTAGTCATATTGCCCAATGTGTGTCACTAGATCTGTTAGTCCTATTGCCCAATGTGTGTCACCAGATCTGTTAGTCATATTGCCCAATGTGTGTCACTAGATCTGTTAGTCCTATTGCCCAATGTGTGTCACCAGATCTGTTAGTCCTATTGCCCAATGTGTGTCACCAGATCTGTTAGTCCTATTGCCAAATGTGTGTCACCAGATCTGTCAGTCCTATTGCTAAATGTGTGTCACCAGATCTGTTAGTCATATTGCCAAATGTGTGTCACCAGATCTGTTAGTATTAGTGCCAAATGCTATTATTGTTAAGCCACTCAAGGTTGGCATGACAATGACTGAGTAACAGGGGGTCAGTAGATTAGTACTAAATGAGAAGATGATCTGTAACATGCTTTGTGACATCTTCTTTATACATGTTCTGCAGGGACACAACATCTTCTCCAACCTGTCTTCCAGAGAATACAGTGACCTCATGCAGCTGATGAAACAGTCCATCTTGGCCACAGACCTCACACTTTACTTTGAGTATGCACTTTATTGTCTCCTCCAGAAGAGGATTAGATGTAAAAAAGGGTTTGAGGATTGTCTCACGCACACTTGTCTCATGATTGTCTCATAACGCCGACATCCGAAGTGGATGTTTTAGTTTTATTCTCCCTTCAATGAATCGCTGTCAATAACCTTTAAATATGTACGTAAACATTGATTTGCGAGTTAATAATACATGTTTTCACAGCTCTTGGCTAGATAGCAAATATTTAGTATGTACTGCCCCCTTGTGGACATTAGGTAACTTTACAGGACAATGAATCAAAGTGACTCTGGTTCACTGTACTGTTCATCCTTCCCCTCTTAAAGGAACAGGAGCACCTTTTTTGAGCTGGTCAACAAAGGTGAATACAACTGGAATGTGAAAAGCCACAGAGACATGTGTAGGTGAGTTTAACATAAATATTATAGAAATCTCCGTGATCTGAGGCATCGTGGGTGTTTTGCTGAGGTCTTGACTCCTCTGACCTAACTCTCAGATCCATGTTGATGACAGCGTGTGACTTGGGGGCGGTCACCAAACCCTGGGAAATATCACGTAAGGTAAGAACGGGGTAGTTCATAAATGCTGAAGGCAGAGGTCGTTGATAGGTTGCATTCGTGAGTCTCCGGTCTGTCATATCACACGTATGACATATCACACGTATGACATATCACATGTATGACATATCACACATTAGACATATCACACGTTAGACATATCACACGTATGACATATCACATGTATGACATATCACATGTATGACTTATCACACGTTAGACATATCACACGTTAGACATATCACATGTATGACTTATCACACGTTAGACATATCACACGTATGACATATCACATGTATGACATATCACACATATGGCATATCACATGTATGACATATCACACACATGACGTATCACACGTATGACGTATCACACGTATGTACAACATGTGTTCTGATGTCCGACTGTAAGGTTGCCGAGCTGGTCACCAGTGAGTTCTTTGAACAAGGAGACAGGGAGCGATCAGAACTGAAGCTCACGCCGTCAGTAAGTTCATCTACACGTCTTTCCTACTTTCACATGATACAGTTCCTATTGTCTTTTTAGGGTGAGCAATTTCTCCTTTGTCGTTGTTTGTGTTTGCATGAAGTCTGTATCACAGTTGTTTGGCTTCTAGGGCTTGTCTCCATTATAGTCTTCTTTTATGAGATTTGACCAAAACTTTGATTATTTGTAAATAAGATCCTCTTACTCATTCAACTGGATGTACTACATGCATTCAAAGCCTAGGCACCTAAATACAAGAATAGCATTAAAGAATGGTGTTTGCATTATACTATGTGGCAGAATCTTATGGAACGTAGGGAGCAGCGTCCGTCTGTAATTACTGCCTGTCGACTAATCACGCCTGGACACATTGGTTCCCCTCTGAAGTAGCTAGCTAATGCACTAGCCTCAGGTTGCTTTAGCAGCCTGAGTCAAACCCTTTAGCACTGAACGTGTGTGTGTGTGTGGGTGGGTGTTAGAGAATTAAATATTTAACTCAATACTCAAGCGTAGCCCAATAACTATCTGTAAAGAGCAGCCTCTCTCTCTCTGTACTCTCAGAAGTCCCTGCTGCCATCGAGGAGATAGGCAGAATTGAAAATAAAAACTAGAATGTACTCGTTTGACATAAAATTCCTCCTTTCCTGTTATAATAGGATTGACAACCAGTGCTGTACTGAAGCTTCCATAGCTGAGCTGGGACTAGGAAGTCTAGCCTATTCTGCAGCCTCTCTCTCTGTGGAGTAAGGAACGTTCATTGAAGGAGGCAGGAGGCTGAAATGTTTGTGTTTGTGTTCCAGGCCATCTTTGATCGAAACCGGAAAGACGAGTTGCCTGGGCTGCAGTTGGAGTGGATCGATGGGATCTGTACTCCACTTTATGAGGTAATCCTTCGCAATGCCTCCTCAAACTCTAAACCCAGGGGGAGTAACCCCCCCCTACCCTCCACCACACCACTGTGGAGCAGCAATGGCCCCCTAGAAAACCACCCACTCCAACATCAGACGATGCTGTCCCTTGTCTGCCATTGTCCGCAATGACGCCAGCCGTGGAAATGTCATCACATTGAACATTCTTTCCTTTCACAGTCTCCTTTTAGAAGAGGAAACTGTTTTGTTTTTTTAAATCTCAGAAATAACTTCAAGGACAAATTTGCAGTTGAATGAGGGAAGCATTGACGTTAGCGATGATGAGAAGCGCATATTGCATGCTTGACTTCCTTTCAAGCAGACATAGTGGACCTCGCCGCACACTGAAAGGGGAGAGACAGAATGAACAGGAAGCCAGCTCGTGTGTATGTGTGTGTGTGTGTGTGTGTGTGTGTGTGCTTGTACCATGAGCCAGGTCATGACGTCTGTACAAGTGACTGTATGTGGAACGCTAACTTCCAGAGAAGATCAATGCCACTGACAAGACAAGGAGAGATAAAGGCAGAGTGTACAGATGAAACCGTTGAGAAAGACACGGACGGGAGAGCAGTAATGCGATTTGTATTACAGGACCCGCAGTTAGCAGTCATTCAGGTTTACTTCCTGTTAGAACATGATGTTAACCATACATTTATTTCTTTTGGTTTGAAAATCCCCCTACAGAATGAATGCAGAAGAACAAAGGGACTTGCCTTCTGGGTGATGAGTATTATGTGTTTGTGTCTTTAAAAGAATACTCACAGTGGCCCTCAAATGCTTATGTTTAGCGAATGCAGATATCCAGCTCACGAGCATACCACCACCAATTAGGAGAGAGAGAGAGAGAGAGAGAGAGAGAGAGAGAGAGAGAGAAAGTTTGGAGACACCAGGGGTTTGTGGCTGTGGGAGGACCCGAATCTCACTGATCTCCTTTCTCCTGGTGCTGCTGTGTAGAATATTAATCCTGCTTTATGTAACCTCCCGTCTTCAAAGCCCCCCCAGATAACAACAGTTCTCTGTCTCCCTCTTTAGCCATCCTGCCTCTCTACTGCACACAATACATACTGATAGGGGAGAGAGCACATACATGGTGGTGGAGAGGAAGTGGCAACGGTGTGGAGAGGGATGGAGGGGGTGGTGTGTAGAATAGGTGGAGAGGGGGTGTGGGGTGTAGAACGGGTGGGGAGGGGTCAGGGGCTGGAGAGGTGGTGGAGGGAGGTGGGGTGTAGAAGGGATGTGGTGTAGTGGAGGGGTGGAGAGGGGGGGTGGAGGGAAGAAAGGAATCCTAGTATAAATATCCTCTATTACCATCTTACCAGCCAAGTCAAACTCAAAAAGATTCAGTTAATCACAGAGTCGTTTTGTCCATCTGAGGAATGTTGTTGTATTACAGCTTTGCATACAGCACCAGACACATAGACTGGAATGGCAACTTCCCTACAGGGATCAACGTCTGATGTCACACAGAGCTCTGAGCACATTTGGGTGTAGCTGTGGCTAGTCATAAAAAGGTGGAAAATGAATATAAGAGTACCTCCTGCTATGAATATAAGAGTACCGCCTCCTATGAATATAAGAGTACCGCCTCCTATGAATATAAGAGTACCTCCTGCTATGAATATAAGAGCACCTCTTCCTATGAATATAAGAGTACCTCCTAACCACAAAAGCTGATCTGTTGTTTGAGTTAATGAGTGCACAATCTGAATACAGATGATATCCAAATCCACACCACTGATTTAACAGGTTTTATGTTTGACAGTTTCTGGCGACATGCATTTCTGAAAAGCATTTTCTGGTGTGAGATTGTACTCATAAAACATGTATGACACCATCCAATGGTTTAATGCCAGCCATATTACTGCACACTGGGGGAAATTATTACATACTGAACACGTTCACATGGACAATTCTTGAGGTGTTTCATTAACATTGTGTTAGTCCACTCATATGAATGTGTTTATTTGTGTCCCGGGTTTTTGTGTGTTTTTTTTAAGTAACATGGTTCCCTCAGGGAACAATACGAATTGCAATGCAAGTGATTTATTCACAGCAATAATGTAAGTGTACTCTGTCGCCGTGGAAATGTTTACAGTGTCTGTTAAATGGTGGCTTTGTGTTTTCTTCCCTCTGTTAAAGAAAGCATTTGTGTTTTCATATATAACAGTGACTTAATGAAGCCAAGTGATTTAGATAACATGGAAAACTAATGCGTTGTAAACAGAAACAAACCCTCATGTCTCTGATGTATTCATTCACGACTGTATGAAAAGCTGTCAGTGACTGAATTGTCGTTTCCATTTGACACTAGTAACTAATTACAGTGCCGTATATTTCTTCCTTATATTCTGCGTCTTAAGGGAACAATGGTGTGGTGGACGGGTGACGTATGATGAACAATGCACTGACGGTGGTCTCACCCTATCTCCTCCCTCTATTCAGACGTTGGTGAAGATAAACCCCAAGCTTCAGCCAATGGTTGACTTGATCCGGGCCAACAGGGCTAAGTGGGACGAGCTGAACAACGAGAGACAACGCAGCCAGAGTGAGTCCAAACCCACAAGCCATTGCAACAGTGAGAGCACAGAAACAACCGGTTGTTTGTTGAAAGACACACCTTTCTGTGCAGAGGACCCTCCGAAACCCGCAAGCTAGCTCCTGCTAACCAGGCAATCTTTTCTCTGTCCCTAAGCTTCTTTACTCTAGTCACTGGCCTGCAGAATAGGCAGTGCATTGCAGTTCATGCAGAGATTATTGGGCTGTTCTCCAAGCTTTTGCCAATAGAGGTGAGCTTTAAAACCACGGTCAAGGTTTTTCCTGCACTTCCCCGGCTCCTTCCAATGTGGGAGACTGATAGAGCTGCTTCTGACACGTTAAGACAGAAGAGCACAGCTAGCTGGTCGAGTCTTTTTACAAGTTTGAAGAAACTTCAAAGCTTTGTTGTGTCAGATTCGCAAACAGAGATCAGGCAGGTAAAGGCGAACCCTGTAACCTTCCCCGCAAGCCACACAGAGTTTCTAGAGTGATCTAACTGTTGTTTGTTCCTTGTGTTGCTTATGATATCTGTTGCTAGAATCTTTTTACTTGGGCGGTTGGGTTGGCTACTCTGTTTTGTATTGTACATAATATATAAGACTTGAAGATGCGGTGTTAATTTGCTGATTGGTGTTCCTCTGTAGAGTTAGTGCCCCTCTGTCTGTAGAGTTAGTGTCCCTCTGTCTGTAGAGTTAGTGTCCCTCTGTCTGTAGAGTTAGTGTCCCTCTGTCTGTAGAGTTAGTGTCCCTCTGTCTGTAGAGTTAGTGTCCCTCTGTCTGTAGAGTTAGTGTTCCTCTGTCTGTAGAGTTAGTGTCCCTCTGTCTGTAGAGTTAGTGTTCCTCTGTCTGTAGAGTTAGTGTCCCTCTGTCTGTAGAGTTAGTGTTCCTCTGTCTGTAGAGTTAGTGTTGAAGATCCAGTGGTTGGTAACCAATGGGGCCTATGACACCGTCTGCCATACAAATCCACTTCCCGTGCCTTGTCAAAAAAACCTTGTGAAAAATGCATGGAGTCGTTACACTGAGATCCTTCGGTAGCTTGAGAAACTCCCTTTTAGCATAACGAGTTTAGTCGGGATCCTGTGTTTCAGTTAAGAGTACTTTAACATATGTAATGTTCCTTTAGAAGTGTCCTATGGAGCGTTAAAGGAGTTGTTTTATTCTTTATTGACAAAGGGGATCAATCGCACACGTACATAAAGGTGCCTTCTACGGAATAGTTCTGATCGGCCCCAACAGAGCCTTTAGATTCACTAATCAAAACGTACAAACATCTTTCAATCCCTATAGAACAGAAAGTGTCCTGCTTGTAGCTGCATTAGCTTCCATTTTCTTTGGTTTATTTTGGGTATGATATGTATTGTAGCTTTTAAACATGTAGCCGTCTCATTGTGTGGCGTGGATATTTGTCCTACTGCTTTGGGGGGAAACACATGTAGCCGTCTCATTGTGTGACATGGATATTTCTCCTACTGCTTTGGGGGGAAACACATGTAGCCGTCTCATTGTGTGGCATGGATATTTGTGCTACTGCTTTGGGGGGGAAACACATTGTTCATGGGAAATTCAATTGCATGATGTGACTGCATTATTGAAATCAACCAACTGCTATGGATTTAGCAAACAAAAACATGAGCCAAGAAATACCTCGTACGTTATGCATATTACTATTTCACATATTTGCATGGATTAAAAAATTGCATCATGTTTGGTGTAGTATTAATAATGCTGTAATTTTTTATATTATTAAATTGGGTTTCAAATGTGGCATATATTTACTTGGTAATTTTTTTTCTTATTGTAGGCCTATTTGTGTTGTATTTCTTCATATTCTCCCTCTGTTACAAATACTGTTATTATCAAGCGAGGTGAAGTTTACGGACATATATGGGCATGTTATTGGCATATGTGCAATGTTTTTGTTATGTTGAAATAAAAATGCTGCTTAAAATCTGTGCCTCCATTAGTTTGCTAGGAATGTGTGAGGTTTTTCGTCTATCACTCTACTGACCCCATGTGGACAAATGGAAAACATGATTACAGAAGCAAGGATTTCTGGAAAACCTGTGAATTATGCCAATATTACCTAAATTTGCGGTGTAGGTTA
Organism: Dallia pectoralis; assembly: GCA_029465975.1. Classification (NCBI taxonomy): domain Eukaryota; kingdom Metazoa; phylum Chordata; class Actinopteri; order Esociformes; family Umbridae; genus Dallia; species Dallia pectoralis. The sequence continues at coordinate 13,192,252 of CM055731.1, forward strand.
GTCCAGCACCTGGCCCTCTGCTTTCAATGACCATGTTCCGTTTTTGTCAAATTAATTATGAAACACCCACAAAAATAAATAAATTAAATTACCCCAATTTGGAAACCCCGCTTGCAGTCATTTCTAGCTGGCTTGCAGAGTGATTTGTAACTCCTATTACAATTTCAAGCAGTTCAGATGGCTAACAGCTGGAATGTTCATTCACATATAAACTGCATTCAGAATGAATGCCAAAGGGACCACGAGAGACCACCAAAGACATTTAAACTAGAACAAACATTTAATTAACAGACAAAAAATACAACTAATATAATCAGTACAATCAGTCTGTTATCATTAAATAGAAGATTAATTAATGTATACACAAAATGCAAAGGAAAAAAACATTCTTAACAGATACCTGGTATGACTACAGGTTTGACTACTGTTCTGACTACAGGTTTGACTACTGTTCTGACTACAGGTATGACTGAACATGGGCAGAAATCAGGCCCATGTTCTTCTGATTCCTCACATAATCTTCCACGTATTACCTAATCCCACCTCATTTGTGAAAATGAAAATACAAATTAAGTGGGACTGCAGTAGAGCTTGTGGATAAATAAAATGATAAGTGTGGTTTTGATGTGGATGTTTCTCTCCTGCGATTACACCTGACAGTGGTTATTAATGCTACCTTAAACACAACGAAGAACTAGGTAATATCACAATATCATACCTGCAAAAAAGAGCTTTTACGACAACTTGAAACTCTGGGGGGAAAGAAATAAAAAACAGAATAGTCAACTAAGAGTCATAATTCTACCTATCTTTTGCTTCTACCCTGTGGTTCTGAAAGCACCATGCTACAGGGGTGGTTCAACGCTGAGTGTTAATTTACCTTCTGAAGTGAAGCTAAAACGCTGAACAAAACAGTAACGGTAACATTAGCGGTATGTAATTATTTATCAGCGGAAACATCTCCCTGGTGGAGTATAATAGCCGCATGTGTGAACAGAGTCGCCCCCGCTCTCAGCCACCACATTGACGTCAGCAGTGGGTGGGTGGGTGGCTGGCTGAACCTCCAGGGAGCTGCTGTCGGAGATACCTCAGCATGCTACAGAAACTCCTCTGTGCTGGATTACATTGGGCTTAAACCAGGTAGATGAAGCTGCGCGTGTCTGAGGGAGAGTGGGTGGCCAAACAATGCATCTGTATAAGGACAAGGCCCTTTGATCTGCTAACCCAGCGGTCCCTGGCTTTATCTGGTCATGTGCTTTAGAGTTGATCAAGAGGGGAATGTATGTTCTCACATCTGTATGTCAAGGACTAGCAGGAACAGTCGGTACTCAACAGTACTTTGATTCAACTGAAAGGAAGCGGCATTAGTGACATTCTCGTGTCACATCATTAATCAAGAAAACTGCGGTGGTTTTTCAATTTATTGCACAAACAGCATTGACAAAAAATACTTGAATGTTAACACATTTTGAAAAACCAATACCTTCCCACTCCCAGCTTTTAAAAGATGTCACAAGTAGTAAAAGCATGAAAGCGATCAGAAAATTCAGGCTGAGGCCACGAAGCCACGGCCATTTCCTTCATTGCCATTTCATGAGGCGACATTAACATGGAGACACCTGGGCAGAAAGGTGAAATGGGTGGACAACGCAATGCATTATGGGAAATCTGCGAGGCCTGGCTGGGACCAGGATGAACCCAGTCATACAGCAGTAGTGTGGGAAAGCAGAACATCTCTCCTGTTGTCTAGTTACTCTAGCACCGTACAGTATTAAGACTGCCAGTTCAATATCAGACACGATATGGACACATGCCTTCCATAAAAAACCTAATCGCCGATGCATAATTACAGGTCAATTGTGACAAAAGCACAATTTGTTTTTAGTGAAATAGATAAGTTCCAACTACGGCCACCATACAAGAACACTTACCAGGAAACGCACTACCAATCCATTAAAAGTACAAGCAACAAATTGTGAAAAGATGACAATGTACTCTTATGTGAACAAAATTGCATTTCACATCAACATGTAAAAGTTAGAGTTAGTAACAGTAAAAATATGAACACATTTTTTGTTATTTCTAAAGACGGTGTCCGGATATTTGCATATGTGAATTTAAAAAAATAAAATGTATCATTGGGATATATAGCGTTTCTTGTATTACCAATTCCTCACGTATGTCTCATATTCGTATCAAACTATACAGCGCGTAGAAACAGGCAGATGCAGTATGTTTGCATGTATAAAGTGATGAACGGGTCGTGTACAAAGTCTTTGGTACAAACATGGGCATTGGGATGCAGTGGTTTGACAGGAACTTACACACTAAACCATCGGGGATCCAACATCTCTGACTTTGTCCACAAAGTAAACTCTCTAAATGACAGGAAAAGATGGAAGGTAAAATTGTAAAATAAAAAATCTATTAAAATCAAAAAAGCTGATAGGCATCATATTCTTGTACCTTCAATTAAAGTTCTGGGGTGGTTGAGGGTACATTTTGAGGGGGTACATCTTCACTTGAGGCCCCACTTGGCATAATAGAAATCCTCCTAGATACATGGTAGGATCAAATTGAAAGCACATTTCTTGTAGCATTACTTCAGATTTGTCAGTTTTAACAAAAGACATGAGGGCTTAGAAAACAACTGGAAACATATTATTTTAAGGGTGGGGGAGGTGGGGGGGGGCATAGACAGGGGTGAGACATGGCATGGCACAGTAAGAAAAGGGGAAGGCAGACATTTTCAGGAAGGCACAGAGCACATTTGTCTGGACCATAGCGCTAGCAGTACCGAACATCGGTAACTATACAGTTAGTGTACAAAAAAGCTTCTGAAGTTGGCAAGAATGATAGAACAATTACAAGCAATTCTGGGATGACAAAAGTCAGCGTATTAAACTGTATGAAAGGCCATTCCTACGGCGTGTCGTACACTAAACTGTATGAAAGGCCATTCCTACGGCGTGATGTCCACTAAAACCATCCCCAGTACACTTTTACAATACGACTGTTAGTATGATATACTGGTTCATATTCACACTCTCCCTGGACAAGGAAAGAACTGAGACCTTGATGTGATGAGCTTCCAATGAGGACAATGATTGGTATAGCGTGATAAGTGCAATATAACGCAATGAGTGAAAGCAGAACGATGCTAATCACATAGGTTCCTGCAGAACCACGGACATACTGCTGAAGAACCGAGACACTCCGGATGTTCTCAAAGTCGTACAGAGGAGGTAACACATTGAGATTTTCTGTCATACAAACGGAACATTTAGTAACCATTAATACAGTTTGCACCAGAGGCTGTTAGAAAGAGTGAGAAGACAAGCGTGGAAAACGTCACGGGATCAAAATTTAGAGGAGGTTGCGGTTGCCGAATATGTTATCCGGGTCCACGTAGTCCTTGACAGATCTCAGCATCCCGAGGCCCACGTTGGAGACGCTCTCCTTCATCCACTCCTTCCGAAGTTTCCCAACTGGAGACAGAGAACGTGAAAAATAAACGCGAGGAAGAGTGCCGGGGCGGGGGCGGGGTGTACGAGGAGAATCGGCACGCCTGATTGCTCAGCAGGCTGCTGGGAGCCAATCAATCTTGCGAGAGTGAGTGAATAAACAGAGAGTGATAAATGCTTTTATCCAGAGAGGAGAAATGTTTTGCATGGCATGATTTATGGAGCCCAGCAGACTATCAAACTCATTAGGCTCTGTGTGTTCCTCTGTGTGTTCCCTGAGGAGGGGCAGGCTGGCCGACGCATCATCGCCCCACTCTTCCTCTCTCTCTCTCTTGTTCCTTGAGCTTCTACTTCCCTCTGACGCCACCATGGCCGGGGGCGTGTCGGGGGCATGTAGGGGGAGTGGGGCATCTCAGGCTAACCTGCACGATGGTCTAAAATCCTAGCCTTACACGCTTGGCTAGCGCACACATACACATGCACACACACACAAACAAACACAGACTCCCTCCCGACCCAGGCTTAGGGGAAGACTAGTGCTCTGGCCGTGAGCCACTTGGAGGAGGTTCCTGTGGGGGGAGGTGGCACAACATGGGCAGGACTGGGCATGGGGTGCAGGAATCGGCCTGGTGCTCAGCTCTGCCAGCCATCACAAACCCCAGAGGCCCATGGTCCTATATGGGCAGATGCAGGTGGGAGACAGGGGCGGCTTGTCTCCGTCTCCAAAATTGTCAATCCAGACCACATTGGTGGCTGGAAACCTGGGTTCCTCGTGGGACTCTGACCTGGTGCTTCACAATAAACATACAAAAGCATTGAATCCACTAAAACTTACACAAAGTCATTGGACTGCCAACTTCTCCTCAGGTCACGTAACCCTCACCCACTGTCTGATAAAACATCATTCATATAGTGAATAAATAACCGGCAAACACAAAAGGTGAGGAAAGGGCTTTCAGACACGAGTCAAAGTGAAAGTGACCTAAATGAGTCCCAGGAACTGTTTGCTCTGGGTAATCATCCAGCCTAAAGGTCGTTGGAAAAGCACACATCAACCCATTTCCCTCAAGTCTAAAAACAGCCTGGAGAATAGAATTCTGGAACAGGTGCCTCGAACACACAGGGAACACACGCATTGGGAGCTAGATCACTGGGAGGTAAGCACATAGATTTAATGATCCTAGATCAGATCAAATATTCCTGAAAATGGAAACATCACACAGGCGGCCTCTGGTTGGGGGGGGACAGGCGGCCTCTGGTTGGGGGGACAGGCGGCCTCTGGTTGGGGGGGAACAGGCGGCCTCTGGTTGGGGGAAACAGGCGGCCTCTGGTTGGGGGAACAGGCGGCCTCTGGTTGGGGGAACAGGCGGCCTCTGGTTGGGGGGGAACAGGCGGCCTCTGGTTGGGGGGGAACAGGCGGCCTCTGGTTGGGGGAACAGGCGGCCTCTGGTTGGGGGGGGAACAGGCGGCCTCTGGTTGGGGGAACAGGCGGCCTCTGGTTGGGGGGAACAGGCGGCCTCTGGTTGGGGGAACAGGCGGCCTCTGGTTGGGGGGGGGGAACAGGCGGCCTCTGGTTGGGGGAACAGGCGGCCTCTGGTTGGGGGGGAACAGGCGGCCTCTGGTTGGGGGGGGAACAGGCGGCCTCTGGTTGGGGGGGGGGAACAGGCGGCCTCTGGTTGGGGGAACAGGCGGCCTCTGGTTGGGGGGGAACAGGCGGCCTCTGGTTGGGGGGGAACAGGCGGCCTCTGGTTGGGGGGGAACAGGCGGCCTCTGGTTGGGGGAACAGGCGGCCTCTGGTTGGGGGGGAACAGGCGGCCTCTGGTTGGGGGAACAGGCGGCCTCTGGTTGGGGGGGGAACAGGCGGCCTCTGGTTGGGGGGAACAGGCGGCCTCTGGTTGGGGGAACAGGCGGCCTCTGGTTGGGGGAACAGGCGGCCTCTGGTTGGGGGGGGAACAGGCGGCCTCTGGTTGGGGGGAACAGGCGGCCTCTGGTTGGGGGGGGAACAGGCGGCCTCTGGTTGGGGGGAACAGGCGGCCTCTGGTTGGGGGGGAACAGGCGGGGGGGGGGGAACAGGCGGCCTCTGGTTGGGGGGGGAACAGGCGGCCTCTGGTTGGGGGGGAACAGGCGGCCTCTGGTTGGGGGGGAACAGGCGGCCTCTGGTTGGGGGGGGGAACAGGCGGCCTCTGGTTGGGGGAACAGGCGGCCTCTGGTTGGGGGGGACAGGCGGCCTCATGTTGGGGGGGGAACAGGCGGCCTCATGTTGGGGGGGGAACAGGCGGCCTCATGTTGGGGGAGTGGGGGGAACAGGCGGCCTCATGTTGGGGGAGGGGGGACAGGCGGCCTCATGTTGGGGGAGGGGGGACAGGCGGCCACTGGTTGGGGGGGGACAGGCGGCCTCTGGTTAGGGGGGGGGACAGGCGGCCTCTGGTTAGGGGGACAGGCGGCCTCTGGTTAGGGGGGACAGGCGGCCTCTGGTTAGGGGGACAGGCGGCCTCTGGTTAGGGGGGACAGGCGGCCTCTGGTTAGGGGGACAGGCGGCCTCTGGTTAGGGGGACAGGCGGCCTCTGGTTAGGGGGACAGGCGGCCTCTGGTTAGGGGGACAGGCGGCCTCTGGTTAGGGGGACAGGCGGCCTCTGGTTAGGGGGACAGGCGGCCTCTGGTTAGGGGGACAGGCGGCCTCTGGTTAGGGGGACAGGCGGCCTCTGGTTAGGGGGACAGGCGGCCTCTGGTTAGGGGGACAGGCGGCCTCTGGTTAGGGGGACAGGCGGCCTCTGGTTAGGGGGACAGGCGGCCTCTGGTTAGGGGGACAGGCGGCCTCTGGTTAGGGGGACAGGCGGCCTCTGGGGGAAGCAGACAGACCTGAGGCACAGGAGATGGGAGGGCGCCATGTTATCAGTGACGCTGAGGCCGAGCAGCCGGGGAATACAGATGGAAATCAGCCACAGGGCCACAGAGGGCCGTCTGCTGACAAGACGGGGCAGACAGGGGGCACTGCACGCCCCCTGATGCTGACAGAGGCACCAGTCAGTCACACAGTCAGCTGCTAGCCAATAACTAACAAAGTGGCCTGGTCTCCTCCTCCACCACCACCTCCTGTCCTCCTCCCCCTGGCCCACCTCCATCCCTGCCTCCCTCCCTCCACTCAGGAAGGAAGGAAAACAGAAGGTGCTGGGACTGCATCATTGCCTCCATCACAGTGATAATTTACACATCTATCTTGTCAGTTTCCCTCCTTTTGGTCGGCTGTTGTAATCAATCTAGCCCGGGTTTAACCACACAGCTGAGACGTGAACATAGAAACAGGCAGGCAGCCATTTGCTTTGGAAATGAATGAGAGGAAACCACTGAGGTCTACAAACAGACCATTTTTCTGTGTACCACTGGGAGAGGGGCACATCGACGAGCGGAAAACAAGAGAATTCAAGTCATTTCTCTTGGTTTCCTGCAGTGCTGCTCGCTGACCTGTGGATCTGTACAGAAGGTGTGGTAAAGTAAGAACGACATTAGAGCAGCACGATGCTCATTATAGAGGAGCAGAGGCCGACCGACCGTTCTACCGGACCCGTCCTCACGTCGAGTACTGAAACTCCGGCCCTCTTGTTCTGACAAATGGGGACCGGGACATGAGGGTGGCCCGGTGTGTCAGATGTGACAGGTCCGGGGCCATAGCGAGTAAGTAGCTGAAGACCGGGTGCCTCGTCTGTCTGGTCTCCGTGTTCACGGGCTGATGGATGACTCTCAACAGCAATGACATTCAACAGATCCCCTTCCTGCTTCACTTGATAAAATGGGACATTTCCTGTAACTTTCTGCCCAGACAACACCCACCAGCTTAAGGGCCCGGGACGACGAAACATCGCCTCGTTTATATAACGGATGACGTGTGACCCACGTCACATCTTATCCAGTTAACAAAAAAATAAAATAAAAATAAATAATAATATATTGCTTAGAGAGTATCGTAGCGGGGTGCATCGAACGGCAGGTAAGGATAGTAACACACCCTGACCTGGTGTGAAACACAAGTTGTAAATATCCTCCTACTTGGAGTCTCTGGGCTACATCTGTTTTCTTTGATACACAAAACTCAGTGAAACCAGCTTCATTTGTCACGCAGTGATTGTGGGCAGACAAACCGGCCTGTCCGCGCTCAGATAGCCGGACCCGCGGTTATTAATCACAATTATAGACTCGGCACCCAGGAGGCGCATCAATACACCCCCCCAACACCAGACCCTCCCCCCAGTCCGGGGTGGTCGGCCGGCACACTGTTTGGAGGTCAGTAATACCGGAGCGATTACAGCAGCATCATTTACCCTGGCCCACTGCCTTCTGTTATTAGCAATCTTTTAATTTTCAACCTTTCCCCGGCTCTGGGAGAAAATTGTGATTTAATATCGCAGCTGATTCACCGCGTGCTGTTTTTGACAGGCGTGATGAATAGCCCGGAGTAATGTATGAAAACGGCCGGGCGGATGGCAATATAGATACGGTAGGCATTTGGGCTGGCGGGAGCGTTGGTTCTCCCTCCCCGGCTCACGTTTCATTTGGCTCGTGTTGAAAGGAACAAAGAGCCACAGCAGAGCCATTTGTCTGCACTGTGGGAACGTTTGGACAAGTGAAGGAAGCCATGAAAGATCTCCTCAGAGGCAAAGATCTCCTCAGAGGGAAAACTGGTTGACAAAAGAGTGGCTGATCACTTACAGTATACAGAGCAGAACACCCACAAGGGCCTTGCCGGTCTGATGTGTCAATTTATCAATTAGCAATTAGCTTTACATTTTGGTTTATGTTTAGTTGTGGCCAAATATTCTGACATGCGTGCAGTTTCCTGAAATAATCTCCTCAATTTTTATTTTTTTTACTTCAACAGTGCTTTGGGATTTTTGTTTGCTAAAATCGAATGTGTTTTTTCAATTATTATTCAAAACAAAAAAGATAATTATTTTAGAAAACTGCAATTGTGGTTGCCAATGTGTACTGACAAAATGTGTTCGGTCGGTCCTATATATCTAGATGCAGAGAGAAATGTACAGATGGTCACATGACCGTACCTCCATGATGGTGTGACAGACTCCCTCCATTGGCTAGGATCTCATCTCTGGCAGCACGCTAGAAAGACAACATAAACAACATACATCCCTGAATAAAGGCTTTTTTTTTTAAGGACTGTCAACTGGTTTTGGAGGAATTACCAAATACAGATTAATAAGGCCTGTGTAGGTTTACCTCCACTTGTTCATACGTATGTACTGGTTCTGCCAGTCCTCTGTAGTTAAAGGCAAAGTAGAAGTAAATACAGGCGCCCGCATCGTACGTCTGAGTCACTCTGGAAGAAAAGACAAAGTGGATTAAACAAATACACTATTAACGGAATTTAGATCATTGTCAATTTAACAAGTTCATATTTTAATGTGTTTCCCGGCTTCCTTTCCCTGTTCCTCTGTATTTTTCTCCACATTAATCTAAAGAGGGTCTAATCTAGAGTCTGAACTAAAACCCATTTATTAACAACACATTTATTAATACTGCCATTGTATAGTAAGGCAAGCAGACCGAGCCAAGGGTTTCCATATGGTCTTAGAGAAGTGGGGGAGCTAGTCGGCTCTGTCACTTTTAATAAGGTCCTATTATCGAGACATTAAATGACCATCAGCACACTTTGATTGGATGATCTGAGCTACATTTACGACCATTCAGGACACAAGATGCTACAACATTGACTGGCTACTATTGACTGACAGATCATGCTGTCTCATGAATACATAAGAAATTATAATTACTTTAAAATGTTGTACTGATAAAAAAACGATTTGGCTCTAGTCCCGGTCCATTATATTGTGTTTTACAGCTCTAGTCCCGGTCCATTATATAGTGTTTTACAGCTCTAGTCCCGGTCCATTATAATGTGTTTTACAGCTCTAGTCCCGGTCCATTATAATGTGTTTTACAGCTCTAGTCCCGGTCCATTATATTGTGTTTTACAGCTCTAGTCCCGGTCCATTATATAGTGTTTTACAGCTCTAGTCCCGGTCCATTATATTGTGTTTTACAGCTCTAGTCACGGTACATTATAATGTGTTTTACAGCTCTAGTCCCGGTCCATTATAATGTGTTTTACAGCTCTAGTCCCGGTCCATTATAATGTGTTTTACAGCTCTAGTCCCGGTCCATTATATTGTGTATTAAAGCTCTAGTCCCGGTCCATTATACTGTGTATTACAGCTCTAGTCCCGGTCCATTATAATGTGTTTTACAGCTCTAGTCCCGTCCATTATATTGTGTTTTACAGCTCTAGTCACGGTACATTATAATGTGTTTTACAGCTCTAGTCCCGGTCCATTATAATGTGTTTTACAGCTCTAGTCCCGGTCCATTATAATGTGTTTTACAGCTCTAGTCCCGGTCCATTATATTGTGTATTAAAGCTCTAGTCCCGGTCCATTATACTGTGTATTACAGCTCTAGTCCCGGTCCATTATAATGTGTTTTACAGCTCTAGTCCCGGTCCATTATATTGTGTATTACAGCTCTAGTCCCGGTCCATTATATTGTGTTTTACAGCTATAGTCCCGGTCCATTATATTGTGTTTTACAGCTCTAGTCCCGGTCCATTATATTGTGTTTTACAGCTCTAGTCCCGGTCCATTATATTGTGTTTTACAGCTCTAGTCACGGTCCATTATAGTGTTTTACAGCTCTAGTCCCGGTCCATTATACTGTGTATTACAGCTCTAGTCCCGGTCCATTATATTGTGTATTACAGCTCTAGTCCCGGTCCATTATAATGTGTTTTACAGCTCTAGTCCCGGTCCATTATATTGTGTATTAAAGCTCTAGTCCCGGTCCAGTACTGTGTTTCACAGCTCTAGTCCCGGTCCAGTACTGTGTTTCACAGCTCTAGTCCCGGTCCATTATATTGTGTTTTACAGCTCTAGTCCCGGTCCATTATATTGTGTTTTACAGCTCTAGTCACGGTCCATTATATTGTGTATTAAAGCTCTAGTCCCGGTCCATTATATTGTGTTTTACAGCTCTAGTCCCGGTCCATTATAGTGTTTTACAGCTCTAGTCCCGGTCCATTATATTGTGTTTTACAGCTATAGTCCCGGTCCATTATATTGTGTTTTACAGCTCTAGTCCCGGTCCATTATATTGTGTTTTACAGCTCTAGTCCCGGTCCATTATATTGTGTTTTACAGCTCTAGTCACGGTCCATTATAGTGTTTTACAGCTCTAGTCCCGGTCCATTATACTGTGTATTACAGCTCTAGTCCCGGTCCATTATATTGTGTATTACAGCTCTAGTCCCGGTCCATTATAATGTGTTTTACAGCTCTAGTCCCGGTCCATTATATTGTGTATTAAAGCTCTAGTCCCGGTCCAGTACTGTGTTTCACAGCTCTAGTCCCGGTCCAGTACTGTGTTTCACAGCTCTAGTCCCGTCCATTATATTGTGTTTTACAGCTCTAGTCCCGGTCCATTATATTGTGTTTTACAGCTCTAGTCACGGTCCATTATATTGTGTATTAAAGCTCTAGTCCCGGTCCATTATATTGTGTTTTACAGCTCTAGTCCCGGTCCATTATAGTGTTTTACAGCTCTAGTCCCGGTCCATTATATTGTGTTTAACAGCTCTAGTCTCGGTACATTATAATGTGTTTTACAGCTCTAGTCCCGGTCCATTATAATGTGTTTCACAGCTCTAGTCCCGGTCCATTATATTGTGTATTAAAGCTCTAGTCCATTATATTGTGTTTTACAGCTCTAGTCCCGTTCATTATAGTGTTTTACAGCTCTAGTCCCGGTCCATTATATTGTGTTTAACAGCTCTAGTCTCGGTACATTATAATGTGTTTTACAGCTCTAGTCCCATTATATTGGTTTAAGCGGTGTTTTACAGCTCTAGTCCCGGTCCATTATAATGTGTTTTACAGCTCTAGTCCCGGTCCATTATATTGTGTTTTACAGCTCTAGTCCCGGTCCATTATAGTGTTTTACAGCTCTAGTCCCGGTCCATTATATTGTGTTTAACAGCTCTAGTCTCGGTACATTATAATGTGTTTTACAGCTCTAGTCCCGGTCCATTATAATGTGTTTCACAGCTCTAGTCCCGGTCCATTATATTGTGTTTTACAGCTCTAGTCCCGGTCCATTATATTGTGTTTTACAGCTCTAGTCACGGTCCATTATATTGTGTATTAAAGCTCTAGTCCCGGTCCATTATATTGTGTTTTACAGCTCTAGTCCCGGTCCATTATAGTGTTTTACAGCTCTAGTCCCGGTCCATTATATTGTGTTTAACAGCTCTAGTCTCGGTACATTATAATGTGTTTTACAGCTCTAGTCCCGGTCCATTATAATGTGTTTTACAGCTCTAGTCCCGGTCCATTATAATGTGTTTTACAGCTCTAGTCCCGGTCCATTATATTGTGTATTACAGCTCTAGTCCCGGTCCATTATATTGTGTTTTACAGCTCTAGTCCCGGTCCATTATAATGTGTTTTACAGCTCTAGTCCCGGTCCATTATATTGTGTATTACAGCTCTAGTCCCGGTCCATTATATTGTGTTTTACAGCTCTAGTCCCGGTCCATTATATTGTGTTTTACAGCTCTAGTCACGGTCCATTATAGTGTTTTACAGCTCTAGTCCCGGTCCATTATACTGTGTATTACAGCTCTAGTCCCGGTCCATTATATTGTGTATTACAGCTCTAGTCCCGGTCCATTATAATGTGTTTTACAGCTCTAGTCCCGGTCCATTATATTGTGTATTAAAGCTCTAGTCCCGGTCCAGTACTGTGTTTCACAGCTCTAGTCCCGGTCCAGTACTGTGTTTCACAGCTCTAGTCCCGGTCCATTATATTGTGTTTTACAGCTCTAGTCCCGGTCCATTATATTGTTTTTTACAGCTCTAGTCACGGTCCATTATATTGTGTATTAAAGCTCTAGTCCCGGTCCATTATATTGTGTTTTACAGCTCTAGTCCCGGTCCATTATAGTGTTTTACAGCTCTAGTCCCGGTCCATTATATTGTGTTTAACAGCTCTAGTCTCGGTACATTATAATGTGTTTTACAGCTCTAGTCCCGGTCCATTATAATGTGTTTTACAGCTCTAGTCCCGGTCCATTATAATGTGTTTTACAGCTCTAGTCCCGGTCCATTATAATGTGTTTTACAGCTCTAGTCCCGGTCCATTATATTGTGTTTTACAGCTCTAGTCCCGGTCCATTATATAGTGTTTTACAGCTCTAGTCCCGGTCCATTATATTGTGTTTTACAGCTCTAGTCACGGTACATTATAATGTGTTTTACAGCTCTAGTCCCGGTCCATTATAATGTGTTTTACAGCTCTAGTCCCGGTCCATTATATTGTGTTTTACAGCTCTAGTCCCGGTCCATTATATAGTGTTTTACAGCTCTAGTCCCGGTCCATTATATTGTGTTTTACAGCTCTAGTCACGGTACATTATAATGTGTTTTACAGCTCTAGTCCCGGTCCATTATATTGTGTTTTACAGCTCTAGTCCCGGTCCATTATATAGTGTTTTACAGCTCTAGTCCCGGTCCATTATATTGTGTTTTACAGCTCTAGTCCCGGTTCATTATAATGTGTTTTACAGCTCTAGTCCCGGTCCATTATATTGTGTATTACAGCTCTAGTCCCGGTCCATTATATTGTGTATTACAGCTCTAGTCTTTGTTAATTGTGTGGTTACTGTTGCTATACTCCAGTCCATTGTGTTAGTGTTGCTCCAGCCCCTGGTTCTTTTCAGGGGTAGTGGGGGAGCTGTTGTCCCTGTGATGTGGCCAATCACTCGGGCAGGCAGGCTGCTTGCTGGAGGTTAAATGGACAAATCAATCTTGTGACAGACTGAAGGCGGGAAATGAATGGCTAAAGCATAATCAGGTTGGGCCCTTATCTGTCCACAATGAGCAGGCAGCGTGCTGTGGCTGTTTGTGTGTGTGGCCAGGTCACACAGGAAGGAAGGTCACAACACACACAGAACTGACATTTGGCGGATAAAACACAGTCAGCGATGAAAAGGCGGTGTAAAATTCTCAGGCACTGTATAATAATAATACGTTTTATTTATATAGCGCCTTTCCAGGGCTCAAGGACGCTTTACAATTCAGGACATAAAACAGTAAGCAGTAATAACAAACATTACCACCAAAAAAACACAGAAGGACAACAACAGTGAAATACAAACTTACAAATAACACTTAGAGAATAAGTGGGTTTTGAGTAAGGATTTGAATTCAGATAGAGTACAGACATAGCGGAGTGATTGAGGGAGAGAGTTCCACAGTGTTGGTGCAACAACACTGAACGATCTAGCCCCCATGGAAGCTAGCCGGTGCTTAGGGACTACAAGAAGGCTAGAGTCAGAGGATCTTAGTGAACGTGTCGGTTTGTAGGGATGGATCAGGTTGCTAAGATAGGGGGGAGCTAAACTGTGTAGAGATTTAAAAGTGAGCAGGAGGATTTTGAATTGAATACGATAGGCCACTGGCAGCCAGTGAAGATCAGACAGAATTGGGGTGATATGAGCAGAACGCTTGGTGTGAGTAAGTAATCTAGCAGCAGAGTTTTGAATATATTGCAACCTGGAGATGGAGCTGGCAGGAAGACCAATAAAAGGGCATTGCAGTAATCAAGACGTGATGTTATGAATGAATGAATTACAGTTTCAGCGTCTTTAGTGTTGAGGAAAGGACGGAGTTTGGCGATCCGACGTAAGTGAAAGAAGGCCGATTTAGTGACAGATTTGATATGAGACTGGAGTGAAAGGGAGGAGTCAAAAAGTACACCCAGATTTTTAACAGTGTTAGATGGTTTGATGAAAGTGCCCGCAATCTCGCACTTGAAATCAGTGGGAATTTTCCTGATAAGAGATGGAGTTCCAATAAAAATGATCTCAGTTTTGTCCATGTTGAGTTTTAGGAAATTACATTGAAGCCAATCTTTTATTTCATGCACACAGGCTGAGATTTTGTCAGTCGTGACAGACAAAACAGGTGTACAAACAGTGTATAATTGGATGTCATCAGCATAGAAATGATAATTAAAACCATGACGTTGCAAGATGAGACCAAGAGGTATTATATAAATTATGAATAATAATGGCCCCAGAACAGATCCCTGGGGGACACCTTGCGTAAGGGGGACAGCAGGTGACCGAGAATCCTGTACTAAAATGTAGAATTGTCTGTCAGAGAGGTAGGAGTAAAACCTATATAGAGCATCACCAGAAATACCTACATCCGCAAGGCGCAGCATAAGTAGTTCATGGGAGACTGTGTCAAAGGCAGAGCTAAGGTCAAGAAGCAAGAGTAACGACAGCACGCCAGAGTCGCCAGAAAGAAGCAAGTCATTCAGCACCTTGACAAGGGCTGTTTCAGTACTATGTAGAGGACGAAAACCAGATTGAAAGGGATTAAAGAGGTTATTTGCAACAAGAAAAGACTGAAGCTGGGAAGCAACAGTACTTTCCAGTAATTTGGCCATGAAAGGTAGATTTGAAATGGGACGATAATTAGATAAAATAGAAGGATCAAGGCTGGGTTTTTTAAGAGCAGGGGTAACAGCGGCAGTTTTGAGTGACAGCGGGAAAGAGGCAGAGGTGAAAGATGCATTGATGAAGTGGGAGATAGGTGCAGAGATAACTGAATGACAACGTTTCAGAAGAGAAGTGGGTGCAGGGTCAAGATGACATGACGAAGGGTTAGATTTCAAAATTAACTGAGAAACAGAGGATGGAGTAGTTAGAGCAAATAAGGTTAGGGACTGATCAGATTGGTTAAGCCGATGTCTAGTGGTTGCAGCATCAGTGGAGAAGCTCTTTTGGGCAGCATCTGCTTTTTCTAGGAGATATTTAAGAAAAGAACTACAGAGTTCACCAGAAGCTAGAGCAGCCTCAGATGGAGGTTTGATGAGCTTATTTATAGTGTTAAATAATGCTTTTGGCCTGTTACTAGATTTGTTGATCATGGCAGACACAAAACTAGAGCGCGCCAAGTTCAGGGCCAGTTTGTAATTATTTACATGTTCAACATAAGCTAGATGGTGAACAGTCAGGCCAGTGTTCCTGTAAAGACGCTCAAGCCGTCTGCCAGTGGTCTTGAGGATACGAAGCTCAGAGGTGAACCAAGGAGAGGAGTGTGTAGAAGGGACACTACGAGTCTTGACAGGGGCATGCTTACCTAAGATATCGGTAATTATGAGGTGATAGCTAGTCAATATCAGAGAGGGAGAGGAGATGTCAAGCACATCACAGAGATTGGAAGAGGCAATGGAGGTACAAAATGATACAGGATCAACAGCTTTGACATTCCGGTAGGATATAACAGTTTTTAGGCATTTTTTACGCACAGGCAGACTTAAGCTATAAGTAAGTAATTTGTGATCAGAAATGCCAATGTCAGAGAAAGAGATGGAGGATATATTAGCCTTATATGTACAGATCAGATCAAGGGTATGACCATGCTTATGAGTAGGAAAATTAACATGCTGGGTTAAATTAAAACATTCAAAAATTGAGAGTAACTGAGAAGTGTTAGAACAGGCGACATCAACGTCACCAAGCAGTAACATAGGAAATGACAATGAGCCAGCAACAGTCAGCAATTCACTGTGTACATTTCAGATCCACTAAAACCAAACCGAAACCCTGCAGGGCATTACATCACCAACTAGTCCTTCGTATGCCAATTTAGGTTCTAAAAAACACCCAAACCATCGTATGTCATTTTGGGTTCTATGAAACGTCTGGATTTCTTCTTCACTTTGCTGTACATGGGGAGGGACGGGCCTGCAGTGACAAGAACACGGCATAGCCCCGGCAGTACAAGCCAAATTGATTGTGCGTAGATGGTGGAACGATTGAATGGGAATTCTCGACTGAACCGTGTGGATGAAAGCCAAGCTACTGGCCTCTAACGACTTTATTAAAGAGAAAACACCCATGTTGGAACATTAATTAAACAGCCTTTCTGGTTAAATCTGTTCTTTGAATGCTGCTGCTTATGGTGTACTAATATTTTACACCGCTGCTGGTTTAGGTCACTCTGGGGAGTCTGAAGTATCTGCAAACAAGGTCTTAAATGCAATATAAATAATATCAAAACTGATATTAACCTACAACCTACACACATATTTAGGGGACACAAGTACAAAGTAGTAAAATTATTTTCGTAACAGACACAGATTACTCAGAAGTCAGAACATTGATAAATAAAAAGCCTCAAAAGCACCTCTCCCGACCTTTGCATTAATAACCCTGGGACTCCAGAGTGTTCCGGTTTTAACTGTCAAACACACCAGGCTGTATGTATTATATTAAAGGGTGTGGTAGAGATTTATACTTTAAACATGTAAGGCTTGTTCCTCATCAATAGTGAGTGAGGAGTCTGCAAAAAACTTGACTGGATTGTAAGAATATGTTATATGTGTATATATATATATGTGTATATGTGTATATGTGTATATGTGTATATATATATATATGTGTATATATATATATATGTGTATATGTGTATATGTGTATATATATATATATATATATATATATGTGTATATATATATATATATATGTGTATATATATATGTGTATATGTGTATATATATATATATATATATATATATATATATATGTGTATATGTATATGTGTATATATATATGTGTGTATATATATATATATATAACAGGCTAAATGTGTGTTACTGAACGTACCTGCAGGAGGTCAGCGGCTGGAACTGAACCCCTCTCTCTTTACACTCTCGGACTATACGCTCTTTAACATTGCGGCAAAGGTCCAACACTCTGAGGATAAATACACAGGTAAAACATAACGACACCACTGCTGACTGTTCTGTTGATGAGTAGAAGAACGTTAGGACCTGATGAATGCTATTGAAGCCTTCCACTCTATTCCCTACATAGTACACTTGGCCGAATGGGTTGACAATAAGGAGATCTACCCCATTATGGAACTCTGACTGACGGAGGTCAGTTGTCTGAGTTGTGAAAGATTGAGTGAGGCAATTCTCTGCACATATAGATGGACAGACACAAAGAAAAAAATCCAGACGTGGAGGCAGACCGACCTGGAGGCAGACCGACCTGGAGGCAGACCGACCTGGAGGCAGACAGAGAGACGTGGAGGCAGACAGAGAGAAGTGGAGAGAGGCAGACAGAGAGACGTGGAGGCAGACAGAGACGTGGAGAGAGGCAGACAAACGTGGAGGTAGACAGAGACAGAGTAACTGGGAGAGACTGCCTGACTATGACCTCTAATGGCCGTCACTCCCAGACATGTGTAGCCGAGTGTGGAGAGACAGAGGAGGAGAAAGAAGAGGGGTAATGAACCCTGAACATATGCTCGCCTGCACACCTGATCCCAGACCTACCCTCATCAGGCAGTGTACACAGTGGGATGCTGGACACACGTGTTTGTGTGTGTGTGTGTGTGTGTGTGTATATATATATATATATATATATATATATATATAAAGGGGGTCAGATATTTCATGTGTCGGGGAGAAACTGTACGATTTTCAAACAAAACACTGTATTCTCAGAGTAACAAAACCTTTTTGTAATTTTGTAACTTGTAATGCAATCTGCCCAGGGCGGCACACATGACTGAGTCAGTCTGACTATGCCTGTCTGTCTCACACTCCACACACAGCCAGACTGGGACTGAGAAGGCCGCCCTCCTCCCACACACAGTTAATGGCGGGAGTAGGCAGGCATGAAGGTGAATAGCAGAGAGAGAAGAGAAAAGCGAGGAGGGGCGGGGGGCTGCTTTGACTTTGAGACTCTTCAGAAACTGACAGTGTGGGAGGAGAACAGTTTAGACTTGTCACACCAGTTGGAGACACTCGTCCATTCACAAAAGGTTAAAGGCGACGTCTTCGCTTTCTTTACCTGTCCCAAGGCACCGACGTCTCAAAAGATTCTGCGACCACGTAGTACTCCAACCCCAAGTCCTGTGGAATAAAGACGAGCAAACAAGACAAATGTAAAAAGAGAATTTCGGCCGGATACGCCATTGATTTCAGATGGGTACATCAGCTGCATGTGGAAACAGGGAAGAAAAGCGATTTGATTTCAAATTAATGGATGCTTTACAATTCACACGACAAACATGCACTTTCAAACCAGGAAATTCTTCAAAGCCGAGATTCCTGAACAAGATGACATCCCTGACTAAAGCAAGGCCAGAGATCTGAGGTCACGTCCTGTCGTCATTTTGACATGGGCTCTACCTCCCCCCTGGCCCGGCTGTCAGGGGGGGGACGGGACAATAGGGGAGGCACCCACCCGGAGGTACGCGATGACGAAGGTCAGGATGTAGCCTCTCTGTCCGTTGTCTTCACCAGCTGCCAGGCCCCTGGAAACAGATAACAGGGTTAATATTTAACCGCTTCTTTTCTAACCACTGTCATCGGTCTCTCTGACCACAGCTGCCGGTCAGAGAGAGTGAAACCGCCGTCCTGTCCCGGTCACAATAGGCGAATCAATGAACGGCGCGGTGAGAATCCCTGCCAGTCAGAAACAGATCCATCAGAGACGCCGGGGAAACCCGTTTTCATCCACTGCCAAAACTAATCAGGATGCGCTCATTCAAAATTCACTATATCGACTTGAGCGGTCTTTTCTCCATTGGCTTCTTAAATCCAGAAGTCAACATTTCCTCCGAATCCACACGCGGGCTTCTGACGACAGCCGATAAAAATAATAGAAAAGTGAAACGCACCACATCAGGCCTATTCGATGCATCAACTGTTGAACTGGTCGGGGATATTGCCAGAGGCACCACAGCCAGTGACCGGAGTAATGGACTGCAAACTGTGCTGCAAACCTCGACCCAAGGAGTTATTTCTACCTGATCCATAAGGCCACACCACTGTACTTTTTACAGGGCTAGTGATTAAATGACTGGTTGGGGGTGACTAGGTGCCAAGCGGATGAGGTTTTTCTGTAAGGAGAGGCAGTAAATGGGTTGGCAGCTACAGTATGGTTGAATGGGTTGGCTGCCGTATGTGATGGGGGCCTTTCCCTGAGTGAAAGCCCTGCTGCACTCAGTTGGGCCTCAGAACAAAGAGTTGGAACGAGGGCCAAAGATGGACAGAACGTCTCAGGAACTCATACTGGTGAACTGGTGACACGAAAAACACAGGAAAAAATGGAAACGTAAAAATGGGTCTGTGGTTTTGTTGTAGTTTCAGCAGCAGTTGTAACACACTTTTCAAGCTGACTGATCACTTATTTCCACCAGGGGCTTTATTGATCTGCCTCACAATCAATCAGAACAGCCAGGGCCCTTCGGCCCTCCCCAACTAACCCCTCAGTCTCCCCTCCCCCAACCCATTACCAAACCAGCGCTAACAAGAGGAACACGTGATCGATCACACCGCTGTTAAGACTTGGTCTTAAACTGGTTCAAACATCTCACCCCCAGCCAGAGGGGCCAGTCTCACATCCACTGCAACTCCTCTGTTTAATAGGACTGACTGAGGACTGGCTCCCCTAAAGCCCAAACAGACCTCTCACAATGACAGGACGGCTAAGTACATCTGTGGCTTTTCCCCATGCGTTGTTTTCTCTGGTTACAATGTGCTCTGAAGACACTGTGAGGTACTTTAATCTTTACAAACGCCAGATGTTGTGTTGAGTAATATCTACTGGTGTAAAATACAGGAAGGTGGATAGAAACTCACCCGAATTTAGCAGCGATGTCGTAAACTTGCTTTTCGTGCTGTAGGACCTTGTCCCGGTCCCCTTCAAACAGCAGGGTGGCAACACACAACTGGTTGGTGTCAAAACCTTTAAACTGGGATATGGACCAGGTGACATTTGTTTTAAACAAAAACTAATAATTATCTACCAGACAACAATGAGTTGAATTCCTGCTCCGTAAGTACGCATAAGAATTACCTTGGTGATGTAGAATTTCTTTAACCCTTCCACGAAATTAGTGAAGATGGAGGAAACTTGAGGCTTCAGGGCGTGGCCTGTAGAAACAGCAACAGACAGGTCAAGTCCCTCACCTCAGAGCCAAATGCAACCGGCCATTAGGACAACCCGGTTGTCAACCCGGTTCAGGGGAACCCGAGATATTGTTCCGACCCACATGTAGTCACAGCCGGCCCACCGATCTCCAGTCAGTTTCCTCCAGGAGTCCAACAGGACAACCAAGTCACATTCATTTGGGTTCGGGGACAAAGGGAGGAAAATAAAATGGTAACATCTGAATAGGTTTCCAAGTGGCCGGTGGCCTGAGGCGCCATCAATCAGCAGGCTTCAGAGGGGAAGTGGGCTTGACAAGGTCATATCCGTCATGTTGGACCACAGAAGCGCCTGCGGACAAGCCAAAGTGAGGGGCAGGAGCCCACGGGATGCTTATCAATCACACCCGGGTCCCGGGTGACACTATGGAGGCTAAACATTTGATTTTCTCCTCATCACTTAGTGTCTCAATTGTTTCCATTTAAAATGTGATTGTGACTCCTTGAATCTGGCTCAGTAATCACAGCAATAATTGAATCCTCCATGACCAGAGACAGAGAGGATTATACATAGAGGGTGTCATTAATGCCCTCCCAATGGTCAGTTGCATCTAATGTCCTACATGACGCTTGTCGTTCTCATCTTTTAATTTAGCTAGTGCACCGAGATGGCAGAGTGAACACGCCAGATCCACGGTGGTGAATACGCCAGATCCACGGTGGTGAATACGTCAGATCCACGGTGGTGAATACGCCAGATCCACGGTGGTGAATACGTCAGATCCACGGTGGTGAATACGTCAGATCGAGTCAGATCCACAGTGGTGAATACATCAGATCCACGGTGAATACATCAGATCCACGGTGAATACATCAGATCCATTAATTAAGCAGCCTGGGTGATTAAAAGACAAGTCGAGCCACTAATAAGCCCAGGAAGGTATCCCACCACAGTACAGAACGAAGTTCCGTTATTAGTGAGAAGACTGCACGCTTCATCTTGCTGCTTAATGCGAAGAATCGCACAGTCAGGAAAAAAAAGCCAACACAGGCAGGCTAATGAGATCCCAGGAGACTGAGGAACTTAGAGAGATGTCTGGCACACAGCTGATACATTCCTCTAGACCTAGAAAATGTTGATATAACAATTGCTTAATTGTTCCCTTTTCATCATATGTTCAGGGCGAGCTCCTCATCTGGGGATATACTTTGAAATGTAACCTAACGCAACATGGTAGCTTGCATTTCTCATACGGGGAGAAACAGAGCCGGTGTTCTTCCTGTCTAAAAGGGACTCCAGTTGTGGAAAAAGGCTTCACAGAAAACCAGGCCAAATGACAGTATTAAAATTAAAAAACTGTCATATTCAATTCATCACTTGCAAAAGACTCTCGTTGCAGTCTTGAAGAAGGCTTTTGGGGGTTGGGGTGGCGCTGGAGGGAATAACCGCTTCCTATAAATAGAAACCAGGTCAGCCCCACTGTACAGGCAGCATGTGAAGCCACAGAGCCCAGTCACCGATTACAGCTTCATGTTAAACCCAGTATTAAGGCTCCATTATCACAGTGGTTCAGTGTGACATTACAGCTTCATGTTAAACCCAGTATTAAGGCTCCATTATCACAGTGGTTCAGGGTGACATTACAGCTTCATGTTAAACCCAGTATAAAGGCTCCGTTATCACAGTGGTTCAGGGTGACATTACAGCTTCATGTTAAACCCAGTATAAAGGCTCCGTTATCACAGTGGTTCAGGGTGACATTACAGCTTCATGTTAAACCCAGTATTAAGGCTCCATTATCACAGTGGTTCAGGGTGACATTACAGCTTCATGTTAAACCCAGTATAAAGGCTCCATTATCACAGTGGTTCAGTGTGACATTACAGCTTCATGTTAAACCCAGTATTAAGGCTCCATTATCACAGTGGTTCAGTGTGACATTACAGCTTCATGTTAAACCCAGTATTAAGGCTCCATTATCACAGTGGTTCAGGGTGACATTACAGCTTCATGTTAAACCCAGTATTAAGGCTCCGTTATCACAGTGGTTCAGTGTGACATTACAGCTTCATGTTAAACCCAGTATAAAGGCTCCATTATCACAGTGGTTCAGTGTGACATTACAGCTTCATGTTAAACCCAGTATAAAGGCTCCATTATCACAGTGGTTCAGTGTGACATTACAGCTTCATGTTAAACCCAGTATTAAGGCTCCGTTATCACAGTGGTTCAGTGTGACATTACAGCTTCATGTTAAACCCAGTATTAAGGCTCCGTTATCACAGTGGTTCAGTGTGACATTACAGCTTCATGTTAAACCCAGTATAAAGGCTCCATTATCACAGTGGTTCAGTGTGACATTACAGCTTCATGTTAAACCCAGTATTAAGGCTCCATTATCACAGTGGTTCAGGGTGACATTACAGCTTCATGTTAAACCCAGTATAAAGGCTCCGTTATCACAGTGGTTCAGGGTGACATTACAGCTTCATGTTAAACCCAGTATAAAGGCTCCATTATCACAGTGGTTCAGGGTGAAGTTGACTTACCAAACTGAAATTGCTCATTATCCATAAGGCGTATTGATGCTGGTGCACATCTCTGAGAGAGGAAACAAAAACTCATTTAGGAGCATGTGTCATGTTATTTTCTTTTACTAATTTTATTAATTTAGGATTTATTAAGAGGAATAACATTTGAAATAAACATTAGCTACAGAGTCTGTAGATTATAAGATTCATGGAAAATGTCATGTTCCTTACCTGCCTGGCAACCTCTCGTAAGCAGGCCACTCCTGCCTCAAAGTTGGGAAAGACAACGGACCCGTACTTTTGGTACTCTGGGATTGGCCGAATCTTCATTGTTACCTCGGTAACCACACCTAGGGTTCCTGGAGGTTAGACATGGGCGTGTTAAAAAAAAACTGTTAAACATACAGTATTAAAAAACTTTTGAAATAAAAAGCATGTTTTTAACGAAAGCGTAAAATGGTCATCTTGACTTTGTATATTTGAAGGTAAAGGATAATATTGCATAATATTCATTCCTAGAGGCCATACCTTTACAAATGAATGGATAAAATATTTCAGAATAATTAAACAAGTCAAGTTCTAGTTTGAAATGGCAATTGGTAGAAGGAAGTGTGTCCTATAAGGTGGATAGGGCCCATTAACGATGCAGACATGTTCCTCTGAGCAGGAAGCCAAGGAACGTGACACAAAGCAGCAGCTGCAGTGAAGTGCGTGGGGTCAGAGGTCACGCTGGGAACCTTGGGTGACATGTAATCCCAGGCATTCCTTTGATATGGACCCCTTTTATTTCCGTGATAAATCCAGAAACCAGAACGGTGATGCAGCGGGGAACCAACGGGGGATAAATCGCTGTCAGCCGAGTGGAAAAGGAACGCTCCTGAAACTTTCCATGTATTTCTCCACAAAAGTGACTTTTGTGCCTGTATGAAAATGGTGTCTACAATCCACGCAGCTCCTCCGCACAACCCCATGAGCCTGTTTACACTACAGCAACTGTCCTGATGACACATCTATTTAAATAACATTTCCATAATGTAGACCATTTCCTATTCACATTAGATAACTAGAAACTATTCAACTCTCTTTCACCAGTTTACACGGCAAAAACTAAATCACCACTGCAAATCTCGAAAAGTCTTGATCTCAATAAAACTAACGCAGTGTAAAACGTAATTAGTAATGTCTATCACTGAGCAAAATTATATTTAGAATTGAGACCCAAAAATGTCAATTAGTAACACTCTTTATCAAAGCAGCAGAAAACAGCACTGATTTAACACTGTGTGTTATGAATAGCATTAACTTCCTGAAAGATGGACGATGGAACACATTCTACTAAAACAAAATAGTGATATGCTCTCAGAGGCAACGCCATTATTCTGCCACAAGCTACAAATCTCAGTGATAAAATATAAAACCAAAATAAATAAAAACAGATGTCATGCTAATGTGCTAAAGAGGCTTTATGAACACCGGAGAAAATAAGAGTGACAATATTTAACTTCAGAGAAATCACAGTAACATGACACTAACGGCCCTTGTTAAAGCGCTGAATTGAATTTAAACTGTATGTTTGTGTGGGCGGGTGGGTGGTGGGAGGAGCCTATACTTGGCTCATGTAATGTGCATGAGATGTTGGAGCCACTGAGGTGACCCGATAGAGGCAGATCCATTAGGGCCCGTTCTGAATCCGCCACGGCAGGTAATGAGCCCTTTAATGTCACAGCGCGAGACACAGGCTGCTCTCTAGTGGCCCAGCGGAGAACATGGGACTGCCAACATCAGAGCAGTGGAGATACCCAGAACACAGAGACAAAACACAACACACAGTTGCCATCCAGAGATGGTGTCTGTCAGAACAAACAAATCTACAACGTATTATGCCTTTGTTACTTGTCACGCTTTGATAATATTGATCCAATGTAAATGAGAATTATGTTTTCTTAAGTACACTTTGGCAATATGAACAATCTATCAGTTTATATTGTGATAATGTCTTTGTGACCAGCGTAACGCACTCTGAAATGTCACCCGACACGCTGACTCCTGATGGGGAATATGCCAAAGCCATCGCCCTTGTAAACATGCTCTCTACATGCTGAGTCGGACAGAAGACACCAGCACCAACCAGTACCTATTGTACCTTGTCATCAGAGAGTGAAATGCATACCGGTATATCAATTCCCAGCCAAAATGCCACATTGTTTTAACTGACAGGCTTCTGGGAATCTGAGGAGGCTGTTTCACATGGCTGTAACTCCAGACAACATGAGATTAGAGCCCGGTTCACACGCCCACATAACACCAGTCCCGGCTGAGAGGGCCACAGAAACAGAAACCTGATGATTACTGATTATCCCAATCATTCCCTGTTACGCTGCCTGGAGAATGCTGGACGAGAACTGCTTTTGTATTCAGGCCACTTCAAGGTCAAGGAGATTAGGGAGAAGTGGAGTACCGGGTTGAATAAGAACAGGAACACGGTTGGTAGTAACATTGACCACTTAACATGCAGAGGCGTGTCTGGGTCCCAGTGCCACGGTCTCTCCCTCTCAGTTCAGCAGTGGTGTAGACCGCCTGGTCGGAAAAAGGTGGTCCTGTCTTCTCTACTACCCAACCCGGTTCTGTTACATTGACAAGCCAGATTGGCCCAAGACTAAAGCCAGGTCCCATTTTACTGCAGAACCTCTCTGTACAGGAAGGAGTCAACCCAAATGGTCCTTGTGTCATTAAAAAGCTGATTAAGCTAAATGAAGTACCTATAAAAAATAATTAAATACACATGGTTAGGCTCACATTCTCAGATGTGCGTTGACACCGTGTGGAAAACGACCGTGCCCAGAGTCTCTACACCTAGTGAGTTGGTAATGGGGGAGGGGATGTGATGGGGGAGGGGATGTGATGGGGGAGGGGCTGGCATATGGCAATAGGAAGAGAGCGCTAACGGGTGGGGCCCCAAACCATCACCACTGGCTACATGGCTGCTGTCTCCTCCCACCCTTCTAGGAGTTAACGGCCACGTGAGAGGTCCATCGTGCCCACAAGCTTAAAATGTTCTTGTCGGGGGAGCTACTACAGCCCTTACCTTCTGATCCCAGTATGAAGTGGTGGATGTCTGGACCTGTAGACATGCGTGGTCCCTGGCAGCTCTTCTCCATCACCCCTCGGGGAGTCACCACCTTGATGTTGACCACCTGGGCACAGGACAACATGGCATGAACTCACGTGACGTTATTAAAGAGAGACAAAGACAACGAGACAGAGACAGGACACCAACTCACTCAGCTAGACTTTATTAAAGAAGAGAGAGACAGGGAGACAGGTGAGTTGAATATTCAGGCCAGAGGTTAGAACAGCTAGCCCTGATCCCAGGCTCTGTTTAGTCAACCATTGACAGGTGTTAACAGGAACATGCACAGCAAACACAACAGTTCCCGTTCATTAGCTTGCTGTTTGGAAGTCAGCGCCTGCCACTTCCTTTGCAAGCCGTTAATTAGCAGGTTTCCCTTGTTTTCCAATGTTTCGACAGTGTGGTCCGGTGAGACCAGAGTCTGTCACTGAACGTGGACTCACCAGGTCCTCTATGTTACCGTAGATGTTCTTCTTCATGCCAGAAGCCCTGGTTGCAACCCAGCCGCCCAGTGAGCTGAACTCCATGGAGTCGGGCTCATGGCCTGTACAGTACCCCCCCTCATTCAGCTGGGAAGAGGTGAGAAAGTGAGCGATTAAAACTAACTCAACTCAGATGATTACTTTTATAGTACACATATTTCAATTTATGTCGCAATAAAAAAAAAAGAATCAAACATTTGTGTAAACCAAAAAACCACAGGAGCACGATATCAAAACAACCAGCACAAAACAAATTCCGATTCCCTTTCTGGATTCAATCACTGGCTCATTAGGGGCGTTTTATGTAGATATTCTTGGCTTTATTACAATCGTATCAATTTAACAACAGAATAAAAAACAAACCGCCGTGGAAAATTAGTGTAGCGGGGTTTTCTTTTTGAGGAGAGTTCAAAGTTGAGAGGTTTTCGTAGACACAGGCTAGGTTGGCCCCTGGTCTCACTGTTGTGGCCCCGTGGCCAATAGGGCCAAGCCCAGTCCGCTCCAATGACTCCCGTCTTCCAGGTGACGTGAGTCTGGGCCATGTGGATCTTATGGCACACCTCTCCCTGACAAGCAGCTTTTAATGCTGAGCCATCTGTTCCCTCTATATATCCTAAGGTGGTGCCTGTTTGGAATGCAGAGCACAAATTCCTGCACATCAAGCGCTGGCACCTTCTCAATTTCTCAGAATTAGCTTGATGGTGCCATCTGCTCACTGCCTGAGCTCTACCCTTCACTGGTGGGCTCTGGAGGGTAGCTACCCCATTGTTTTGCACTCAGACCTACCTAGCATGGGATCTCTGCACCCGCTAACCCGAGGGGGGAAAGTATGGCTGGTTACAGGTGAAATGTCCGACAGTCGATATCAACAATTCCACGGAAGATCGTTGAGTATGAAAGGGTTGTTTGAGCGATTGTGAAGAAGACTTACTAATCTCTCCAAATCCTGACCGATGATGCCTGCTTCAACGCGAGCTACTAAATTCTTCTCGTCGATCCACAATATGCGGTTCTGCGAAGAAAACAAAGAGTACTTGTTAGGTCATAACAAATTTACTGCCATCACACTAACAAAAAACACAAAATGAAACCCAGTAGAACGCCTTATGAGTTTAGCCCAAATGAAAAGCAGGCTCTGCAACCCCTTAGATCTGATTCTCGCTCAAAAACTACTGTGACACATTGAATTACATCCCAGTTGTCCTGTCGTCTTGTACAGCCCAAAAAGGTCACTCGGTAGCATTAACTAACAACATCAAGTTTGTTTCTGTTTTCAACCTTTATGTAACCAGGAAAGGCATATTGAGATATGAAATCTTTGTTCAAGAGTGTCCTGGCTAAGATGCAGCAGCAAGACATTCAACCGGATACCCAAACTGACCACATAAAACAAGTGGAAATAACCTAACTAGAATAAATACAGAAACCTCAATACTAAAAACACAACATTTTAAACATTTACAGGTCAAGGACTCGGCCTCAAAGTTGTTTATCATTGACACTAAAACACCAAGGGGGACACATTTTTCCAATTTAAAACTGTTTTGTGAGGCGTTCCGAGCCGATGGGGCAGAACACAAAAGCCTTTTTTCTTTCAAATTCGGTTTGAGTATTTGGGACGGTTAGCAGAATAAAGTCATGCAAACAAAGAGATTACCCACAACATTTCTGCAGAATACAAATGCACAAATAGGGCTGTAGCAAACCCAGAACTGTTCGGAAAGAAAAGTATATCAGTGACTGAGCCAACAGGTGAGTAGAGCAGCCAACATCAGCATATCAATGGCAATGGTGTGCAACTGCTTTACAGTTTAAAATACATCCCAATGTTCCATGGTAAAAAAAAAAAAAGTGTCAGTTGGAATCAAACACTGAGCGAAGCATTAATATATCAAATATCTCCATAATCTAGTACAGGCAATAAAGTAGCACCTCATTTCACCTTCAGAATGAAGACTTTCCTAAAGCTTTCCAGCCTTTGCATGAGTTTAGTTTTGTCTTGTCCACATTGAAAACAAGCTTTAATTCACAAGGTGGGCTGCACAGCAATAAAAGCAGGTAGGTTCTGAAAAGCTTTGCGAGAGTTGTGACACAACAAATGACAGTGGCATCAGCATAAAAGTGAATGTGGGCATTTTGTACATTGCCGTCCAGGTTATTTACAGAAATAGTGAATAAGAGAAAGTAGAGAGCCCTGGGGCACACCATTAAAAATTGACCCTTAATCAGATGCAAACCCATTAAATGGAGCATACCGAGTTCTATTATACAGGTAGTTAGCAGACCATGAAACAGCATGCTGAGAAAGACCTATGCTTGACAATCTATTCTTCAGTATAGCATGATCCACTGTATTGAAAGCTGAAGAAAACTTAACACAAAGGGAGACAGTGTTATCAAAAGCATAAGTTATATCAGTTTAAACCTTCATGGCCGCTGTAACTGGGTTATGCTTCTTTCTGATTGATACATATATTAAAAAAAATATTTGGATATAAAAACTACTTCAGCTGTTTACTAACAAGAGTATGAGAAAATGTAGCCAACGAATAAGACAGTTGCTGAGGTGACCAGAGTATCCACCAACACCAGAGATAAAAAGGCAAGCTTGTGTTGTTTGTTGAAAAAGTGACCAGGGAGAGTATTACCGGAGACATTTTCCCCAAAAGTGAGATGCACAGACATGACAAGCGGGACCAGAGGCCGTGACTAGAGGCAACGGGGAGGACACAGCGTCAGGAGGATACCAAAAGGTTAACTTCCTTTTAACGTTAAACCCGGCAAATCCCCCTCTTCTGGTTTCAGTCTCTCCGGTCTACCCTGGACCCAGCTTGATCTCACCTCGCAGCAGCCATCAATCATTCTCCAGCGGTAATAAAGTATTGGACGCTGTCTTACAGAGCCTTTCATGTGCTTCCCGTCAAACCGCCGTGACCCATGACACAGAGCACTGGTCACTGGCCTTCATATGGCCTCCTCTTTGTCTGTTGGACTAGCGCTGTCCAGACAGTCAGTATATCACCGTGGCGGAAGGGCTGTTCTGCAGCACTGAGATACTGTACTGCCACAGAACGTCTTCTCCTATTAGGTTCCACTGTCTCAGAGGAGGATAATCACCAGATAAGGGTCTAACTCGCAGCTAGAGGTCCGCAAAAGCCATAATGTACATGCAGGAAGACCAAAAACTGGCCTCTTCCTTTAAGGTGGCGAGAGCATCCAATCTACCCGGAAAAAAACGTAACAGAGTAACAGATCCATGTGTGTATATACAGTGTGTGTGTGTGTGTGTGTGTGTGTGTGTGTATATACAGTGTGTGTGTGTGTGTTTCAGCATCGGGTGCAGTATAGATCTTTTGTATGCTGCTTTCAGGTCTGTTCACTGCCCACCATCTGTGAAGTATCCAGGGAGACAATGCAACGAGTCTCCTCCGGGGGGCACTCTAGAGCACCGGTCACACTGGTCCCTCCTGAGAAGAAAGAGATTGGTTTACTTCGTATAACGTCGTATTATTCATATATTGTACAGAAAATAACAATTCTGGTCAAACATTTGTTTAAGTTAGGCTAAACTAATAACAATCCACAGCACTTGGGTTGAAACGGTAATATACTCACCTCCAAATGGTATCACACAGACGTTGTGCTTGCATGCCAGCTCCACAATTTTCACCACGTCGTTGTGACAACCTGCAGAGCCAAACAATACCATAACAATGTTTGGACGGACCATTTCTAGAACAGGGTATGAATGAGGGTTACAGCTATTAAATGGGTACTCAGGGGGCTAAGGGAATAAGAAAATACACATAAACCATCAGTCTCTGGGAAAAAAGACACACTCCTAGTACGCCATCAGAGCGAAAGCCAAGTAAAGCCAGTGGGCTTCCAGAGAAAGATGGCTCCGATTTTGCCGGGAGCATTCCTGACATGAGGCCAGAGAGCATAAAGTCTGGGTCTCGGAGGTGGGATGTGGGGGATCAATATGGACAAGGTGCTCTGGCTGATCCCAGCTCCCACGCCCGTTCACACAGGGCCTCCGGCTGAGTGACTGAGGAAAGATCTCTGTGGATCTGCTTGACTGGGCTCAAGCTCTCCCCCGCCGGCCAATCAGAAATGCCATCGTTCCAAAACACCCTTGCCGTCCAATTAAGTCCAGGGCTTTGGCGTGGGATTACAGCACACAAGACCCTCCGTTAAAACTAACATAATAAAGCAACTAAAACCGGAATTCCAGTTTTACCATCCCTGACACTACAGGCAGAGGTGCGCAATTTCATGCAGCTATGGAAGAGTTAACATTCAGGGAATGTTCCAGGTTCAATGCGGCTACGAGAGATTTGCTGCCCACTTGGGAATCCGCTAATCAATTCCCAACATCAGTCAACAGTCATTTGCATGATAAAATAATGTCGGGCACAACCACAGCCAACCCATCTCAGGGCCGTAATTCACGCCGGTGTGGTGCCAGGGTGCGCCCCATCAAACTGCTGCTCATACATATTAATATCGGGAACAAGATTGGTGCCAGGATTGAATGAAGCTACGCGGGATGGTCAGGGTGGGTATATGTGCGTTTGTGTAGGGGGGCGGGGTGTGGGGGGGCGTTGAAAACAGTAGACGATGAACTCACTTGGCCACGTGACCATGTCAGGAACTCTCTGGAACCCTCGTCCTTCCCTCAGAGCAAAGATTTCATGTAGGCAGTGACCTGGAACAGATAACATAGTTCAATGCGATATGAAAACTGTGATGATGGGGTAGCAAGATACTTTATGCATAATTAAAGGGATATCATTTAATTAGTTGGGAGTTTATGACAAACCGATCCATTTTTAAAATAGAAGCCGCACGACAATGTTAACGTCTGAATAGCGTTTGTCTGAATCCTCTCAGGATTGCCGACAACCAGCTGGAGAACCAGGGCCATTCCGGCATGCCTCACCATGGGCACGGAACACCCGGTCGTCTGCCTCGTGGGAGAAGGGGATGCCCGTGGCCTTCAGGTCCTGGAGGAACGCATCGTTCAGGTTGGGCGCTGGCAAAGCGCTGGCGTTCAGGGAAGGCTGGAACAAAGACAGGGGCGGGGCCAAATAACTGACTACTGCTTTCAGTGGAACGTGACCCAATCAGGAGACGAGGATAACAAACGCACTCATACCGTGGCCGGGCTCTTATGCTGCTTCACATTGGCGCCGAAGGTGTTTTCAAACCAGTCTTTCAAACTGGGCAGGATCATGCCGCTAAGCCGATACCTGGAGAAAAGTGGTAGCCCAAAGTTTAGCACTGGCACGTCGCCGCTGGCACGGGGTGTTATTGGGATGGAGTCATGGTGTGGAGGACCGTGCTGAATAAGGCCATTGGTCTGTGGCCGTTCACTGTACCAGCGGCCCTCTGTCACAGCACAGGGCAGCACCAGGGGAACCAGGCACTGACCAAGCAGACTACAAAACACACAGGGGAAATC
Organism: Dallia pectoralis; assembly: GCA_029465975.1. Taxonomy (NCBI): domain Eukaryota; kingdom Metazoa; phylum Chordata; class Actinopteri; order Esociformes; family Umbridae; genus Dallia; species Dallia pectoralis. The sequence continues at coordinate 13,224,343 of CM055731.1, forward strand.
TCTCCCACTTCTCACACTATATTATTGCGGCCATAAACATACAGGGGCCAAGAAATATTTCAGGATAAATGAGTGTATTCAAGGAGTACAAAATAACAAGAACCATTTGCAGTAATATCCATGTTGTACTTAAACAGGTAGTTACACAATTACCAGCCAGTATAAAATTACTGCATACAGTACTAAGACCACCTGAGTTGACTGAGCAAAGCTAATTAAAGTGCTAAGACCTACATCCCTAAACAGAGCTAAATACAGTATGCAGTTGACCAGAACCCTTTTAGGTCTGACGGCCAAGGCTCTGTTCTAAAACCATACATCAAGATGCTCATCTCTGCCTCTGGCTCTATCGTGCCAGACAAAGATACAGCTGTAAAACAGAAGATGAAGGCGAGCCAAAGAAAAGAGCCATCCATTCTGCTGTCAGAGAGGACTGAAGTCATGCTCAGTCACTGGAGAGTGAGAGCTGGTGATAATAGACTAGTCTTCTTTACAACTGCAGGGATTCAAACTAATCGTGCCTTACATTGGCACTTAAAACATTATCCCACGAGGAAAGACGCAAAGCCAAACAAAAGCACCTGTTAGCCATTCTACTGTGATTGGGAAGAACACATGGAAGGTGATTTAGGGAGATAACCAATAACCATACTAACCATACATATCGACCTCTGTCGAGGTGTGCAGATCGGATACTGGCCACTAGATGGCAGTATCAGCCCACACTGAATGAAGCAAGGCAGGAGGGGGAGGTTTTAGGCACCAATCCAGGAATTTGCCCATGGATCATCACAAACACTGGCAGAAAAATAAGCCATTGTCTCTTTATGGGAGGTAAGAGAATGCAGAGCCACAATACTGTACCTCTTGCCAGTGAATTCTGCTTGGCCCTTCTTGTTGAAAAGGAATTTGGAGTCACTGTACCCCCAGCCATTCCACTTCATGATCTCCTGCCTGGGAAAACAAACAACTGCAGTTAGTTCCATTTGGCTGTGCAACGAAGTGAAAGCCTGTGCTGCTATAATACCATCTGAAGTTCAAATAACACAAAGGATACTGCAGTGAGACAATACAGAAACAAGCACAACTGGAAGGTCATAATCACCTATTGATAATGTCTCAGTGTTTCTGGGCCGTCCCATTGTGACAGTGTTGTAGTATTTATGGTCTCTGGGCAATCATATATTGCCTCTGGGCAACTTCTGGTTTTATTCAATGGCCTTTCATACTAGAAATACGTTATTAGCCACGATGTGGAGGGGAAGCAGTCGTAGATACGTACATCAGCTCAGTTCCATTTCATATTCAGAGGATTCAATAAGTACACTGAAATCGCAATGATTTTCAATCAAAAACAGAAGCAATAGGAGATTGATTTCGTCTAGTTTATCAATTGACTGGAACGGATCCTCACAAAAGTTTCTAACTGAGCAGCCGTTCGTTACACAAGTCCTTTGGATTGATAAGGTTAACCTACACCACATTCACTTTGAGATGACTTCACCCATTGGCCGCTGCTAGGCAGCAGGCACAATATTGAGCAAGCCCATGCCCGTAACAACTTGCGCCAACACCTTTACCCGGTGTAAACTCCTCCTACCGATCGACACATGCCAGATATTAAATGTCTCTCAAAGACACCCCTAGGGGAGCGTAACGAATCCCATAAAGCCTTGTGATAAAACTGTAAAATCACCTCAGGTTTTGTCAGATGACAATATGGCCTGAGAGCAGGAGAAACCATATTGAGCGCTGAACTCAAATGTCAGGCAGAGTTTTACGATATGAAGAGAATCCTTCCAACGCAGACAGTTTAGTCACCTGCTAGCACATCAGTGTTGAACCACCTCACTCTCTCTTACAAAAGACAATTCTTATGGAAATAAGAAACTTACTAATGTGCAAGATTTCCCAGCAGGCAGAAGAACAGGCCACTACTCTTTGAAGGGCCATCGCTGCACGTGCTGAGATGCTAATGGGGTTGTGTAAAACCATTATGAATGCCTGCCAAACAGCCAGTCAGATATCCCGTCACAGAGTGGCACCACCAGAGACCATGACAAGTCCAGGCATCAAACAAGCAGCCCGATACGGGCCCCCAATACAGCTGCTCGGATATTAATGAATTGACTGCAGTTAAAAGGAAACCGCAACTGTCTAAACTCGGTTCCTCGGCTAACATTAATCCTCTAAAAACTTAGAGTGCTTGATGGTGTTATAATGAATACAGTATTAGACAATCCTGATTACCTAAACCTTTAGGCATGTTCCAAGTCTTGCATGAAAAAGTAAACGTAAGTCTCATTTCAATAGAAATAGCAAATAAAACAGGTTAGAACTAGCAGACCTCTTTTTAGAAGCATAAGCGTTGAACATAAAAATGCCATTGGAAAGTATTCAGAACCCTTATCTTTCCCAACTTTTGTGACAATTTAAAAATGATTTGATAAAATCATAAAGTAAAAAAGTTAATTGAAATGTGCCAATGTATTTTTCTAAGAAAATATGAAATCTTATTCACTGAAGGATTCACACCCTTTCCATGACACTACAAATTGAGTTCAGATGTTTCCAGTGTCCTTTGATCATCCATGAGATGTTTCTAGAACGTTGAGTCCACTGAAGACACATTTAATTGAGCGGACACAACCAGTCTTTAAAAGGATTCCCACTTCGCAGAAGTTCAAAAACCCAAGCCCGGAGAACTCAAGAGATAGAATTGTGCCATAGTTTACAGTGAAGGAAGTTTTTGATCCCCTGGGGCCAGTTTTTCAAAAGTAATCCACTAGGATTTTGGATAACGGATTGGATCAAATCTGGAAAATGGGTTTTTCAAAAGAAAAAACGGATTAGATAATCAGATTAGATCACGTAATCCAATCTTGGTTTTGATCCGGATCAAACCTTTAGTTTGGGGTTTTCAGAACTTTTTTGTAGGATTTGGATCACTTTGATCCAAAAAAACTGGATTAAACTGATCCCATCAGAAGGGTGGATTCAGCATGGATTTCATGCCCAAAATGTAATGAAAACGTTAAAAATGTATCATATGCTGCTATATTTGGATCATGCAGTATCTTACAAGATATCGTATTTATTCAGAATGTTTTAATTTTATTTGTTCATCCGTCAGGCTACAGTAATTAGGTAGACTTTAACGTATTCAGCCTTTCAGTATAGGCCTACAGCAAAGTAGAAAGAGTTTGGCCTCATAAAATAATCCCCCAAACAGCTGTCAAAATTGACCAAAAACAAAAAAAATATTCTGTCACTAATTGATATATTCATCACAATCGAAAACATTTTTGTTTTTAGAATATTTATTAATGATGCATGCAATGATTACAGAATAACCAATAAAAATGCACTTATATTGACCCCGCACTGGCTATTCTACTTGTTGCTCTTTACATATCTATAGTTCTACATTGTGATTTCCTATCCTGTTTGAGCACTGGTTATCCAGATTAAGTGATCCTGAAAAGGTCCTATCCGGATCAGATTGATCCAATCCGATGTTGCTTTGAAAAACTGGCTCAAAAGTAAGATGGCCCAGGGGCCAGTTTTTCCAAAGGTTTAATCCGGATAAAATTGATGCGGATTTAGTAAACCTTTTTTTGCGATCCGTGATCACGTAATCCATCTTACTTTTGAGCCAGTTTTTCTAAGCAACATCGGATTGGATCAATCTGATCCGGATAGGAACTTTTCAGGATCACCAAATCTGGATAACCAGCGCTCAAACAGGATAAGAAATCACAATGTAGAACTATAGATATGTAAAGAGCAACAAGTAGAATAGCCAGTGCGGGGTCAATATAAGTGCATTTTTATTGGTTATTCTATAATCATTGCATGCATCACTAATAAATATTCTAAAAACAAAAACGTTTTCGATTGTGATGAATATATCAATTAGTGACAGAATATTTTTTTTGTTTTTGTTCAATTTTGACAGCTGTTTGGGGGATTATTTTATGAGGCCAAACTCTCTCTACTTTGCTGTAGGCCTTTACTGAAAGGCTGAATACGTTAAAGCCTACCTAATCACTGTAGCCTGACAGATGAACAAATAAAATTAAAACATTCTGAATAAATACGATATCTTGCAAAATACTGCATGATCCAAATATAGCATTATATGATACATTTTTAACGTTTTCAATACATTTTGGGCATGAAATCCATGCTGAATCCACCCTTCTGATGGGATCAGCATGGAATCCACCCTTCTGATGGGATCAGTTTAATCCAGTTTTTTTGGATCAAAGTGATCCAAATCCTACAAAAAAGTTCTGAAAACCCCAAACTGAAGTTTTGATCCGGATCAAAACCAAGATTGGATTACGTGATCTAATCCGATTATGTAATCCGTTTTTTCTTTTGAAAAACCCATTTTCCAGATTTGATCCAATCCGTTATCCAAAATCCTAGTGGATTACTTTTGAAAAACTGGGCCCTGCTGATTTTGTACATTTGCCCACTGACAAAGACAAACATACAAAATTAGCAGGGGATCAAACACTTTCTCCCTTCACTGTAGATCTGGGGATGGTTATAACAATATCGCTGAAGCGTTGCAGTACAGAGGAACAGAGAGGGGTCAATCGTTGTGAAATGGAGCTTTGGAACCACAAAAACACTTCTTAATGCTGGCGGTCTGCCCACACAAAGTCACCGGGAAAGAAGTGCCTTAGTCAGTGAGGTGACTAAAAAAACAACAGCAGATCTTCAGAGTTTGTTATGCGGAGATAGAAAAACCTACAATGAAAAAGGAAAAGCATCTCTGTAGAACCCCAGTTGGTTCTTTGTGGTAGAGTGGCTAGACAGAAGCCCCTCCCGAGCATGAGGAAAAAGAGTGTCTGGTGTGACAACCAAATTATTAGGCCTGACAAGGCTGTTGTAGCTGGGGGCCAGAACCGGGACCAAACCCTGATCAAACATCTCTGGAAAGACCTGACAATAGCTGACCTGACAATAGACCTGACGAGCTTGAGAGGATAGGCAGGAAACAAATGGAAAACTACCCAAATACAGGTGTGTCAAGATTAGTAGCATTGTGTCAAGATTAGTAGACTCACTCCCATGAAGACCATAATCCCTGCTGAAGGTGCCTCAACACCTAAGAAAACAAGTGTAAATACTTCTGTAATGGGATTACAACTTCTGAATAAATAAGCAAAAATTTTCAGAAAATAACAAATGTTCTGTATTTGCAGCACTATTAAGTAAACAAACAAGGTATCACATCAATAATGAGCAATAACACTGAAAACGAAATAGATGATAATGATGTCTCCAAATCCAATGTTTACCACAGCTGTGATTCCCACCCACACTGCCGGTGTAATGTGCACCAGAGACCGTGGCATAGACCACTGGCCTACCGTAGGAGGCAGCAGCGTAACCCCACACTCGTATGTATGAGTAAGGCAAGTTAGGAAGAAAAAATACCCCGTAGAAACTGATTTCAAATACAAACGTTACGGCTCATTCTTCTTAACGGCTTCAAAAGCTCGTAACACAGGTTTAAATTAATATTGTAAAATAACGGTCGCGTGATAGAGCGCTACATTGCAGTTGGTCCCAACGGACAAACTGACACATTGTGTGTGTGTGTGTGTGTGTGTCACATGCGACCCATTACCCCCAATAAACCTGGATCTTTATGGCTTAATGCATCAGGTGATTTCAGATGTGCATTTAAAACCTTGATTGTATTCCAGGAGGCAGCGCATCAAGAGTGATGCTGACTGAATGCACAGTGAATCCCTTTTCCAGATCCATATGCCAGCAGTGTCAGCTAGGAAGAAAGATGGCCGCTGGCCTTCTGTCCCTTTAAAGTGTCATTATAGTTTCATTTTAATTATCAATGTTAGACTGCAGTCATCGGACAAAGGCAAGCTAAGCACAAACAAAAAAGAAGGGAACTATAAACATGTCATCATCTTTCGTTGAACCGTTCACTCAAGCATGGTGTTAACAAAGGACCTATGACTCACAACCATTGTTAAAACTGTATAATTTTATTTCACTATTATTGAACAGGTAAATATGTCAAAAAAAACATCATACTCATTTGTAACTTAAACCGTACTAGGGTTAACCTTGCTTAGAAACAGAATGACAGGGACATTCTCAGACCAGGAATTAGAACAAGCAAACCTTTTGTAAAAGTCCCAATGCTGATGGGCACTAAACTAGCTAGCTGCTTAAATGAAGCCTGCGCTTAGAACAGAAAACCACAAATAAACATTAGGAAAGACTATTACAACACACACACACACACACACACACACACACACACACACACACACACACACACACACACACACACACACACACACACACACACACACACACACACACACACACACACACACACACACACACACACACACACACACACACACACACACACACACACACACACACACACACACACACACACACACACACACACACACACACACACACACACACACACACACACACACACACACACACACACACACACACACACACGACAAACAGTTAGTTACCGTTTTATTTCACCATGCCTTCAATACATGTTGAAACTGGTCATGTTGACTGCTTGCTCAGTACAGATCTAGAACATCTATCATTCCATCAAAACAAAACCATGTTAACGTCACCAGGTGATAGTGACATAGTGATAGTGTATTCAAACACAATCCGACAGGAATTGCAAGATGATATCAACAATTCTCCGGCGAATGATTGCGTAGTTTGCATATGTTCTCCCTTTTATACAACTGATTCCACAAGGTAAGTGGACTGAGTATCCATACTCATTTACTATTGGGTACAGAGACGCGATACGGGACGAATCAGCCAATTGGAAGTTAAAGATCATGTTGTTGTTAATCCTGAGGTCCTGGCAATCCGGTTTTCAAATAAACAATTGGATCTATAGTGACCAGTCAGGACACCCATTAAAATCCTGTTCACAAGGTGACAACACAGCAAGAAGCTTGACCAAACTTCAAAGCAAATCAAAGACATCCAGAGGTATTCTAACCATTGGCATTTAATAAACTAGTTCCACTGTGCCTACTATACTATGATATTCATGAGTCACCAGCCCACCCCCCTTACCCCCCACCATACCGAACAGCTAGAGTAATGGACAGGCAACGCCACGCACACCGACACAGGCAACGCCACGCGCACCACCACAGGCAACGCGGACCACCACAGGCAGCGCGGACCACCACAGGCAGCGCGGACCACCACAGGCAGCGCGGACCACCACAGGCAGCGCGGACCACCACAGGCAGCGCGGACCACCACAGGCAGCGCGGTCCACCACAGGCAGCGCGGTCCACCACAGGCAGCGCGGTCCACCACAGGCAGCGCGGTCCACCACAGGCAGCGCGGTCCACCACAGGCAGCGCGGTCCACCACAGGCAGCGCGGTCCACCACAGGCAGCGCGGTCCACCACAGGCAGCGCGGTCCACCACAGGCAGCGCGGACCACCACAGGCAGCGCGGTCCACCACAGGCAGCGCGGTCCACCACAGGCAGCGCGGTCCACCACAGGCAGCGCGGTCCACCACAGGCAGCGCGGTCCACCACAGGCAGCGCGGTCCACCACAGGCAGCGCGGTCCACCACAGGCAGCGCGGTCCACCACAGGCAGCGCGGTCCACCACAGGCAGCGCGGTCCACCACAGGCAGCGCGGTCCACCACAGGCAGCGCGGTCCACCACAGGCAACGCGCACAACGATGGACGATCATTATTGAGATGGAATCCAGAAGAATATCACTTACCAATATCTTTCTGACAAGAACATAACTGTCTAAACGTTTGTGGTCACATAGAACTGTTCTTGTCTTACAAAGAAAATCTGATTTTTATCCATTAAATTAACCAGAAATTGTTACTGTTGTAAATGATTCAGGTAGCTGCTAACAGCGGATTTTCAATGCAACATCTACATAGGTGTACAGAGGCCCATTATCAGCAACCATCACTGTTGTGTTTCAGTGGCACACTATGTACTACTCCCTTCGCAGAACAGCACAAACTGGCTCTAACCTAAATAAAAGAGGAGTAGGAAGCCCTGGGGCACAACTGAGTAAAAGGCCAAATACATCAGTGTGTAGTTTAAAAAAGACACTTCAGGCCGCGTCATTGAATTGTACCCGAAAAAAAACAGATCAACAGTGATGAGGTGACTCTGGGCTGCTGATCTCACAGAGTTGCAAAGACAAAGCCATATCTCTGGGCACTAAAAAGAAAAGATTAAGATGGCCAAAAGAACACAGACACTGGACAGAGGAAGAACTCCGCCTAGTTTCATAAAGAGTCTGCCTGTAGGCAACAGACAGCTCAACAAGATTTAATCTACAGATCTGGTTGCCTAGTGACAGACGTCCGTCCCACTTTACAGACTATGGAAATACATGCATGGTGGCAATTCAAAAGCATCTCCAAAGAACTTTTACAAAATCTGCTGGGGGGTGGGCACAATGAGTTCTAGAAGTTTTAAAACATCTATTAATACCTTATAAAATAAATAATAAATACTATATTAAAAACGGTCAAAGGATTGTGAGATAACTGTAATTTTCCTATTTCTGCTGTCACCGATCCACTAAGGATTCAACCCAGGAAACAACAATAGAACCATAAGTCAAAGCATGCATGGTAGAAAGAACGTGATTATAAAATGTATTTAAAAGATAAGCGACTTTTAGGTGCAACATGACCTCGCGCCCCTACCAGAGAAATAACTAAAAAATGTCAGTGTGGTAAAAAAATGTCAGTGTGGTAAAATTCCTTTTCAATAAAATAAGTAAAAAAGGCGTAGTGGTTGTGGTGTAGCACCAGGACACCTTATTGTATGAATGTGCATAGTGTGATTTGGTAGAATAGTCTCATCACGTAGACCATGTGAGGTGACCAGGGCATGGCACATTCCACACAGCAGGTGTGGGTTCTGACAATACAATCTATTTGAAATGTAGATATTGACTGTTGACTTAAAATGTGCTCCAAGGTGACTGTTGCCCTAAATATATCTGACACTAGATGTCACTAAAGTATGACTGTAAAAGTTGAACAACTGAATAGACTCAAAAGGAATTCAGTCAGACCACCAGAGGTCTTGGCCAATCAAATCCAAGTTGGAGGCGAAAAGTTTTACCTGCTGAACTTCAACCTACTATGATTTCTACCAAACATGTATATGACTGTTATGAAGTGTCACTTAAAACTAAACAATATAAGGACAAAAATATCTCAAAAGTTTGATTATACGAGTAGAAATGTAAGCATATTGAACCACTAGTATAAAAACCCTTCTATTCAACACTGTAGCTTGGTAGGGCTGGTGAGCTGAGATTCCAACAGTTGTGTAAAATACAGTCTTAATCAAAACATTACAAACTGCATATCAAATAGGAAATGGTGAAGTTTAGTTATGTAGAACTTTTGACAGGCTGTTTCTAGGGGGACATGAACAGTAGCTTCCCACAATAACTAGGAGTGGCTAGTGTGTGTGAGCCACATACAGTAACATTCATTCACACCATAACAAAATGGTTCAGCAGCTGTAGCTTTATTATTAACCTCAACATTCACTCTAACTGAGAGTGTGAGAACAAACATACCCTGAAACATATCAACCAGCAACAGTTAAAAAAGATTTAACACAAATAACATAGGAAACAGTGGCGCCGCACCCAGTTGGATGAATGAACACTTTGTTTGAGGTGTCTAGATAACTGGTTTGCTTAACCAAATGAAAGCATCAATGTCTGATCTGAAAACATTAAACGGTGTCATCGTTGGTAAAACTACAAATAAACAGAAGACACCAATGTTACGTTCAAATGTCAATGAAGTGCATAACCTCAATTTCATACTGTGTGACAATCCCAGATACTAGGCAACTATAGATAGCATCTCTGTTCAGTCCACTGCTACTGGCACCACCACCACCAATCGTACCTCTTTTTCGGCACCGTCCCCTTTTTCGCTTCATTTGAACCGGCAGCTTCGGCTTTGCAGTGTGTTCCGGTAACTCCCGAGTCCGCCACTGGGTCTTCGCGTTTCAGTAAATGACCGGTAATCACTCTCAGTCTTTGCTGGGCAATTCGTTGCCTCTCCGAGCTGTTGCTGTTTGACGCCATGCTGCTTCCGTGTTTGTGAAGGGAACGGCTGCTGTGTCAGAGGTCAGCAGTGCATCATGCTGAGAGTAGGATATGAGGTAAATCGGAGCCGAATCCCATCATGCTTTGCGTTTGACACGATACTATGTATCTCTGCGGTGTTCACGATCCACATGTTTATATTACATTGGTGACAAATTGGTTACGTTATCGACCTGTTCTGATATTACCATTGCATTTTTTAAGCTTTTTGTTTTACCTGGTCACCACTTATGTTATAGATGTTCAAAACAATCGAGTTAATTAGGATTTTTTTTGCCCTACTGCCTGCTGGACATATACTTTACATTGTGTACTCATTTAATAGTAAATGTTAGGTTTAGAGGATTGAAATGTAACACTTTTTTGCTTTTGATTGTCCGATTCTCTGAAAGATGGACTTAATTTCATGTCGCTTTGACATATTTCCATTTTTGTATATACATTCTAATTGTTGGTGTATTTGATTTCAATTTAAAACACAATCTGTTATTTTTGGACACTGTTTGTGTTTAGACAAAAAGGGTCCCCAAAATGGTGTGTTATGTCATCTATGTGCTTGATTTGTGGCCCAAGTCATCACTCTCTACTAAACTTGGCTAACTGGTGTATGATAGTTATTATACAGATATTAATAAAATTTTACTCATCCAACCCACAATGGCTGTTAGTACAATATTGTTAATTGCAAGTCCCAGACGGCAACTTTAATTTGGAGAGAAAAACGATTATCATATTAAATGCTTTGACAGTCTTAAGTACACAGAAGAACATTAAACTCTCAATTCCCATTGCACAAATGTTTGTGTACACATGCTCCTTGTAAAGAAAAAGGTCAGCGTTGAGTTCTGACTTAGCTAGTCCATCCGATTTGCCTCATATATCTCTGAAATAGTTGTATTCATACTTACAACATATGGGAATTTTATAGAAAAGACAATTATACACCATTCTAAGGACAAGAGCAGACTGCAGCGTATCATCTGCTCAGCTGAAAAGGTGATTGGCTGCAATCTGCCTAGCCTCAAGGACTTACACACCTCGAGGGCTCTGAGGAAAGCTAGGAAGATTGTGGAAGACCCCTCTCACCCCGGACACTCTATTCAATCCACTCCCCTCCGGCAGAAGACTTCGGTCCATCAGGACCAAAACCTCACGACATAAGAACAGTGTCTTTCCATTGTGATATCTTAGTATAATTTATATTGTTATATCCATATGTTGTATGTGAGCACCTTCCTGCCATAGTAAATTCCTTGTATGTTCACACATTCATGGCGATTAAACACTTTTCTGATTCTGAACATTGACATGATGCCGTTGCAATACTCAATGGAACAAGTATTACATTTTGGTAAATGTACCATCAAGGATTTTGATTAATGTAATTTGTGTGATACAATTAGACATTTTCATCTAGTAACACAGACAGTTTTATTATTACAATGTATGCTCTTCTCATCATGTTCCTAAAACCATTCCGTTGTTCAATAACAACATTTCTGTCTAACCACCATTTATAACCAATTGAAGCATTGGTTGAATTCTGGAGTTTCATGTGGCTACTAATGTATGTTGACTTATAGGAAATTATGTTACAATCAACCATGGTTTTCTGGCACTGTTCAATCAAAAATTCGACATTTAGATTATTTCACTCCAATACCAACGTATCACATATTGACGCAGAGAATTTCTTTCACACGTAGATGGAGGCATGACATTGTCAGAACTTTATTAGTGGAAAAGGTAATTGACAAGGTGTCTGTCTATTGTAATTTACAAGTGGCATGTGGTGGAAGAAGTAGGTATGGCAGTCCCGCGGGCCAGAGCATTAACTCCCAAAACAAAGTTCTGTAATGCACTGACTGCAAACAATTAAAGAGTCGAAGTGTATCACAGAACTTTACTTGGAAAGCCACAGTGCCACATCGTTGGTTATTCTTCTGTGCCAACCCATGTCACCAATTCTTCACCTGCAACATAACAAGAGTGTGAAATATTTCCTAGTGATGTGCTGTGCGTAATGAACAATGGATTTAACACCAGTGTGGAACATATTTAATTATAGGGTGGAGATGGCTCTCCACACAATATTAACATGTAACCTGAGTAAACTTCACTATGACATGAGATCAAGCTGAACACTTAGAATAGTTGCATTACATGAAACTTGGTAGCGTAGGCGATTAACTCATGGGCAAATTAAAGACAAGACAGAAAAAAGTGAATGAACAGCCTGCTGTTGGACACTTGGATTGATTCTCCATATGGCACCACACCATGAATAAATCATACAATCGTATACTTTATGGGTTTCTCTTTCATACCTGTTTACTTTGCAGTTCAACCTTGACTATATTCAAGGTAGTTAACGTTAACAATTAGGACACTCCAGATGTGGAACAGATGACGTGTCTTAAGGTTCCGAATTTGGCATTTTATTTATGGTGAATATTTCACCTCAGGGGTAATACACCCACATTCATTATGCAACTGTTTAACGACTTGTTGAGTTTTTCACAAGCCACAGACTGATCATTACAATGACAATAATACATGATCAATAGTCTACCTATAAAAAGCTAAACATTCCACACGTTCGACATGAGATTGCTATTAGTTAGTAAATTATTTGCATGCAATACAGTATGGATAGTTGCTAACTGTCTTGAAGGTATAAAGTGCAAAAAAACAGTGAATTAAAATATGTAGAAATTCGATTACAGATTTGAAGTGCCGAAACCGAAAATAAGACAAGGTTATTATAAGAAGAAACTAAGTACTGAATATGTATACTGTACCTGTTAGAAAGTGAGTATACTGTTAAAGGGGGCCAGCTGCAATCCAGCACGAGTGCAAACAGATCATAAACCCTAAAACCAGTGGCCTATCTACAATTGTTGCAAAACTAACTACCAGATCAAATAGGAGTTGTCCTACTTATTCTTTTGCGATTGTCGTCCCTCTGTGGAGTCTCCATACAGGTTTCGACGAGCCTTCAAGACGTTTTCACCTCTTATTTGAGCTCAGTGCAGTTCAGCCTGCAGCTGGAAGAATGTCGACGTGGAGCTGCCAAGCGTGAACGCGTATTCGTGGGCGCGCTTGGAGAAAAAACACGTAGTGTGTAATTTCAGATAGTAAGACAGGGAAGTGCACTTGGAAGTAAGGTTGCCTAAATAGCAACAGCAATAGCAATAGCGAGGTTATATTATGATGTCTTATAGTATGAAGACCATCTCATTGAAAAGCCACGTTTGAAAACGCTACTTAAAAGGAGATTTCAACCGCTTACTGGCACTCAGGTGTCAAAATGTTTGACTTGTAGCCTATAGGGGCTTTCAAAGATGGCATTTGACTAACTGTTCTAATGTATTCGAGCAACGTGCCTCAACGTATCGGCATCATTTCTTAACATTAAAGGCAAAATAAATAAATATCAAGGAATAATTATATAAATATATATATCTATATATTATTGAATAATTATATATATATATATTATTATTCCTTGATATATACCATTATATACCATTATTCCTTGATATTTATATATATATATCAGATCCTGTCACTTTCTCTACATTGTGTTGTGTTCTAGACTGCATTCTTATAATTAATGACACAACCTGTTTGAGCTGGGGAATTTAGAGGCCAGGGAAAAAACTGGAACTCCTCATCATGTTCCTTAAACCATTCCGGAACAATGTGTTCAGTGTGGCAGGGCGCATTATCCTTCTGAAAGAGGCCCTTGCCATCAGGGAATGCCATTTCCATGAATGGGTGTACCTGGTCTGCAACAATGTCTAGATAGATATTCACACACTGATGAACCAAAACGTTATGACGACTCACAGGTGAAGACAATGACATTGATAATCTCCTAACAAGGGCACATGTCAAGGCCTGCGTAGACGGAAAGTGAACAACCAGTTCACTTCCACAACACATTGTTATGGAATGGTTTGAGAAACACCAGGAAGTGTTCAAGGTGATGCCTTCACCTCCAAATTACCCAGCTCTCAATCTGATTGAGAAGGTCGAATCCACATCGGCTCCACCTCCCAACGTACAGGACTTGAAACATCTCCTGCTAATGTCTTGGTGCCAGATACCACATGACACCTTTATGGGTCTTGTAGAATCCATGCCTCAGCAGGTTGGCTCTGTATTGGCAGCACAGGGACCAACAGCTCATTAGGCATATGTGGTCACATACAATTGAGACTTGAGTCCCAAAACCACCTCAGTATTGTATTTGTATGTAGTTTGGCTGGATTGACCATTCTAGCAAGATACTTGGAAGTTCCAAACTCCTATTTTTCCAATGATGGAGCCCATTCTTCTCCTGAGACCTTTCAATGCTTTGCCATTTTTTTATAACATTCCCCAGCTCTATACGTTAAAACAATTTTATCTCTGACGTATGCTGAGATTCCTTGAACTTTGTGGCTTGGGTTTTGCATTGATATACATTTTTGAAGTGTGTTATGTTAAATAGACAGATGTGTCCCATCAATTAAATTTGCCAGGTCTAGTGTAATCATGTTCTGGAGACATCTTAGAGATGAGCTATTGATATAGGATGCACCTGAACTTATTTTGAAGGGTCATGGCAAAGCATCTTGGTCGGCAGAGAGGTTCCAAAGGATCAGAGGGATTTCATTGTTGGACGATATCAGTCCGATGAAGGGTACAAAAGAATTTCCAAAGCATTAGATATACCATAGAACACAGTGAAGACCGTCATCATCAAGTGGAAAAAATATGGCACAACAGAGATTACTAAGAACTGGATGTCCCTCCAAAATGTATGAAAAGATACGAAAAAAAATGGTCAGTGAGGCTTCCAAAAGGTCTACACTCTACAGCAACATTTAAGGAGCTGCAGTAACTTCTGACAAGTACTGGCTGTATGACATGTGACAACAATCTCTCGTATTCTTCATATGTATGGGCTATGGGGTAGGGTGGCAAGTTGGTAGCCTTTTCTTACAAAGAAAAACATCCAAGCCCGACTGAAGTTTGCAAGAACAAACATCAAGTCTCCCAAACGCATGTGGGAAAATGTGTTATGGTCTGATGAAACCAAGGTTGAACTTTTTGGCTATAACTCCAAAAAGTATGTTTGGCGCAAAAACAACACTGCACATCACCCAAAGTACACCATACCCAAGGTGAAGTATGGTGGTGGCAGCATCATGCATTGGGGCTTTTTGTCTTCAGCTGGAACCGGGGCCTTAGTCAAGGTGAAAGGAATTATGAACAGTTCCAGATACCAGGCCATTTTGGAACAAAACCTTCAGGCTTCCGTTAGAAAGCTGAAGATGAAGGAAGTTCACTTTTCAGCATGACAACGACACAAAGAACACATCCAAATCCACAAAAGCATGGCTTCACCAGAAGAAGATTAATGCTTTAGAACAGGGGAGGGCAAATATTTCAGCTCAGGGGCCACATCAGCACGTTGAAATTTTATGAAGGGCCACATTTGTAATGTAATTTGTTCATTCTAAAAGATTTGTGGGCCAGAAAAGGGCAATAATTAAAATGTATACACATAATATATATACTGGAGGTGTGTTATATCTAAATAACTTTAATTCAGATTCAGAAACATACAATTGGACTGCAAAGTTATTTTGTAATTCCTCTCAAAACTGTTTTAATACCTTCCGTGGGCCTGATGGAATTGCCTCAAGGGCCGGATTCGGCCCGCGGGCCTTAGTTTGCCCACCCCTGCTTTAGAATGACCCAGCCAGAGCCCAGACCTGAATCTAATTGAAAAAAGCAAAATAAATGTCCTCGCAATCTGACAGATTTGGAGCGCTTTTGCAAAGAAGAGTGGGCAAATATTGCCTAGTCAAGATGTGTCATGCTAATAGACTCCTACCCAATAAGACTGAGCTGTAATAAAATGAAAAGTTGCTTTAACAAAGTATTAGTTTAATGGTGTGCACACTTATTGTCACGATCGCGGGAGGTGTAGTGTAGAAAAGCCATGTGCAGAGCCAGGTAATCAGTTCAAAACAGGTTGGAATTTTTAAAACACAAAACAAACCGAGAACAGCGAAAAACACTAACTTGATTAAATAATAGTGTGCAAATACAGTGACTTCTAAAATACATCAAACAGCAGCAGCATGTCTTCAAATACATACACTCACCTCAATATAACTCATTAACTTGGAAACAATAACCAACAAATGTAAAAACCAAATACAGTGACTTTTAAACACACATAATCAACAAATACCAAACAGCCGTGACACTTGAATTAAACCCCAATGTAAACCAGCTGTGACTGAAACTACTAACCAACACCCTCCTAGTCCACTAGAACCGTGATACTTATGCAACCAGGTTATTGTAAGGTTTTATTTTTTATTTCCCACCCAAAGATTTCAGTTTGTTTTTCTATTTAATTGTTCACGTTATAGGTCACCTTAAAGGTAGAAAAAGCATGACATGATTTATCTTTGTCTCATTTTTTTTAAATCAGAAGAGCCTGGCATTTTAACGTGGGTTGTGCATATATTTTATATCCACAGTATATGAACCATTTTTTCTCAAAACATTTGCACAATTTTAGAAAAACTTAGTAACTTTCCAGAGGCACGGTATATTGCCTTGTACAACTAAGGCCCTTCAGCTGTGTGCTCTAATTAATATTTTTAATAGAACACTTTTATAAATTATGTCCAGCGATTTAGCTTTGGCAGTATGTACAGGCCAATCTACCGACAAACACTCATTGTTTAATACAACACACAATCTACAGAAAAGGTAAACTAATCAAATTGTACAGGTCACCATACATGGAAATGTTGGTGGTTGTTTTCACTAAAGAATTGTAATTACAAGTATCAATTGTGTAGACTGGGGTGGTCCAGTGGTCTGGATCAAACCTATAGTCCACTGTTTCTTCAGCAAGGGCACTCTACATTTAACCATTAAGTTTCTTAAAAAAAAATTGAAAAAATGTATTCATTGTCTGACTCACAAACATAAGTACAGGTAACATTTTTATAGTTTCAGCAGTTGATAACCCACATGAACCTTTAAATGTGATCAAATTTAAACCAACTACAGGAGGCTTTAGGTTACAGTACTGAATAATTGATACATTCTGGCCACAAGTGTATACTTCCTTACTTACCATTTTTTACATTTGTTGTCTTACAATTAGATTTTAAACCCAACCTTAACTCAACACTAACCTTAGCCAAACAGACATACATCTTACATTTACACCAAAATGATTTTTTTAAATGTTCTTTATATTTGGTTTTCTGTAGCTGTGAAATCAGACTTTGTGTCTGTGGAAATTAATCTTGTAACATTTAGAAATGTGTTTGTGGTTGTTTACTCGATTCGAGATGGATACATGTGATTTAACATTTAAAAAAAGTGAATTGTTGTTATATGACTTCCAAAGGTTTTTTTATTTTGTTATAAAGAAGAGTTAAAATCTTGAAAGTTGTTTACACTTATCAAACGTATTTTAAAGAAATATTAATCGGGGCAGAGATTGTGGAAAGCATTAAAGTAAATGTATTATATTATTTTGGTTTACATATATTCCTTAGTTATACCCGTATATAAAGTCACATTGGCTGTCCAGAGAAGACTCCCAATAGGATTTTGAGGGACGACCCTAGCGTGGCACTCGATTGGCTGCCTCATCTTGTGGGCAGGGCCAACGCTTGGGGGTTTCCGTACAATATCACAAGATTAGAAGCAATTATTTCCTCATAGTCAAAACGTAGCCGGACTCCTCGTCTTAGTATAGGGCAGGCCACCATTTTATATTGCTGGAAAGGATTACAAATATATTTTTATATTTTGGGCATTTCTTTACAAAGAGACAATCCGAAATTCCATTATGATGGAACTGGAAATGCCTAAAATACATCCCAGTCAACAGGTAAATATATGTTTATTACCTGTAACGTAGTACACTTTCGTAAAACATAGCTGACCTGTGTTGAACCTAAACTATACTTCCGACTCAGGAAAAACTCAAATACGGCTTAAAGTTCGAGTTAGTTTTACTGTCATGTTTAACCTTGTCACTATTATCCAAAATAAGTTGTTATTCAAAATAGTTAAGTCAGGTAATCATATGAAAATATTTACTTTCGTATGATTTTCACCGACTGTCATTCTCGCTTTATGTTTTTTTTTTTACCGACTGTCATAATGGTTCATCTGCTGTAGTTTGACTCTGGGGCTATATGCCACCTACTGCTTGTATTCTTGCCTATAATGTCCGTCTGTAAGCTCACCCTATCCTCAGACACCAGCGTTTTACGGGTAATTCTGCTAAGTCATGGGTATGGGTGGGTGTCTGGCGGGTTCCTCCCACCCGGCTCATTTCAGTTACATTTGAAGAACCGCTCGATCCTGAAGGATACAGTGTAATGATGCAATTAGTGTTAACACAAAATGTGTCACGTTAACGAAATCTGCTCCCCTCCCCGGGCTGGGTTCTGCTCTTCTCCTATTTGGTTTCGTTGCGCTTGTTTTTATTGCTGTCGGACCCCCCCATATGGTACTAGAACCCCCTCAGATGCCTCCCACCCCCCTAGATGGTACTAGAACCCCATTGCTCGGGTTTGTAGGATGAATCCGTACACTTACCTTTGATCCATACAACTGATTACACAACCGACGCACTGGAATTTAGTTTCCTATATATTGATGTAAACCGGTTCTCACACACAATGGGTCAAATTAAAATGGTGTCTGTGGTTTAGGTTTATTCACCTTTTGAGAAGGGAGATATAAAAAAACTATTTTCACTATTATTGGTCTCGTTTTAAAAAAAAATAGGTAGATGTGTGTGAATGAAAACGTATTTCTTTTATGACACTAACTTGCAGAATCGACCTTACAACAGTCTTGATATCCACAAAAATGTGTTAGCTCACCGAAAGACAAACTGACACTTTATAGCAGACATTTCAGAATGATCAGTGAACTAATAACTGGTACGTTTCGTGGATAATACTTAAACAAACCAATATTCTTTATAACAAAATAGGTATAACTTGAAAGTTCATCCAAACCGTTTATAACTCGTTTACAGTGGTTACATCATTCCTTGTTCAGGCTTCAGTGTTTCAACAGTCAGTACTGGTCTTGAAATAGAAAATAAACATTTGTGAATGTTTCTCCATCACTTATTCACACAGGAAATAACACCTTGGAGTTCCTCGATAGGGATTATGAAATAAGTTAAAGGGAATGAAGGCCATGCTTTTTAAGACAGTATGAAACTAGTTTTCCAGATTTCATCACACTACTATTACAGGTAGTTGTGGTTGGTTGTGTCTGGTAGAGTGATGAAACATGGACACAATCTGCATTTGAAAGGAGAAAACATGGCTGACCACAAGAGGTGCCTTCATCCAGCAGCTGTTATGTGTTACGTATGGTTGTTTGTGCTCTACTCCGACCAGGAATAATAGTGGGACTTATTTTCCGAACCAGACCTCGTGACGTTACAGGCTTTTGTTTTGTGAACTAACACTGGCTTTGACGTGACACCCACAGGGCAATATGGTTTAAAGGGTCCGCTGCAGTTTACATATCGAGAATAGGTTTTTATACTCGTTTCTGAAGATGATTTTAAAGATGATATAACGTATTAATATCTGTAAGTCGTTTTCTTTTATTGATTTTTACTACACACAGCTGTAAATAATTGACTACTTCTGGATCCATTTGTATAGTCCAGAGGTTTTGGGAATCAATAAGTTAACAAATAACAGCAAACTGAAAATGTCTACAACATTACATCCTCTTTACACTTCCTTCTGCTTTTTGTCATCTGATCCTCTTTACATCCCATTGGCTCTATTCTGCTCATGTGACCCAAGTATCGTTTTTTATTACGCAGATAAGTCACATGCTTTGAGCTTTCCTTGTGACCTGATAAAGTGGGATTATGCAATCTCCCAGACTCTTGTGAAACATTTCCTTCTGTAAATAAGGTCTGCGTAATGGATGTTAGGAGGCCCAAAGTTGACAGCACATTTAGCACATTCCTAATTTTAACATGGCTGATAACCGTCAGCCACTGTGGTACTTTATACAAGATGGTTCAAGTGGTCTTGTTATAAACATGTGGTAAACCCATTATCTCAACAGTACCAAACAGCAGTCCCAAACTCCTATAGTTCTCAAAATAGTTAATGAGGTGTTCTTGTGGTACAGTTTAGTAACTGTATGATATAAAACCGAAACCAGGTATATTTTCTCATCAGTTATTTGACTAATTTTAAGGTTGTTTATTAATTCATGTATTTGGTAAAAACCTCATTCAGTCTGTGACACTCTGCTTGGAGAGAGGCACCAGGTGAAAAGCATGTCCTCAATCCAACTCTAGGAAATGGAGAAGTGCATCTATTATTCAAAGGCTGCCTACTCATTACATTCCTGCTATTGTTGTCAATAGACACCTGAAGAGACAGGGCGTGGCACTGGTGTGAGGCAACATATTCCACTGGGACACGCTGTGCCTGTTCCGTTTCACTGTTCATCGCCTCCTTCTCCGGTTCCAGTCTAACCTGTTGTTGTCTTTTGACAGGATGTGGACCTGATCGACATCTTGTGGAGGCAGGACATAGACCTGGGCGTGGGCCGCGAGGAGTTTGACTACTGCCACCGTCAGAAGGAGCACGAGCTGCAGCAGCAGAGGGCGCAGGAGGAAGAGAAGAGGCAGCAGCTGCTCAGGGAGCAGGAGAAGGCCCTGCTGGCTCAGCTGCAGCTGGACGAGGAGACGGGGGAATTTGTGCCCCACCTCACGCCCGGCGTACCGCCAGCCCAATCTGCCACAGCACAGTCTGCCACAGCGAAGCCTCAAATCACACAGGTAGAAGTCACGTTACACTCTGCTATCAGGGGCCTGCCACTCCCTGCACTGGGTTGGGTACAGCTGCTCCGTAGCTAAGTAAACTCCTCATTAAATGTAATTAGCGAAGTGCAGGTGGCTCTGTAGTTTTGTGTTGGCGGATTTGGCTCTATGGAAACAGCTCTTGAAGTGTCAGATAGCAGGCTAGGCTCTCAGGCCAACCTCTTACCTTATCTTTAGCAAAAACCGGGCACCAAGAACAATGTCCAAACGGCTATAATGTTTGCATAATGGGAGGTTAGATGAAGAACTGACAAATGTGAACATTTTGCCTTCAGAATGTTAGCTTCACAGAAGGCGGCGACGCCATGTCTTTCGATGAATGTATGCAGCTGCTGGCTGAGACATTTCCGCTGGTTGAGTCGACTGTGGTAAGAATGCAGACATTCATTATTAGCTAAAAAAATATGCTTTCATTCGCTCTCATCGACAATGTGTTATTTCGTATGCACCCATCATCAACTGTTGTTCTGTTCGTTGTAGACCACCTCTGCCTGTCTGGATACAACACTAGCTCCAGCCCTGCACGGCGCCCATCTCATGATGGCATCTGAGCTGCCTGTGTTGACCCAGCCACCTCTTCTCCCAGCCCAACAGCCATCACAGAGGACCTCCCCATCTTTAGAGCAGGCCTGGATGGAGCTTTTGTCACTTCCCGAGCTGCAGGTACAATATTCACCTTTGTTTAATGTTTTTGAATGGGACAAATAACACAGAGCTAAATCCACTGAGCATGTTGACAGCCCTATTGGGAGTATGGCCTCAAAGGAAGCTCTGTGAGTTCCTCACTGAATATTAAATGGTTTCTATAGCTTTGAAGGCAGCCAGTGGATAGAAACAGAAACCACTTCTACTGTAATAAATACCATGTAATTTAATGACAGTCTTTTAGTAAACTATTTGAAATATTGGACTTCTGCTTGGTTTTGGCTTCTATTGGATATAGAAACGGTTAAAACATAGCAAACGCCAAAACACAGCATTTTAAGGTCACGGTAGTATTATGTCTGGAGTATGACCGTTGTCCGAAACGGCATGGGTTACTGGATTTATTATTTTCTTTTAATCAATCAGATTTATTCACCAAGTCTCTTAACACCCACCAGATTTTTTTCTGACCACTAGCTACAGAAAAACACAACACAAACAGTCAAGAGACCCTTGAATATGTAATATGACCTGTGTGATGTAATACAATCTTTATGAATCTTGTTTTTTCCAGCAATGTCTGAGCATGCATATGGAAGACCCACCGGCACATGAACCAAACTACAGCTTTAACCCATTGTCCAACCTGCCCGAGGTGGCAACCAACACAGCAGAGGAATGCCCGTCTGATCTGATCAATACCTTTGAGGAGAGCTTCACCAACATGGCTGCTCCTGACCACCTCAATCAGATGACCCAGATAGCTCCAGTGCTAAATACCCATTTCAATGCAGACACTTTCGGTGACCTGTTTTACCCAGACATTATCAACACAAAAGTAACAAATGTCCCACGACCTTGTGGCCAAGGAGATGAAGGCAACTCATTGGCCGAGATCACTAGCAAGCCTTCGTACATACCAATGAAATTACACAATCGTTCCCCTGGAGATTCAATTGACAGCGACAACAAACCCGAGCTATTGCCCGAATTTCCCGACTCGGATTCGGGTGTGTCTGTGGGAGCGAGCCCGCATTCAAGCTCCCCTGAGAAGTCACAGTATGGAAATGGCTCCTTCGGTGGCTACAGCGATTCTGACATGGAGGAGATGGACAGTAACCCTGAAAGTGCCGAGTCCGACTACTCCGAGATGTTCTCCCTGTCGTTCCAACCAGACGGCCTGCAGCCACCTCCGCCCGAGTTACCTGAGCAAGACAAAATGCCCAAATTTGGCAAGATTGAGCCCGATGAGGAGACTGGCCACGACGAATCGCCTTTCACCAAAGACAAGAAGACAAGGCGCTCGGAGAAGCGTCTCTCAAAAGACGAGCAGCGAGCCAAAGCCCTACAGATTCCCTTCACGGTGGACATGATCATTAACCTGCCTGTGGATGACTTCAACGAGATGATGTCGAAGCACCAGCTCAACGAGGCCCAGCTGGCTCTGGTCAGGGACATCCGTCGACGAGGCAAAAACAAGGTGGCCGCCCAGAACTGCCGGAAGCGCAAGATGGAGAACATCGTGGAACTCGAGTATGACCTTGACTCGCTGAAGGAGGAGAAGGAGCTACTACAGAAAGAGAAGATGGAAAACCACGGTAGCCTGCGAGAAATGAAGCAGAAGCTGAACACCCTGTACCTGGAGGTGTTCAGCCAGCTGAGGGATGAGGAAGGGAGGCCCTACTCCCCGTCTGAGTACTCCCTCCAGCAGACCACTGACGGCACTGTCTTCATTGTCCCACGCATAAAAAAGACACTCGTCAAGAAAAACAACTAGCACTTCCCTGCTTTACTACTTGGTACTGGCATTAGTAATACTATGCAAATGTAACTTTGTAGTTGCTTGGCTATGAGCATTAGTAAAACCTCAGAACTATTATATAGTTTTTGCCTGGTGTTTTTGAAGCTCTCCAATAGTTATTTTGTACTCGTATACATGTATATATATATATATATTCTGTTTATATTGTTTGTAAATACATTATTAGCTATAGCGTTGAAGTGTATATATTATGTTTTAGTATTATAATTGTACCGTTGCAATCACTGTTACTTCGGTCCGTTTTATAAACTTTATTCTGATTTGCAGCTCAATTTCTTTTGTATCTCCTGACGTGTGCTTTGTAATGAAATAAACTATTAATATAATCAACATGTCACTTGCTTACATTGTGACATATTGTATTGATCCATGAGCAGCCATGCCAGTTAGACACGTGGCTTCGGTTATCGATTCACATGTTTTTAAATCCCCCGAAACCTGAACAGGAGAGTGCAGTGAACAGTAAACAAGTGCGATTCTCCATGTAATATAAAGGGCAGTTTAGTGCCTGCACAGTAAACACAGCCAATAATATACTGACATAAACCCTTAAATGTTATACAGTAGAGTGTTAGGTCAAACAGTCTTGCAACAGTGTTCTTTCTCCCTGTGTTTAACTACACTCAATGTGGACCCTGCAACACACATTCAAAGGTCCACTATACAAACAGAACATAGCACATTGTATTTATCTGCAGTTCGGGGTCCTTTTACAGAGTTGATACGTTTATATTTGAAAATGTATACATCGACTATCAAACCAAGAGTGAAAAAATTGTTAAGAAAGTATTCTCAAAAACACATTAAAATATCGCAAATTCTTTGAAGAGATTTCTTTATTCAATAAACACAAATAAACATGCATTAAAGGTAAATAAAATCATGAGACTGATACCTACCTTTGACAGACATGGAGCTGTAAAATCATCAATCCGTAGAAATGTTTATAATTGCTATTACCAACGGCAAACATTAAAGAGGAATAGAAGCATTTCTGAACTGCAAGAAAGTGAATGGCCATTTCGTTTTGTTTCAAAATTATACGTTGGAGACTGAACACACTTTTTAGATAAATGATGGCCTACAAAGCTGTTGCCGATCATTCATATTTGTATATATGGGTATTTTCTTTTACAGATATGTATTTAAAATGCATCAATTTCACAGCAATAATTTAGGCTCATAATTTAGGTAAGCTCCAGAACAGAATTGGAAAGCAAAAACACAATATGATCCAATGTGTGAAAAAAAAGATATATTTTATAAGGCAAGTGGTGAAATATTTTCCCTAAGTTTCCCATTAGATTTTTGGATTCACCAAGCCTACTAATGACCAGCTTCTGATATGTCCCACCACATGAAATCGCAGCTTCTCTATTGCAATTTATTTTTTATTGTACCCCCAAGCGGAAACAATGTTTTTTCGTAAAGAGCTGCTTCTTGCCTACACCTGGCCTATCTTTTCTCTGGAACAAGCAAGTTATACCACTTAATTAATAACCGTTCCAAAGAAATTACCTACACATTTCTCAAACATGGAAATGCTATTTGTCTGCTCGTCACTAGTATTAAAAAAAGGGCTGCCTGCTTTACTTTTGAGCGAGGGCACTCAGAGAAATGTGCAGGGAATGGAGCGAAGGAAAGTCACAAAGATGTCGAAAGTGCATTTAAGCTCTATACATATTAATGAGCAGCTGCTGGGCTATGATCGATCATATTGACCCCCCAAACTAGTTTCCACAAAACACAGTTTTCCACTCTCATCGACTTTGTCAAAGACAGTTCAATTTAAATATTAAAGAAAAAAAAATAGGACAAACGTATTAGGGGGGGAAAAAGGACAAATTTATAAGAAAGTGGGAAAAGTTAATGTGAGTAAAACAGTAGAACATTAACTTATCTATACAGGTCAATAATAAACCAAGGACAGTATTATACCAGTTAAATGTTAAATATAAGCACATCGCAATGATGTCGACATGTCTGTTAGGACGTTAGTGTTTCTTTTTCCAACATTATCTGGAAAAGCGTTGGCTATGTCTTCTGCATAAGCATATAGTATTTAAAATGCATATCCAGACTTCTATGCAAATGTGTACATATTAAACGCAAAATAAATATTTCTGTCTAATCAATGACAGAGCAACTCATGTCATTATCCTGGCATTTGTTTGGCGATGCCTGTCTCACATTAGCACTTACTCCATGATAAACATTAATATATAAACATATTCATAGTAGTTATTTCCGAACTAAAATGGACAGAATTTGCATTCAGTTTTAAATATTTTAGGTTAAAAACGCTTTAATTCCCCTGTATTATATATATATTTTTACATAATTCAGAGCAAAATACTAATAGATATGCTACCCATTATTAGCCACAGTAGTGTACACGTTTTGTGTATTTGAAGTAACTGTCTAGCGACAATCTGACTCATGAATATAACATGTATCCCCAAAAACCATTACCAATGTTGAATATTTAAATAAATAATACTTCAAAGGGTGCATCTACGACTGCTTGCTATTTGATTTCAAAGGAGTTGCTAGCCAATAAGTAATCTACTAGCATAATGTTTAATTAATATAGTGTGTTCATCTCCAAACAGAAAAGCTTGACATGCAAACACTATTTCACTAGTATTTTAAAGTGATGGGTCTATTTCATAGAAGTTAGGAAACACTGGACAGTTACTTTAAACAAGTTTTGCAGACCGCCATTTCATTGAGCTGTGCAATGAATTCAAGAGATCTTTCACCAATGCACCGTTAATTTAATTCTGATTATTCCTCACCCAGTAAAAAAACACGATTTGCGCCCTTAAACAGCTATTACACATGCCCAATTGCCCATTAAAACCATTGATTTAAAACTAGTAGTTGTATAGTTTGTAATGGCTGTTTGTATTGGCCTATAGATTTATTTTAGAGTGAGGAATAATAAATTGTACCCCTTTTAATCTAATAAGCGATTAGGCTCAATAGCATTTGTTCACCGTAATTTAAACATTTGCATGTGTAGCCTGAAGGCCCCCACAGACTGTACGATTTTAGACATCTTTTTCCGTCATTTTTCAGTTCCAGACAATTCTCACAAAAGGGAAAAATTCTTAAGTTATTAAGCGTCTGAATTCTTGGCTACTCATGTGTGAAAGGATCTTGTTCTACAGATTATAGTAGGATCCAAAATAGTTGTTACCCAAACTATAGGAATGCTGCTACAATCACATTCTGGCTCGCTGAGACCCACTACAATCTAGCAATGCTATCTGATGGAGAGACTAGTGAAGTTTTGGCATTTAGCCTGAATGGCATTCCATTAACAATATCTGAGGCACTTCCACCCTGTGTTGAATACCCCTTTATTGGATGGACTATTGCAAACCGTACCAGGAATGACTCAATTACCTGCACGAACATAGTTTAGTTCAATAATGCTAATAGTTGTTAGCTCATTGACCGACTCGCAAGCTAATCACAGAATGCGATGACAGAACTGAAGATTTTTTTTCCAGTCGGACAGATTAATGTAGATATTATATTGGACACACTTCAGTGTGGGGTAGATAGACCGAAGCCAACGTTAAGTCTGGGAAGGCCTTTAAATAAAGCATACTTTGAGAAATACTTAAGTCTTACCCATCCAGATATCTCCACGTAATCATGTCATTACAGATTTTCAGCCTTTAACAGTAGTCGTAATGCTTCTTTCCCGATCTGTAAATCAAGCAAAGTGGTTACTCTTACCTGCTCCATCTTCTTTATGTTACCACTGCTTGTGAAATACTCACATCCCTTTCCTCTGTAAGGTCTGACAGCTAGTAAGAACTTCCTGGTTATCTGTCGTATCTGACTCAACAGGATCTCCAAGTGTCCAAGAGCGCTAGTTAGTCTTTCTTGACTAGCATCAGCTGATCTTCAAAAGGTATAGCTAGCTTTGAGAGAGCGATGCTCACTACAAGGCACGACACTGCAAGCTTCTCTCCAAGGATGAGGCTCTCGACGCTGCCTTGTCTTTTCTCTTACAACATGCTGACTTGTCCTCTGTGCTGGCGCTGAAGACGTCCTGTCTGAAAAAGTCATCTGCAATCTTCCATACTGACCTCCGCTGAGGCACAACTGAAGTGGCGTGTAGCTGTAACAATTCTACTAGTTCAATGCTGGCTAGGAGATGCGTGTGCCTCGATCTAGGACTAGCCAAGTCTCCCTTTCCATCCAGTCAGAAAAACATTTCAAGGAAATTCATTCATAAAATTCTTCTGTAGATATTGATTTGCTACACTTGATTTGTGATGACAGACATGACAAAAATCCAATTCTTAAATCTCTCTCTGAGCCAATGATGCACTATACTTCAGAATACTTTACTACACAACTTTATTTAACTTTTTTCCACTTGTCAAAATATTTTAACAATCTAGAATTCTGTTTACGGCATACAAGTAGTGTAAAACACATTTCCTCAAATTGTCTGCACTACTTATAACCACTTGTTACACTAGTGGAATTAATGAAATACATACTGTTTTTGAAATACAAAATCATATTACACTTGATACGAAGACTTGCAATCATATTAACTTAAAAGAAAAAGAAAAAAGGACAGCCGACTAATATCAGGGCCTAAATGCATCTATGCCCTTGACAGAACCACGTTCTAAAAAAACAACATAATGAGTACACTAGAAAAAAACTTTCAATCTACAACAAAAAATGTGTTCAAGACCATTTAAAACTGACTTGAGTGAGAAATTACTCTTTTTCATTTTACTCCTGAGTCCACCGGCACAACAACACATAATACACTTCAGATGCACAAAAGGAAAAAATATAAAGTATAGAAACTTCTACCAAAAATTAGGGAAGATACAAGCTACGCTCTTTGTAGCTTGTGTGTAGTCTTTGTTAGGAATAGTCTCCGTTATGCTGCAGTAACTTTCTGAGTTCTGTTCCTCTAAATGCTTTCAGACGACTGCCTAAAAGTACAGTAACCTGCAGCTTTCCTGACAAATCCTTGCTCATCTCCTCTCCTGCTAAGCCTGTTGAATGGATACAGGATAAAACAAACAGTTATTCTAGTCTTGCGTGGTCTCATGCTGTACTATACAGGTGTCAGGGTATGTACGGCATTTTCAAAGGGAACTTACCCTAGCATCATAGTATCAATATCGTCGTGAGCCATAGCCACCCCCACTTCCACTTCCACTGCCTGACCCATAACCGCCTGTAATGAGCAATGATTGACAGATGAGCATTGTGCTGTCGGAGCGAATTAGAGTGCATCACGTCATTTAACTCAGGGAGACAATATACTTACCTCCATAGGGACTGCCAGAGTTTCTACCACCAAAGTTGTTTCCCTTCATAGGCCCATAGCTCGACTGCTGTCCTCCGTAGTTACCAAAGTCATTGTAATTTCCACCACCCCCTCCTCCACCACCACCACCGAAGTTGCCTAAAATCGAAAGGAACTTGCTTTTAGAATAATATCAGACACACTAGCCAAATATTGCAAGCTTAAACAAACAGATGAGTCGTTACAATATACTGGCAAAAATATGCATTCAAACCTCCGAAATTTCCTCTGTCATTGTAGTTATCATATCCTCCCCCATATCCGCCGCCTCCTCCTCCTCCACCTCCCTGGTTTCCATATCCAGGACCTCCTCCCCCATATCCGCCTCCACGTCCACCTCCGTAGCCAGGTCCCCCGCCATAGTTACCACCTGGACAGAAAAGGTTTTTAACAAGGCATCTATACAATGAGAGGAACTAAACATCTCAGATTTGAGCAGGCTCTCCTTTATCAATGCATCTGCATTAAGTCCCCCTTACAGGGATTGTCCACTAGAGGAAGAGTAATGCCTACCATCTCCATTGTATCCATCACCGCCTCCATATCCCCCTCTTCCTCCACCATATCCCCCTGTAATGTACAAGGCAGTCATGTGTAAACATATGGTGTGGTGACTGTTCTTACGGTCAAACTGTGGCTCTACATTAAACATAGGAAGTATAACTTCACATTAAAGGATTCTTACCGCGGCCATAGTTGCCACCGCCAAAGTTGCCTTCACGACTCATGAAGTTTCCAGAACCACCACCCCTATCTGAAAAGAAAATGCAAATATTGACTTTACCTAATTCTGTGACAGCAACTCTTAAAAAGTCATTTTTACATACAGAAATAGGTTGTGTGTACTTCTCTGATTGGACGCCTCTGTCATTTCCTGTTTGGAAAGTGCTTTTCTGACTTCACAGTTGTGAGAGTTTATTGTGTGATACTTTTGGGCTGAAGAGAAAACAAGGAAAACACTTAGCAAAAGAAACAGTTACTAATGTTTAAAATGACCCGGTTAGAACACCATACGCACCAACAATTTTATCCACTGTGTCATTGTCGTCAAAGGAAACAAAGCAGAACCCCCTCTTCTTCCCAGTGGCACGTTCCTCCATAATGTCAATGGACTCAATCCTCCCGTAGCGCTCGAAATACTCCCTGATGTGCTGCTCCGCTGTGTCCTCCTTGATCCCTCCAACAAATATCTTCTTCACAGACAAGTGGGCACCAGGCCTGTTGGAGTCCTGAGACAGAAGCATCACCGAGCAGTAAGCACGCATCTGCCACACATCCACATCAGGCAACATTCTGAAACATGAAGCCGCATCTGCTTACCTCTCTGGAAACAGCCCGTTTTGGTTCGACGACACGCCCATCGACTTTATGAGGACGAGCAGCCATGCAGGCGTCCACCTCCTCTACACATGAGTATGTCACAAAGCCAAAGCCTCTCGAGCGCTTGTTGTTTGGATCGCGCATCACCTGCACAAAACCAATGCATTTGCTTATATAATTTTAACACCTGCCTCCTAAAACTGCTTGATCTGTGAAATCAAATGCAAGCATAACGCATACTTACCACACTATCGGTGAGTGAACCCCATTGTTCAAAATGAAGCCTTAGACTTTCCTCAGTGGTTTCAAAACTCAGGCCCCCAATGAATAGCTTCCTGAGCTGTTCGGGTTCCCTAGCTTCACGACCCTGATGAAAATATTAAAAACAAAGAAATTGAATATTAGCATAACACCTCTAGGGTTTATTAGGATCTTCAGCAGTGCGGTCCACAATAAACATTGTGTTAACATACAAAACAAGCCATTAAGAATACAAATAGAGACTAGACAAAGCCAGACTCTAAGAGTTTTTTTAATGTTTGATGCTGAATAGACATTACAGATACATAAGAATGACCTAAAATGAAATTAAGAAAACGGGCACAGCAGACCAGAGTACAGCCCGTGTACTCATTTAACAAGTATACGCAGTGCATTAAAAACACCATGTGCCCTTTTATAGGTAGTGTGGGTGGTGATAGACCAGCACATCAAGGCCTAAGTTGCTGATAAAAATAAACAGTGAAAGCATTTTTAGGAGGTAGTTATAACCTCATTAGTCACGACTCAGAAACTTTCTAGGGATACAGCGGTTCAACATATGAAAATGTCGTGTAGTATAATTCAAATATGACTAACTGTACTATTTTATCGAATTGAATGCATGTAACTAGTGTGTCTGGCTCCTATGAGTCCTGGTGCTACTATAAGTGTTTAGGCGTAACTCTCCGCAATTTTGAGGCCTCCAGACATTAATGGTAATATAGTAATTGTCTCGACATTTTTACACATAACGGTATCATTCCCAAACAGAAATGTAGCAACTTTGTAACAGTAAAACCCGTGACTAGCATTATACACTTTTAAAGCTAAATGAGATATTTGAACACACAGCTGTGCTATGTAGCTAACGCATTAGCATGCTAAGTTGCTAACATCGTCGTAGCTAACGCATTAGCATGCTAAGTTGCTAACATCGTTGCCTCCCCCGAAAATGCGGTTAGACTGCGCACATTTGGTGTTGCTAGATTTAACACATTTAAAAATATATATATATGCGCCACATACATTTTGCACCGTGTAACTTGCAAACCGAATACACAACAATTCATATACATATTTGTATTTATAATATCATCACCTCCATTTTGCGGCGTATTCTTCTTCTGGGTTCTGAGAATAAAGGACGATATTGTACCACGTGACTACTCTCTAACGCTCCTGGTTATTCCGGAATAAACCACAATCTCCAATAATAAACTCGTAGCGACTGATGATTCAAGATAAGTCAGTTGTTAAGATGTTCACTGAATTTATTTATATTCAAAACATTATATATATGATTTCCATATAGTAAATAACTGTAATTCTAATCCAAAATTTGCATCAAAGACCGCACATTTTATGTGGACTCTGCTGTGCCTATATTATATAATATATATAATTATATATATATATATATTATATAGTATATTAATAGCGTGTGTGGTCCAGCTGACGCGGTTTGTACGTACCTGTGGATACATGATAGGGTGCAAAACCAGAAAAACAGTTCAAAATGGCTTTTGGGAACAAGGATTCCTATATTTCTGGCCCCCACATGACAGAGAAACGAGTGTCTGATGTGAGATCCATGTGTATGTGTAGATGTGGGGAACTGTTTGTTAAGTCTGTAGGGGACAGTTTGGGGGCTCATTTAAATTTTGGAGTAAATGTAGATTATTATTATTATGGGTTAGGGTTTGAATTACAAATACGGGGTCAGTGAGGGTCTGGATAAAAGTACCTACCATTTTAATATAGCGAAGATATATTAGGCCGAAAAATGTTATCCTTATGGGTCCAGTTTATCGTGAATTATCACGTAGGATCAGTCGGTTATGTTGAAAATCAGATTCAGTTGGCTATCTAGGTCATCAAGAAGGTTGAAGTTAAAGGTCCCTTCCTCTCGACTACATTTAAATGGTGGATGACTTGAAGTGCAATGTGAAATCTTTAACTGGCTTTTGGCCACTAGGGGCCTCTAATCGTTTTTATGGGTGCTGACTTGGCGCAGAGTGAAACAAGGAAATTGTCTGCTATCTACTGGACAATAAGGGAACTGTGCATCTGTAGAAATGCCAGCTTGATATGAAATCTAGCTGGCTTATTGTTTAGTAATATGACGTTTTGTCTACATTGTCAAATATCAGAAATGCCAGCATTTGGATGGCATGCATAGTAATATTTTGATTAGCTTAAACCAATCCATAGTCATGCTATATCCGTCAACATTACTAAATTCTGTATATTATTACAGATATATTATTACAAGTATATTATTATGTATATAGTAGGACAAGTATCTAGAATGTAAGACTGTTTTATGGCATTAGATGATGTCTGTTATTACCATTACAGGGTGTTAAAAATATAGCTTCTATAAATAATAATTCAATAGTTCAATGTCATTAACAACAATTTATTGCCAATTTACAGTTGTAGCAGTGTGTCATTGTTTTTTTCTCAGTAAGGTTAAATTGTGGATGGGTATACCGTCGAGTACAAGATTATTAACAAAATCACAACCATTACAGCAAAATCACATGAATTTCATGCATGGCATAGGTAATAGTCAAACTGGACATTTAAAAACATAATTAAGTGTTAAAAAATATACAAACATAATGTAAAATAATATGTTTTTTAAATATTACATTTACATAACATTCACTAACACACAGTTGGTGAACAAGGATTCTAAGGCCATCCAAACAAGTAAATAACCATAAATGAAATAGGTCCCGTGTTCCAACCTTCACCATGACTCTGTCAATTACAAACCCTCTATGTGTGTTCCACTGCATTTATTTTATTTCCATTTGCATTTAAACGGATAATGGGCTTGAGGACTGGTAACATTATTTCTGCTTCAGAGATTGCCCCTAATTAAGGAGCACCGGTAGCTGTGTGAGGCCAGAGCTTCTGGCCTCTGGGTGTAGGAGTTGTCAGGTACTCTGCATGCTACAGTAACAACGGCGACACTGCATCCCAATGATTCTATAGTTGTATGTAAACATTGAAATTAGCGACCGGATCGTTGTTGATTTTGCAAAAGGCTATGACATTGGCATTGAGTACAATGTTACTCATTGGTTTCAGTATTTGTTAATAGTACTTGGTTAGAGGGAGACATTCATACCTGATCAAATTTTGTCTAGCAGCAGTGAAGAATGTCTCTTCTGATGTGAGGAGCAGACACATTTGTCCAAAGACCTAAACTCTCAAAAAGTAGGTCATTCTGACAGTGGTCTGACTGAAAGTGGAAATACACCCAAAAATCGTTTACAGACCTTGGGTTGCTGTTTGGTTTGACTGGACATTTCTTTATTTAAATGAACAGAGATACATGTCGAAGTCTTATCTTTTCAATTTGAGGTTGATGTATAATGACACATCGGCACCTCTGCGCTGATCGAAGCATGGGAACATTAAATAAACAACATTTCCATTCCGGTCAAACAATGTAATGTAACTGTGTATAATTTAAGGCAAAGGTGTCACCGCTAGTGTATAGGCGGATTGGTGTTGACGAAGGTTAGCTGAACCCTACTGAGCCAAGAAGCATGTGTGCTGCATTATCAGCTCTTCACAGATATAGTTTGATTGATGTTCTGTGTACTTCTCCTTGCCTCAACCCCTGGACAGCATGTTTGTTTGGTTGTTGATCACACCCCCTACTCTGTGAACAACGCTGACAGCCCCTGGACACTGAGATATATCACACACAACTGACCTGTCCCACACATTGTTGCCAGCTTCTGGTGGAACCATTTTCTCCACCCAACTGGGGCTCAATGTAACCTTCTATGCATGAGGTGTTTTTGTTTTCTTCTTGTTTCATGACATCAAGGTTAATTAGTATTGTGTGTTTCTAATTGTATTAATATATAATATTATACTAGCTCTAACCTCTGAGGAAAAATCATATTAAACAGTTGGGTAGTTTATGCAAGGCAATGTACAGATTACAAAGAACCGTGTCTGTCAAAATCTGACATTAAAAGTAATTCAACTAATTGCCTTAAGGCCTGGAGATAAATATCAAAAAAGTAATTAATTTTGATATTAATTAAATTACACAGTTACCTTGTCCAATCCTTCCCTTTCAAAGACAGCACTTAAAACAATAATTAATACAGGTTTCATAACCTCTTTGAACACTCAAATTATGTTCTGCTATATATCTGTATTAACAGAAGCCCCTGTCAGCAAAAGCTTCCTATCCAGTAAATATGAATGGAGGTGGAGCTACTTGTTGTAGAACATATCTTTAGGTTAGTCTGGTCAGTTCCATTCGGTTGGCATTGTTGAGATGAAAAATCAATGGCCCACAAATGTACTCTCATGTTGGGGATTTTTCCCCCTGTAAAAGTTGGTATCTATTGAAAAACGCACATCATATAGCCGTGATAGCCGTGTCAGAAAAATAGTACTGTTATGACACTGATTGGTATTCAACCTGTAGATGGCGCTACTTACTCATTTGCAATTTGGTTGTACATTATATTACGGCATCTTTGGTATTGTGGTCATACATTATTACATGATATAAACATGATTTAAACTTGGAGTCCAATTTCATTAAATATCACCTGCTGTATCGACGGTGAACAGTGCACAAAACACAGTCTTACTAAGCGGTTATTTCTAGAGTGTTTCTTAATTACCACATACTACACATTCAAAAATCAGTTCAAGAATCCTCTAGGTGGGGCTCTTGTCCATGAAAATGTGGAATGTGGCTGGAGTATTCTCAGTGTTAAAGTTACATTAAGGCTGGAATACATACCATTAAACAGTTGTTTGCCAACGAAAATACATGAATGGATGAATTAAAGCATCCTGTACGGTTTTCAGAAAATTTAAGTTAGGGAGTTATATCCTGGTCAGATTCCAAGGAAAATACATGACCCTTTGGAAACATGATTTCAAACAATTCACAATTTTGTTGACAAAATCTCAATTGTCTTTGTAAATTAACAACATAGCTCCAAATTGTTTCAGGGTGAAAATGTTATTACTTTTAACAGAACCTGTTACAGAATGTTGCTTTACCTCCCCCAATAATTATTCTGGTACATTAATTACTTGTTCATTCACTAGTAAATTCAATAACAGAATAGACCAGATACATGTATTCAATGCATTCCAGTACTCATCTCACGATCTGGATAGGAACTGCCAACACACCCATCACCTGTATGTCTGTCGCTGGAGAATCAGAGCGGGGGGCATTGACCTTGTCCTGGGAAAAAACAGTGCTGGTTCCGTGAGGGAAGCCAGCCATAAAGCACAGCCAACCTGGCTCAGAGCTGACGGACATACGCAAGTGGAAACTGTGAGGAAATGGAGAATCAGAGCAGGGAGTCAATTCAGTCACCGTCTACCACCGGTTTACTTGTGAGTACAAAGCAGAGTCCGCACATCAGCGTTGACCTGAATATCTCTCCCAGGAATTTAGGAAAAAGAACAATTCCTAACATCTGTTTCCTGTCTTTTTGCATGAAGGAAATGGGTGTAAATCACACCAAAATAAAAATAGAATCAGTGGTGTAACTGTGACTTCTTGGGAGCTGATGGTTGCAGTTGTCCCTTTGTTTTTGTGGGCCTGTGTGTGTTAATCTGTGTTAATGTGAGGATCATTGTTTGTGTGGGTTTATGAGTGTTTATCTGTGTTAATGTGAGGATCGTTGTTTGTGTGGGTTTATGTGTGTTAATCTGTGTTAATGTGAGTGTTTTTGTGTGTGTATTGGCCTATTTGTGTTAACCTGTGTTAAAGTGAGGAACATTGTGTGTCGGGGTGTGTTGCTTTCAATTTGGAAATGGGAGCAATCTGCAAAAAACAGGCTTACCTGGGCTGAAAGGTACAGATGAGACAAACCGTTTGAGGTTTAGACGTGAAACACCTCATACTCATTAATGGATTTTGTAACACAAGATTAAAAACCATGGGATACATTAGTGTTTGGCTTTGAACCTTTTTGTTTGCTCAGTCATTGCCAGAGCACGTATAATATTAGGATCCTAAAAATATAATCATAGCAAGGTTCCCCCGCATAATGAAGATGACAGATGCATACAGGTGGAGGCTGGGACGAGAAGTGGAAAGCAGACAGAGATAGAATGTTAACAAGATTTCCATCACAAACTAGGACTTGCCCTCAACAGCCATCAAATAATTGCATACAAAATCTGGTTAAATTAACTGGTTAATCCGCTGGTTCTCCAGCTGGGCCTGATGAAAAAATAAATGACAATGCAACGTTTTAGTCTGCAAACTTTAATGACTTGTCCAGGCTCTCTAGCCCAAGAATACATTTCCAAAATCGGCATGCACATTTGTTGACAGACTCTCATAATTCATCAATAAATTATCTTCGGAGGTTTACGTAAAGTCAAATGACTGTACATTGTTTTTTCAATAGACTCATAAATAGTTCAGCGGGAACTCTTCTCAATGCCAGACAATAAAGCCTGGGACTCTTGTCAATGGTTTTACCAGAGCTATTGGGCTCTACATGCCAACCCGTGTTTATAGAGCATAAAGTCGTCAACAAAAGACAATTGCTCTTTTGGCCGATCAGTTGACTATGACAACAACAATTTCCACACTTCATGTATGCATTTCGTAAAATCCCCTTCAACATAGAATGTCCGGTTTGATGCTCCCTTTACTCCGGGCCTCACTTCAACCCTGTGTGTTTGTGAGGAAACGTTAACACACGCTCACGGCTTTATGTGTCTTTGCTAAAACATGGATCCTTGAAGGGTTTGGAGGATAAAGCAATTTAGCTCAAATGTTCTCATATGCACCCGAGTAACAAAAATCGCCCTGGTCGGGAGTCCCTGAAAACAATAAATGAATTGGCTGGATTTGCGGTATTGAATGATTTGTGCAGACTGAAACACGGTCTTTGCCATATTGTGTATTGATACAGTAAAGATGGCCGAAACCCTCCTAATGAGCTCCGGGTGAAGGCTGCACTTCAAACCATTTTTCTCCTCTTTCTAAGTATTGACAGACAACGGGAGGAGTCGTCCCAGAGCTCTCTGGGAGCAATAAAGCTGTTTGGCTTGTTTACTCCTCTCCCAGTGGCATCGACACACGTGATAACTCTTCCTGGGTGTATCCGGTCAGGGTTGGGGTCAATTCCATTTTCCAGTCCATTCCGGAAGTGAACTGGGATCCCAATTATCTGCAATGCATGTCAACGATACAATGTGCACTTGGAATTTGTTTGACTTTTTAGTTACCGGTAGATTGAAATAGATTTCAAAACTTACTGTCCCTAAATCCGTCTTTTTAAATGATAAAGGAGACGCAGTCAATATTGTCTTTATCCGACCAAGAAGGTGGCTACCTCAAAGTGCCGACCATGACCTTTATTGTTAGTCTCAATGAGAAATAGAGGGTGAAGAAGTGATTACATTAGGAGCCATTGGAATGGATTCGGCTATTGACGGAGGACAGGAGAAGCAGAGAGGGTGTTGTAATAAAACCTTATTTACAGCACCTCAGCGGAGCCACAACAAAGAGGAGGACTGCGCCACTTCCCAGTATCCCTCTGCCTCTAATTGACTTCCTGCTGCAATTGAAGCGTCGACTCTCACGTCTCACCAGCGGCCATTCCCAGGAAGCCACGATAACCTCAGCTCATTCTCCTACCACACCAAAGTAATTGTGTCCTACAATCGCTATTCAATATGTACATAATGAATATATGCAGTGGTAATTACAATTTGTTTCTGAGGTGGTCTTCAGTCCACAAATGATTTGGCCTGCCATGCACATATTGAGGAATCTTTAAGGTGTGTGTGTGGTCCGCTCAGGGCCTTTCCCTTCTTCCTGGGCGAGAGACAGCGGCTGGAGATGGAAAATCCACAAACCCGTTCCTAACTCCCGTGTACAGACAACAAACGAGCAGAAAAATGCTGCTTTCATCATTTCTGCCTGGCAACGTGGAGCTCCCGGACGCCCTGAGACAAAGGGATGGAGGGATGATGAAGTCCCGAGGAGTGGAGGGCAGGTGTTTCCTGTGTCTCCAGGGTTTGGGGGGGGTTGTGGGTTTGGGGGGGGCGACTACACCTGCTCGAAGCCAGCACGGGGTGATGGATGGACGAAACAGGACCTGACTCAGCACGTGAACAGCTCTACCTGGGATTAGAGTGTAAAAGACCTGATTGAAACCCACTATCGCCACACATACAATAACACACATCCATCTTAGAGGACCTCCTCTTCCACTTCCCTCCCCGCGCTCCGGCGTCACCGCTCACGACCGGGGGGAGAGAGGAGGACGAGCAACGGCGGAATATGAAGGGACACAACGTCCGCTCGGATGGCACAGTTTGGATACAATAAACGCTTCCGACGTCACAACATGATGACCAAGGCATCTGGATGGATGGAGAGAACGGCATTCGCTGAAATGATCATTATGTTTTAATTGCCTCTGGTCTGGAGCACCTGTCTAAACAAACCCTCTTATTTGGCCGTCCCAAATGAGTCTAACGCACACATGTGAAGCTGCACTCATTGTTTGGTTGTGTTATAGGAAGATTTCTATCGGTTGTGTTTGTTTGTGTATGGTTGTGTACGGTTGTGTTTGTTTGTGTATGGTTGTGTTTGTTTGTGTTTGTTTGTGTACGATTGTGTACGATTGTGTTCGGTTGTGTACGGTTGTGTTTGTTTGTGTATGGTTGTGTACGGTTGTGTTTGTTTGTGTATGGTTGTGTACGGTTGTGTTTGTTTGTGTATGGTTGTGTACGGTTGTGTTTGTTTGTGTATGGTTGTGTACGGTTGTGTTTGTTTGTGTATGGTTGTGTACGGTTGGGTTTGATTGGGTTTGTTGTGTACGGTTGTGTATGTTTTTTAAAGTTTTTGTACGAATGCGTACGGCGGTATACAGCGGTGTGCGGTTGTGTGCGGTTGTGTATGGTTGTGTACGGTTGTGTTCGTTTGTGTATGGTTGTGTACGGTTGTGTTTGTTTGTGTATGGTTGTGTACGGTTGTGTTTGATTGGGTTGCCTGTGTATGGTTGTGTACGGTTGTGTTTGTTTGTGTATGGTTGTGTACGGTTGTGTTTGATTGGGTTGCCTGTGTATGGTTGTGTACGGTTGTGTATGTTTTTTAATGGTTTTGTACGGTTGCGTATGGCGGTGTACAGCGGTGTACGGTTGTGTACGGCGGTGTGCGGTTGGGTGCGGTTGTGTGCGATTGTGTATGGTTATGTACGGTTGTGTGCGGTTGTGTATGGTTGTATGGTTTCTATTTGTTGAAATAACAACATGGCCTGGCTCTGATTTACAAGTTCCATGGCTTCCCTGCAATAATATCACATGACTATTCCTGCCCAATAGCCACTGCTCTCTTTGCATATCAACAAAGGCAATATTTCAGAGCTGCATGCTTTCTCTCTGGATACTGAGATGATTAAACGAGACAGGATTAGTGGTGAACTATTAAATCCAGGTGTTTTAATCTTGATTTACTTCTGTTATGAGCACACTCGTTTTATTTAGCCAACATAAACTGGTAGTGATGAATCTATGTGTTGCATAAATATATCCAGTGCGTGATCCATTCAAATTCAACTAATTAGTAGCACGGACATCCAACAGCTTCAACTGCTTTGTAACACTCACCTGTTAAGGATCAAATGTATTTTCCAGATGTCGGATGACTTATAGGAATTTCCTTGGACGGAGAAATTGGACATATGTTTCCTTATTTGGGTCTGTTCCCTGAGTGGATGCGTGCGTTTTCACTTAAAAGAAATAAACGCAGCTAACTTGAAAAGGCACAATCTCTATGAAACAGTGCCTCGGAACTACTCAGGTTTTAATGCTACTTTCCCAATATCAAACAAATATGTTTACCAACTTGTGGTATGTTTTATTTGGCATCACCTTTTTTTGCATTTTTTTATGTATTCATGGTGCACAAGCCTGATTTTTTGGGAGTCCACTCACATTTATTGGAATGCATGATTTATACCTGTCACTGGGAATATGTTTTTATTAAATGGATAGACTAAAATGTAATGTTCCAAAAGTGCAATACCTAAATACGCCCATGGGGGGAGCCATGAGCAAGAATTCAACTCAGACAGAACATATCTCTCCTCAAACCCTTTCCTCTCTCTTTTTCTCTGCCTCTGAATCTCTCTATTCCTCGATCTCTCTTTTCTCTCTCTCTCTCTCTTGATGTCTCCCACTCCAATGAAGGCAAAACCCTGACAGTATGTGCAAAATACACCGATGAAAGAAATTGTCTGTTCACACAGTCAAGTGTGTGTTGATTATGCATGAAGATTCACATTGCGTGCTTTGATGTTCCTTTTAATACAGTATTAACAGTCGCCCACATACCATCCACAATGACTATGTCTATCACATATAACAAGCCAGCGCAACAAAAGGCAATAAAAAACATGTTGTATTGTTGGGTGCTGGTAGCACACAAC
The DNA here is from genome assembly GCA_029465975.1 of Dallia pectoralis. Classification (NCBI taxonomy): domain Eukaryota; kingdom Metazoa; phylum Chordata; class Actinopteri; order Esociformes; family Umbridae; genus Dallia; species Dallia pectoralis. The sequence goes on from CM055731.1 coordinate 13,265,316, forward strand.
CAAGCAATAAATCTTTTTGCAATAATTGTTTATAGTTAGAATTAATGTAACATGAAATCTACCACAGCTAATAAATTATCGTCTCTCTCATTAGCATTGCAACTGATTAACCCTAATTCCATTGCACATCAAACATTGCCATTTCATGCAAATATAATATAGAAATATTTATAAATATATATATAAGCATATAAACACCAATCACACAAAAGCCTGTGTTGCTCATTACAGTAAAACCCATTTCAAAGGCATAGCTGTTCACCTATTGCTTGGACAGTGTTTGTTTCTGGCTCTGGTTCTGTTTAGGCAGCACTCTTCCCTTATCTTGTCCTGCTCGTCTTATCTGGTCAGTGTACAGCGGCAGGTCCGTAACGAGCGCCAAGCCCACACCCCTGGCCCACGTGTGCTGTCCCGAAATCTGTCCCACACAATCATATACACAGGACCGCGTAAATGCTCACACATGCCCCCACGCACACACACACACACATGAGCACGCACACACACACACACACACATACAGACACACTGACACACACACATGAGCACGCACACACACACACACATACAGACACACTCTGTGTGCTGGGTGGTCTGGCCAATTTTGTGTTTCCAGGTTGGTGTGTGATGACAGATTTAGAGGATGTTGTGGACTCTACTGGACAGAAGCTGGCCTATGGCGGATACATGTGACACGTACCGTCCAGCGGTGGCGCGGAGTGATGACATCCTCTGTTTAATGAGCGGAGTTAATGTCCCGCACGTTACTGCCAGCCGTCTGCCCTGCCTACCACACGGGGGGCTGTAAATCTGCCTGCCATTCTTGCTGTCTGCCCCGCTAATACAGGAAGTATTATCTAATGACTCCCTACGCCCAGGACAAATTTCACATTGAGTCGGAGCCACCCCCAGACATGCTTACATGTTTACGGTTTACAGGGAAACACACCGACTGACTTGGAGCGCGTGAACGCGTTGGCCGTCTCTCGTTATTTGGGAGTTTAAAGTTAGCAGTTGAACTGAGTCGAGGGAGGAGACACGGGACATGAGCCCCAGACATGCTCTCCCTGGCCTGACTCGACCACATTCCTGGGACAGATTGGGGCTCTTAAAGGGCTTTGTGTTAGTGGCCCTTCTCCAGCCTGCCCTCAGCTCTGATTTGTGGAGTGCCGGAGTCAAAGGGGACTACTTTGTAGATGATGTGCTGTGCTTACATGTTTCTCTGCAATACGTGCAGTAAAAGGTCACTCTGTGAAACAATCTGGACTGTCTCATAGTGACGAACACAGAGTCCTGTTGATGCTCGCACGCACCCTACACACACGTGCACACACACACACACACACACACACACACACACACACACACACACACACACACACACACACAACTGTGTACACATGTAAAAAGTCTCCCCTAAATCCCACTCCTCAGATCTTCTTAACGAAAGGAGCCAGTTTCCAGGCGGAACGGTAAAACCCAGCAGATGGTGCAGGGAGATGCGAGGGCCACTTCCTTTGTAGATGCAGTATCTGGTTTGCAGCGGTAATGTGATTGTGTTTTACAGCTTACCTCAAATGAACGGAGGGTAATTGCTGACTAGTCTTTTAACCTTTGGAATCGCCACGCAGCAGGCGGCCAGTGTGGAGATGGAGTAGATATTACCGCACCTCACTGTCAGTGTGGAGATGGAGTAGATATTACCGCACCTCACGTCAGTGTGGAGATGGAGTAGATATTACCGCACCTCACTGTCAATGTGGAGATGGAGTAGATATTACCGCACCACACTGTCAGTGTGGAGATGGAATAGATATTACCGCACCTCACTGTCAGTGTGGAGATGGAGTAGATAATACTCCACCTCACGTCGGTGTGTGTAGATGGAGTAGATAATACCGCACCTCACGTCAGTGTGGAGATGGATTAGATAATACCGCACCTCACGTCAGTGTGTGGAGATGGAGTAGATAATACCGCACCTCACGTCAGTGTGTGGAGACGGAGTAGATAATACTGCACCTCACGTCAGTGTGGAGATGGAGTAGATAATACTGCACCTCATGTCAGTGTGTGGAGATGGAGTAGATAATACCGCACCTCACGTCAGTGTGTGGAGACGGAGTAGATAATAATGCACCTCACGTCAGTGTGGAGATGGAGTAGATAATACTGCACCTCACGTCAGTGTGTGGAGATGGAGTAGATAATTCCGCACCTCACGCCAGTGTGTGGAGACGGAGTAGATAATACCGCACCTCACGTCAGTGTGGAGATGGAGTAGATAATACCGCACCTCACGTCAGTGTGGAGATGGATTAGACAATACTGCACCTCACCGTCAGTGTGGAGATGGAGTAGATAATACTGCACCTCACGTCAGTGTGTGTAGATTGAGTAGATAATACCGCACCTCACTTCGGTGTGTGGAGATGGCGTAGATAATACTGCACCTCACGTCAGTGTGTGTAGATGGAGTAGATAATACCGCACCTCACGTCAGTGTGTGTAGATGGAGTAGATAATACTGCACCTCACGTCGGTGTGTGTAGATGGAGTAGATAATACTGCACCTCACGTCAGTGTGTGTAGATGGAGTAGATAATACTGCACCTCATGTCAGTGTGGAGATGGAGTAGATAATACTGCACCTCACGTCAGTGTGGAGATGGAATAGATAATACTGCACCTCACGTAAGTGTGTGGAGACGGAGTAGATAATACTGCACCTCACGTCGGTTTGGGGAAGATGGGGCTTATACAATGAAACCCTGTGAATTTCACATGCGCTATTTCAATAAATTCTTCCCTATAATTTTCTAGTTTTCTTCTCATTGGTATTACTGAAACTATATAACTAATGTGATACTAGTGTTAGTAAGTAACCGATTAGAGTTCAGTATTTACAGCGTACATGTTGTATTTGTGCTGCTGTAATGCTATATTTCAATTGGCCTTACAACCTAAGCACACAGATGCTTTGACAGTTTTTATCACCATCAAATTTGTGTCATTATTGCTCACTGAGATGTGTGTCCATAAAACAGTCATACACAAAGGTATGTTTAATAGCTCCTGGCCATTTCTCAAAGCATGACAACCACAATATGGCGGAGAAAACTCTGAAGGGGTTTAAGCCTGAGCCTAATTAGATCCTGTGGAGCGAAATCAAATCAATCTAAATGAGAGGAGAAAGCTAAACCCATGACTGTTCCCTTGTCCGTACTCCCTCTCTCTCTCTCCCTCTCTCTGTCTCTTTTTCAATCTCTCTCTGTCTCCCTCTCTTTGTCTCTTTTTCTCTCTCTCTGTCTCTTTCTCTCTCTCTGTCTCTCTCTCTCTTCCTCTCTCTGTTTCCCTCTCTCTCCCTCTCTGTCTCTTTTCCATCTCTCTGTCTCTCTCTCCTTCTCTCTCTCTGTCTCTCTCTGTCTCTCCCTCTCTGTGTCTTTTTCCATCTCTCTCCCTCTCTTGCACGCTCTCTGATTGCTATCTCAACTGGGCTGTGTGGTGTGTTTGAAGGTTGGCGGCATGGCAGCCTTTCTCCCCCCCCGAAAATCTTCCTGAACAGTCAATGGAAGAAGTGAGTCAAACAACCCCCCCACCACCCCCACCCCCCGTCTCTCACTCCGTAACCTTGATGAGTCAATATGCAGGTGCAATTTGCTTATCTCCTCCTGACATTACCACTGTTCTCAGGGCTGCCGGGGCCACGGGGCCTGTGGAAATTAGCATAGCTTACAAACACATCAGTCTCTGCGTGGGGCTGGCCCGGCTCATATCTGCATGTACACACATGACACACTTCTCACTATCGATACCCTACAGCTGGGAACATGGGATGCATGTACAGACGGGCGACATCTTAAAGGAAAAAACAACATAAAGTGTCTCACTAAGGTGTTACGCCACCAGAAGCCGGAACAGCTTCAATGAGCCATGGTAAAGATCCTACATGTCTCTGGAACTCTACTGGAGGGATGGAACAAAATATATTCACTCATTTGGTGTTCTGATGGTGGTAGTGTAGTGCTGACTAACACTTGGGTCCAACATCTCGCATAGAAGATCAGTTGAGCTGATCTCTGGTGACTGTGAGAGCCATATGGTTCACAGTATTTTAATACTCATAAAATCATTTAGTGACCTCTAGTACCCTGTACTGGATTGGGACATGGTCATCCTGGAAGATACTTTATATTGAATCCTCTTTTATATTCACTGTTTCTTCTTGCCTTTTCGATTTTGACTGTACCTGCGACTCTATATATGTAGCCTGTAGCCAGCCACCACAACATATTGGAAAACCTTGGGGCATTTGTTGTCCTTTGCTTTCTACGAACACATACAAAGTGCATGTCATTGAATCCAAATGCCATCGCTGGTGTACATGCCACATGTGCTTCAGGTATAGACCTGTGTGTTTCTATCAACAGGCAGGGTATCTGCTGGTGGGGTATCTGCTGGTGGGGTATCTGCTGGTGGGGTATCTGTTGGTGGGGTATCTGCTGGTGGGGTATCTGCAAGCGGGGTATCTGCAAGCGGGGTATTTGCAGGCGGGGTATCAGCAAACGGGGTATCTGCTGGTGGGGTATCTGTTGGTGGGGTATCTGCTGGTGGGGTATCTGCTGCTGGGGTATCTGCAGGCGGGGTATCTGCTGGTGGGGTATCTGCAAGCGGGGTATCTGCAGGCACGGTATCTGCAGGCGGGGTATCTGCTGGCGGGGTATCTGCTGGCGGGGTATCTGCTGGTGGGGTATCTGCAAGCGGGGTATCTGCAGGCGGGGTATCTGCAGGCGGGGTATCTACTGGTGGGGTATCTGCTGGCGGGGTATCTGCTGGCGGGGTATCTGCTGGTGGGGTATCTTCAGATGGGGTATCTTCAGATGGGGTATCTGCAGGCAGGGTGGCACCAGCCCAGGTTCATTAGTCACAGGGCCTCACCTCTCCCTCTTCCCAACACAGAAGGTGGCGTAATTGATACCCATCAGCCCCGGCTGTAACCCCCTTGGTGGGCGGCAGTAGGTAGGCAGACACGACGTGGGCGGGGTGAGATTCCATGCCTCTTGTTTGGTTAAGAAGGTGGCAAACTGGAGGCGAGGTCCCTGGCTGTCCCTGTGCCATCACTTCACTTGAAGGTGAGATGATTTAGGGGCTGGGGAGAAAGTTAATTTCTCTTGATCATTGTGTGCAACCTGGAGCCTTAATGGCGGGCGTAATTAATTCTGCTGATGTTAATCACCAGGGCCGGTCCTCGCAATTATCAGGCCTGTGCAGATGGGGCGCGGCACAGACATGAAAAATTAGGAAAATGAATCTGTAATGGGGTGGCAGATCTAATCTGCGTCAGAGAAAACAAAGTTAGGAGGAGCAAGGAGCCCCAGGATTTCAGGTGAAAGCCGGCGCCGCGACAAGCCCGCGTGACAGAGCTGAAAAATGTCGCCGTGTCTGAGGTGTTTGGTAATTACCGGGCCATTGAATGGTTCTATTGTTAATTCATCACTGTAACAGAGGTGAGAAGAAACATCTCCGTGCCCGGCTTTCGGATGGAGAGGAAACTGGCGGGCGTCACGTGCACCTTCTGGAGTCAACCAAAGGTTAATCAGGTTCCCCACTTGGTTGTGTGGGCTCTGCAATCAACTCCCATTCACTTTTGCAGGGGGCAAAAATTGAGTAGCTGTTAACTGAGAATGTATTACTGATTTGGATTCATACGTGCACACACATTTGTATGCAATTACACATGCGTGAGACCACACACATACAGACACACACATACAGGCACACACATACAGACACACACACACACACACACGATTGGTTCAATCATGCTCTTACTGATGGGAGAATTACTAAAGCATTAGTGGTCAAAGGACAGATACTCCCAGAGGACGTTTCCTCTGCCAACGTCAAACAAAATTAAGCAAAATACAACTGATTAATTGAAACGGCCGATGGGCCATTTTTCAAGCTTTCAGCTCTGGCAGTTGACCATACCATCATTGCTATTGGTCAGCTTAATTAGTCTTCTACCTGTTTTGTCTTCAATAAGGCATGCCTTATATAGATTCCTGAGAAATTTAGGAGGTTCATACGAATCATTATTCATAATCATTGTTCTAAGTAGTCTGGAAAACGTAACATTATACAAAGCAGTTTGCCAACTTTGATTTAGTTAAGTATGTTATTGATGATTTTTTTTATCACTTCTGGTACATTTCCTCTTGCACACTCGAACTATATTCAGAACTCAGAACTTAGATGAAAATGTACGATGAAACGAAACAGAGATTTTAAGGCTAAATCCTTTTTAACATGCCACAACTCCAAAGATGGATTTTAATGTTTTTCAAAAGGACATTTGCACTTTTTTACTTAAATTAATTAAATCGAGTCTATTATTACTCTTCTTAAATAATTTGTGTCCAGTAAATCACTGTGTTCATGTTTATTATGTAACTTCATTTCTCAAAATAATTTCCCTGAGCCACATCTGGCCCTTGGGTATTTGGAAACAATTTTGAATATATTTTCATACACAGACCTTATTTGCTTCTGGGAATGTCTACAGCCAAACCCCTTCCTCAGATCATGGTCAATTTTAATCAAATCTTCCCTGTGATATCATACAGTCGGCTAAAAGTGCCATTGGAGCCAGATAGGCTGAATTACACAATTATTTATTTCAAACAGCTCTTACTCAAAACTGGGGTTAATGTATATTTCAAATGTTTCAATGTTATTTCAGCTGCATAGTGTAGAAATGTCAGAAAAAAATGGTAAACGCTGGGAATTGTGACTACACTGGTTAATACACTACAACCAAGAGATGGTTTGTGTTGTGTGTTTAGCTATGTTCGCACCGTTTGTGTACGTCTTAAAATGTGTGTTCTAAATGCACCAGCTAAGGCTCAGAAAAAAATGTTATGTGTGTGTGTACAGACTTGGCCAATAAACCTGATTCTGATTCTGTTTATCACTCTTATTTCCTCTTCGGATGCATATCTTTGATAAAGACAAATCCAACCATTCTTTACTTTGTAGCAATAACCAGTCATCAATAAAAAAGTAAAGATCGTATCACCACTAAACTCAAGTTCTTCCAATAATAATCAATGGTCAAAAGCGCATTTTTCCAATAATTACTCGCAAGGGGCATGAGCAATTCTAAAGGTGAACGGCAACAGAGAATAATGAATGGGCTGGCTGGTAGTGTTCATTGTTCTCCAGCTGACCCCTGGTAAACAGTGTCACCGCAGCAGTGACCAGGTGTTTACAAAGGGCAGAACGACAGATAGAACCTCAGCACTGGGAAGAACGACAAGGCAGGAGAACCCTTGTTGTTTATATGACGCTGGTAACACACATACAAGATTAAATGTATACACATACAAGACAGAGGTAACACACATACAATATGAAGGTAATACACATACAATATGAAGGTAATACACGTACAATATGAAGGTAATACACGTACAATATGAAGGTAATACACATACAATATGAAGGTAATACACGTACAATATGAAGGTAATACACGTACAATATGAAGGTAATACACATAAAATATGAAGTTAATACACATACAATATGAAGGTAATACACATAAAATAGGAAGGTAATACACATACAATATGAAGGTAATACACATACAATATGAAGGTAATACACATAAAATATGAAGTTAATACACATACAATATGAAGGTAACACACATACAATATGAAGGTAATACACATAAAATAGGAAGGTAATACACGTACAATATGAAGGTAATACACATAAAATAGGAAGGTAATACACGTACAACATGAAGGTAATACACATAAAATAGGAAGGTTATACACATACAATATGAAGGTAATAAATACATGTAAAAGATTAAGGTAATACACGTACAAGATGAAGATAATACACATTAAATATGAAACTAATACACATAAAATAGGAAGGTAATACACGTACAATATGAAGGTAATACACGTACAATGTAAAGGTAATACACATACAATATGAAGGTAATACACATAAAATAGGAAGGTAATACACGTACAATATAAAGGTAATACACATACAATATGAAGGTAATACACATAAAATAGGAAGGTAATACACGTACAATATAAAGGTAATACACATACAATATGAAGGTAATACACATAAAATAGGAAGGTAATACACGTACAACATGTGAATATGCTAATGACGATCCACCTCTGCATCAATATGAGTTCATCATCACTGAATGATAATTGCATTTTTGATGAAAACTTAATTTTCCCTGAAATTAGGGTTTCCATCCACATTCTATTTCCCAGGCAATGCCTCTCCTGGCATCTCTTTTACAAGGCAAGGTGATAGAGATTAGCAGATTCATAATTTCAGGAGATTATATGATAATGCAGTTGCCTGTTTGTTGGAGAAAATTGCATTGTGGTTATTAGTGTGACAGCAAACGCTCCTCAGCCAGTCATCCTCACCGGTTCTCTGTTGCCCTCGCATCATTTGCATTTTTATTACATCCAGGACGGAAAAGAAAAGCGAAATAACAGCACAGAGGACCCAACGTCTCCGACGTCTGAGATTTAATTAAATATATTCAAATGTGATTCATAGAACAATTACACTCTCGTCCTACAGGCACATGGAATTGTTTTGACTGCATATGGGTTTTGTGCCCTGTCCCCGGCCTCTGTGCACTCCTACTCAGTCAAAACAGAAAAAATCAGGCTGGTCCTCGTGGCAGGCACACTGGAGGAATCAATACGTTCATTAATTACTGCAATTCATTACCCAAATAAACATGGGACTCAACCTTTTGCTGGATACACATTTGGTGGGATGCGCAAGCATTTGGCCAGAGTAAAAGCCTGGTCTGCGGATCCCTATTGCATTAATCTGCAGATCAAACTGTGTTGAGTGCCGCGGGATCCTCCAGGGAAATGCCGCGGGATCAATCCCCACACTCAGGCATTGAGTTATGGCTGGCGAATACAAAAGCAGTCATGTGACATGGCATCCGCTGAGAGCTGCAGTGCTCTGTCTGTCTCTCTCTCTTTCTCTCTCTCTCTCGATCTCTCTCTCTCTTTCTCTCTCTCTCTCTCTCTCGATCTCTCTCTCTCTTTCTCTCTCTCTCTGTCTCTCTCTCTCTCTCTGTCTCTCTCTCGATCTCTCTTATTCTCTTTCGGTCTCCCTCTCCATAATGGGCTCTTGTCGGTCTGGCCCACATTGCACAGGGACATGGAGGCAGGTTCGCGCTCTCCTGTTCGTCCCCGAGCTACCCTCTGGATCTGTGGGATCTGAGGCCACGGTGGTTCCCCTGAAAGCACCTGGCAGAGGACAACACCAAAGGACATCCGTCTCCCTGGTTGTCATGTCAACCCGGGTGCGCCTGTTTGTGAAATATATCTCCAACGGTGGCTATAATAAAACATGATAATGATGGATCACACCAATAAATTACTGTTGAGTGGTGGCTCACACACACACACACACACACACACACACACACACACACACACACACACACACACACACACACACACACACACACACACACACACACACACACACACACACACACACACACACACACACACACACACACACACACACACACACACACACACAAACACACACACATGAAATCACATGACCCAGGAAGCACATGACACAGGAAGCACATGACACAGGAAGCACATGACACTGCCTGTGTACTGTTAACTCATAGACCAACACCTCCACCCACGGCACGCACACGCACACACGCACACGTACATACCCATTCATCCTTAATGAACCATTAAAGTGTGTGTCTGCGTGAGTGTGTGTGGTCACAGCTTTTTACATGTCGGATCAGATGACCCTGAAAAATCGATTCTGACAAAGTTTTAAAACTTACAATTGGGCATATTATTAGAATGAGTGTAACTTATAGATTTAGGAATTTTATATTGGATTAAGGGTTAGGTGCTTGGGTTAAGTTAAGTTTAGGCATAAAGGTAAGGCTAGTGTTAGGGTTCTATAAAGTTAAGGTTAGGGATAAGAAACATGAATTTCTGGGTTTGGTAAATAAATGTGAGAAAAAAAGTAATGCGTTCTAACATTGTGTGTCATATAGGGATAATAAAGAGATGGGAATGGGATGGGGATGGGATTGGGATTGGGATGGGGATTAGATCAGAATGGGAATGAGGATGGGGATGGGAATGGGATGGGAATGGGATGGGAATGGGATGGGGATTGGATCGGAAAGGGGATGGAGATGGGGATGGGATGGGGATTGGATCGGAATGGGAATGAGGATGGGAATGGGATGGGGATGGGGATGGGGATGGGGATGGGATGGGGATGGGGATGGGAATGGGATGGGAATGGGAATGAGGATGGGAATGGGATGGGAATGGGATGGGGATTGGATCGGAATGGGGATGGGAATGGGATGGGAATGGGATGGGGATGGGGATGGAATGGGAATGGAATGGGATGGGAATGGGATGGGGATGGGGATTGGATCGGAATGGGAATGAGGATGGGAATGGGGATTGGATCGGATTGGGAATGAGGATGGGGATGGGGATGGGGATGGGGATGGGAATGGGAATGGGAATGGGGATGGGATAAGAATGGGATGGGAGGATTAAAGAATCAACACAATAACTGTTTCCCGATGGACTAAATGAGGTACAGCACACTGGGGGTGTTGAGTTGACACCTGATCCCGTTCTACCATGAAGCCTCTCAAGGCCAACAAGACCTTGAACCTGTCAGAAGCCTCCCCTTGCAGGTGATGCAGTTGTGGCTCAACCCTCATTCTCAGATACAGTACCGCCTTTAATGGTGCTTAGATGTCTTTGGGCCAATGGGTTGTGGTCCCTCGTCCAGGGAACTACAGTCATAACTATATCTCATGCATTCGGCACCTGAGGGAAACCGTCATACACTAGTGTCTGCAGTCTCTTTAATGGGGCAATGTTCAATAGCTAGGCTCCCAATTCATCCACTTCTCTCACAGCTTACAATGATTTGGACAGTATTGGAGTACACAGTAGAGGAGTACACAGTATTGGAGTACACAGTAGAGGAGTCATGACTTCAAAACCTCACAAATGTGATGATATCCGTCACATTCAAGCCTAAAAGCAGTGAGATCACCCCACCAGACAAAGAGATGGTCAAATAACCAGAACCCTTGACTAGTCCATTATGCAAGACATAATCATGACTGCCTGCATAAATTCTGTGTTCGGGAATGCGACTTAAGTACGTTTGTCGTGGGCACAGTCGGTTAAGAAACTGGCCTGAGACAAATTATCACCTTCAAAGATTGCACCATGAGTGGAGGTGCCTCTGGGGTTGTGGCATCAGGTTCTACATGACAAGCTGAAATTGCAACCAAGTGTAATTTCCAAGTGAAGAATGAGTGTCCCTGCTCAAACAAACTCCCTTAGGAACATTAGATTGTCCACAATCAACCCTGGAAAGTGAACAATTCCCTTGCCCCTGCACCTACTTACTTAACTTAAATTCTATTTGTACAGCTCCCACGTAGAAGACTCCTTAGGCAACGGAATGATATTGATGTCTTTAATGGCCAAGTCCTTTGCCAGTGTATTAAACATCTCAAGGGCCAAGTCTATTGCTTCCAACCTTCTAGTCGTTAGATGCCCAACCTGAAACAGTCATCTCCCAACCAGCAGGCACATCTCTTTGAGTGCCACATGTATCAGTGATAGGGCTCCCCACACGCTCCGTGTCGACTGTGGGTTGGATCATTGTCGACCAGTGGGATCATATCACTGACGGTCCAAAGTCTATTGTGGGCAAGGGAATTCATGGTCAAAAGGGTTCTACCCATTCACCCATTATGAAATACAGCAAAAGAGCATGTTTTCTGATGATGCAAAAAAAAAATGTCGGTCTTGCTGAACCACTTCCATATCTGGGAGACAAACCAGGAGTCCTGCATCTAAGTTGGACTAACTAAGGAGATACACTATTGTTTGAATATTCCTTGTTTTCTCAAAGAAAAGCTTTTTTAATTAACCCTAAAAATAACATAAAATTGATCAGAAATGCAGTGTCTGTGTTCTTTTGCTCATCATAATCTTACCTTTATATTGGCCAGACTGACATGTGGCTTTTTTCTTTGCAACCCTGCCTAAAAGGCCAGCATCCCGCGGTCCTCTCTTCACTGTTGACGGTGAGCGTCACGAGTGGGAGCCTTTTGTTTGCAATTCGGTGATTAGCTTTCTATTTAGGTCACTGGGTGGGTTAGTACTTTGCTTTGCATTTCAGTTACGGTCTGATGGAGGTGAGTGTTTTGGTGTTTCATATAGCTGTTTTGATGATTAGTCGCCACTGTGCGCACTTTTGTTTTCCGTTAGAGTTTACATGTTGTTAACATTCGTTGTTATGTGTCTGTTTTGTATTGTTGAATAAATACCACGCACGCAGATATACGCTCTGCAATTGTCGTACTACCTGCACTACACCCAGAGAGCGTGACAGAGAGACCAGTCTTTTGTCAGTACTATTTAATATTCTACCAGTTGAGGACCTGTGAAGCGTTTATTTCTCAAACTAGACACTCTAATGTATTTGTCCTCTTGCTCAGTTGTGCACAGGGGCTTCCCACTCCTCTTTCTAGTCTAAAAAAGGTCTGTTTTATTTGTTCTTTCATCAGCACAACAGTTTTCAGCTGTGCTAACTAAAATTATTTTCTTGATGAACATTTATCCTTTTAAAATGATACATTTGGATTGGCAAACCCAACGTGTCCGTGGAACACATAACACATATTTGCTGACTATGGGTCTCTGTACGCTTTTGTAGATATTCCATTGAAAATCAGCAGTTTCCAGCAACAATAGTCATTTATAACATTAAGTTTGTTAATGTATTAATGTATTACTGATCAATCTAATGTTATTTTTATGGTCCAAAAATAGTTTTCTTCCAAAAAAAAGGACATTAATCAGTGATCCCGAACTTTTAAACAGTAGTATACATCGTCGAAACTACGCCTCCGTCATCCTGGGAACACCAGATTGCACTTGTTCAGTTATCGCAGTTGAAAATACCATTGCGATGAGAAGGCCACTTGGAACCACAAGAAAACCAGGTTCTGTGTAGTCGCTGCCACAGTGTCCTTATTGAGTCGCCTTAGAAGAGGATCATCCCCCGACTATAACCACCTGAAGTGACAGTAGTCTCAGATCCTCCACAGGGCCGCTGCCCTGAGGCACATTGTTTACACCAGGAGGCACAAAATTGGTGGCTGGATGCTTTCAAGCATGTGGAAATCAGCCAGCACTGAAGTAGTCGCATCTATAACAGCCCAAGGGAAACAACGGACAATATAAAGGCAATCAGACCGAATAGGTGAAGGCACATGTGGAGTACTACGGACCCCAGGCGAAACTGGGCTAAAAAGAGACGGAAATCACCCAACCTCTGCCTGGAGACGTACAAGACCGAGGAACTAAATACGCTGAGAAAGATTCTGACAGGTTTAGTCTGAGTTCACAGCTGGTGGACTGTGAGCAATCTGAGACTCTAATGGGTACCCACTGAGGGCCCAGAAGTCAAGAATGGGTCTTAAATGGGACACAATGTCCTGTTTTTGGGTGGAACCAGGAAGAGGTGACAGTACTGGGCCTCTGACCTGGAAAACACTTTATAATGTTAGAAAGTAAGAAGAGAGTTAGGAAACCCTTTTCTCTAGTCGCATAGGCCTGGGGATACGACGTTTTCATTTTTGACCTAAGATCACACAGTCGATTCGATAGATCGGCTTATCATCAATTTGATGTTATTTTAATGTACAAGAACAAATACATCTTTGAAAAACAAAGACATTTCGATGTGACCCCAAATTTGCAGAATTTGTAAATAATTTTTATTATTTCTCCGTCGTCTTCAGCATACTGTGCTTACTTGTATTTTTGTAGACTGTCTTGTATAGGCGTCATCAAGGGCGTAGGTTTGGTCTCAGCTTTGGTGGGGAAATGTGGAGAGAAATATGTGCAGACAAAAATAATTATGTAGTACCTGCCGTATGACTTTTAGATGACAATGCTGTTTGTCAGATTCATGGATATTGTAGCGGCCCTGACATGATATCCCTAAATGGGGCAGTGGGTAGTCTGCTTGGCTGCGGAGCCGCAGGGTGCGGGTTCAACTCACCCGCAGGACGATACAGTATCTTAATTTTGCCCAGATTAATTAGTGTAATATTTATGTTACCGAGTATGGAAATGTATACTTGACTAACCAATAATGTCAAATTATTCACATTACTAACACGTTTTTTCTAGCACATGTGCCTAGCAATGCAATGACAGTCCTTCATTAAACTGGTCGCTACCACTGCTAGTTTGAAAAAAAAGCAGATACAGATTAAAGAGTTGGATAAAAAAGTAACAAAAAATGTATGAGATAAATGTTTTAATCCAACTAGTATGTAAAGCATAATATTAGAGCCCATTTAACGAACTAAGACTAACTGTGTGGCTAGTTATTTGGCCTGACGTACAATGTGCTTTGAGAAAAAGATCCGTATGTCCCATTTTCTGGGTGGCATAGCTGACCTACAAAGCACAAAAAGGGGCAAACATGCATATGCTGAAGGGCAAAGGGAATGTTAAAAAGTTTCACTCTTTTATGGGGTATGTATTGGCGTTGTCTTCTGTCGCTCGCTAGCACACACCTGCTTGATTTCACTTTCTTGTGGACTCATTAGCGTGTCAGATAACTCCCCCCTAGGTTTTTTAGCCAATCAAATTACGGTACACGTTTCTAGTACCGTCCTCCTGGCGCTGGCGAATTGATCCAAATAGTAGCACAAACTAGGAGTTCGCTAAAATATTGGCAGGGACAATTTGGTCATGTTAAAATATTGGTGGGGACAATTTGGTCATGTTAAAATATTGGTGGGGACAATTTGGTCATGTTAAAATATTGGTGGGGACATTTCCCCACAGTCCACCCCTAAACCTACGCCTGTGGGCGTCATAGAGCAAAACCAAAATCACATTCCTGTTCCACTCTACTGCACGTATGAAACCTTTCCTATCTAGATCTAATCATTTATGTTTAAGGATATAGTTTTGATTTGGTCAACTATAGAATGTCCTTATCACTGTTTACCGATGGTACTCTGCTTACCTTTGTATTGATAGACTGACTTGTGGGCATCATACTGCAAAACAGATACCATTATGCTCCAGACTTTATTGAAACTGTTATGTTGACCATTCATTTGTAACAAAATAGGTTCAATATTTACAGACCTGTTTCTCTTTTATTTCTCTACTGATTTCTCTACATTCTGACCATGCAAAAGACAAATGGCTTACATAGGCCGATTCACTAGAGCCTAAGTGTGAGCCTATGTGTGTCTCCAGCACAAAGACACACTTAACTATGGGTAAGAGAATTTGATGATGGAATTCTAATTCGAGTCCTGAGGAAAGCATTTTAAAAATGTCCACCACTTTTAGGTTCAGTAACAGGATTTACAAGGATTTACGAGTTTTCTGGAATAAAGATTAAGACTGGCTGTGAGGTTGTGAAAAATATAAGAAACCATTTTAGTTAATCTGCAATAAAAATTGTACAGTGAGTTACATTCATGGCAAATTCACAGAAGAGCCATCAGCGCATTTTGGACTGCTTCCATTTTAGACAGTCAAATGTATTGTTATGTTAGTAGACAAGCACTGCCAACAATAGTGTTAAAAATGGGTATAAAAAGCCAAAACAATTCTCATGACTGAATCTTAAATAGATCTCAGAACTCTTCTCATTTTATTCAGAGAAGCCATAACACAACAATGTGACTTGTAGAATCTATGCCAAAGCTCATTGAAGCTGTTCTGGCTGCTTGTGGTGGGTGGCCCTACACCTTACTGATACGCTTTATGTTGTCTTTTCCTTTATTTTGTCAAACATCTGGTCTTAGTTTGTCAACCATGTGCTCACTTAAATTGTCACCCAAGTGTAAAGTTGAAGTCAGACATTTACATACACCTTTCCTGACATTTGATCCTCGTAAATAATCTCAATTTTAGGTCAGTTAGGATCACCTATTTATTTTAAGTATGTGAAATGTGAAAATAATAGTAGAGGGAATTATTTATTTCAGCACATTTTCAGTGGATCCGAATTTTAAATACACTCAATTTGTTTTGATGAGAAAGGGGCCACTCCTCCAGAAACTCAGGCAGAGAAGGAAGGGGCCATGCTCTGGCAGCTCCTACCATGCCCTCCACCACCTCCCAGCCACCTGCAGGGGTTGGTCGTACAATCCCACTGGGGACCACTGGGTCCACGTCGTTGGAAGCTGGAAGTGGTTGTGGCACCGCTAGTGGCTCATATCCAAAATTGTCACGTAGACACCTGTGTTTAGGCGTCTCCGGCTTGAGCACTCCCCACGGCTCCGTGCCGCGACGGTTGGAGACTCTCCTCGGTGCGATCAGTATAATCCCTGAGGAGAACTGCCTCCGTCAAGACAGCTGTTAATCCCTTTTTACAGGTGGGATATTTTGTCACAAACTGTGTTGTGCAGGATAAAGACAGGCGCAGAGCGTAAAAAATACAAACATTGTCAATATAATGACTTATGGAATAAGATTGGACATATATAACGATAGGCCAGTGATGAAGTTTCACCACCCTTGATGTCTGAAAAATAATCTTTTTGGATGCATCCAACTTCTATCTAATTCTCCTGATTAGATAGTATATTTGTGTTTGTTTAAATCTTGGACACCTACCGGTACTTAAAAATAAGCTGTCTTTTGGCTACAATAATTGTCATCCTAAATCCCGCATGTGACTTCTTATGTCTACAATTGGGCTGGTCATGTCTCACCAGTCTGAATTTGTAGTGAGCTACAGATGGCTTGTCTTTATTTGATCATCTGTTGTTCTAGGAGCTTCCCTGTAGAGAAGAGATGTAAATGTGTAGTGCAATGAAGACATTCTGCACATTCAATCACACAAGACCTGACAAGAATGCCTCAACCATTACGGTAATATACATTAATAAGAACACATGTAAAAATTAGCATTCTGTCTCTGCAGAATTCTAATCCTTGGGGAAGCCTTCTTGGTCAATTTATGATACGGCATCGGTGATAGTTTGTGGGTCTGAAGCCTGCAGTGGTTTAGTCTTTAGTTGTTCTGGTGTGCGCAATGGGCCAGGTAATTATGCACTACGTGACATTCCCCATCCTGACAGAGTACTGGGAAAAGCAAGCTCTGGTTTTCAATGTCCTTCCACTCAGAGGCCTGGTCTATTTCAGTGTGATTTGCACTGATGTTGGAGAAATATCACACCTCTAGGCCATGTTACAGTTTAGGACTGGACGTCCTTGCCACCTTACTCTGCATTCTGACACATTCTCAGATTCTCTAGATGGCCTGCGGACACACAGGCAGTAGGCGAAATCACATAGTGTTCAAGTCAACATACCGTGCGTATATTTTCAACATTAATTCAGAGTTCATTTAAATTAATGTTGTGGTTATGTTGGCTGAAACTGATGAGCCAAACCTTAAGCCTAATATGCTGTTAGTCCTCCTTGTGCCACCACCAACGGGCACCAATCCCCCAAGACATGGATTCTACATAAACCCTAAAGGATCTAGCACTAGATCCCCATACACAGATCCATAAATGTGAGAGAAAAGAATAATATTTTAGACTTTGTCTTTGCCTTTTACAGACACTATCGAGTCCTCTGTGGGTTCTCGGCGGAGGTGGGTTCTCAGCGGAGGTGGGTTCTCGGCGGAGGTGGGTTCTCGGCGGAGGTGGGTTCTCGGCAGGGTGATGCGGTGCTGCTCTATCGGTGGTTCATTTCCGAAGTAAGCACGGAGACGCCAAAACTGCTCCTCAGGCGTCTCCGGCTTACTCAATACTACTGTCACACAAATACTTATTGATCAATGTTGTTTTTGTACTAATATAAAACATGTAAAGAAAATCTAAATCAGGCCAGTGATATGATATTAGATAGGCACAGAATCCCATCCATATTCAAGTCTCAATTCTTAGTCTGGAGGACGATAAGTGCGAGGCAACGTTACAGGTCGAAATGAGCAGACAACTTCTGTGACACCATTTGAGAATCCAGTTAATGTAAAACCCTAAGACCATCCACTTGGAGAGGACCTTTGGCCCCTAAAATGTTGATTAGTTATTCATGTAGGTTCCATTTGAATTGGCCGCCATCCAAAAGTGTTACTAATTAAAAATCAATCTGTGGGCCATTAGTGTTGAGGCGTGTGCCAAGGTTGTGCTTTTTAGAGGAGTCTTTGTAATGAGTCGGGCTTCAGGTCCTGGGGGGTTGGACGGGGAGGGAGGGGCAAACAGATCCCAGATAATCCTTGGAGCTGCTGTGGCTCAACTCAAACAATTGATACTGTGTGTAAAGATGCTGAACTTGTAGTCTTCACTAATTGATCCACTTACCCTGGGCTGGAGAAAGCCGTGAAATAAATGTGGGTGTTCATTGCACGCGAGAGGTTCCATAGATAACTATTAACGGCAGATTTGTCGGCCTGATTCTGATGGCTAGGGAAGGTATTCCGGAGTAGGAAGGCATTTGTCTGCTTTAGCAGGAGGGGTGTTAGATATTTGTGTGATAAATGTTAGCTAACTCAGACCAGCACTTGGGGAAAAGCAACCGACTACCCTGGACTCGGCTGGAACTTATTAAAGTTTTAGAGAGGTATTTCAAGGCACCTAGCTAAAACCTGGCCCCATTAGGGAGGTGCGACTGGTGCTTACGTCGTCCATTTTGGGTCCAAGTTGTAACTCAGTTGTTAGTGCCCTGGGTCTGACATCACAGCATGACAATAACAGTCTTAAAACTATCTAGAATATGTTTGAACACAGCCTGTGCTCTCCTTCCATATCATGTATGTCAAATAAAATGGGTAGCTAATGTAGCGTTAACGCTACCCTCTACATCTTCATTGACAGTAAAAGAAGTGCTTGCTTAACAAGATAAATTGGGTAATTGTTTATATTACTATGCAGGTGCCTGGTTTCTCCTTACAAACCTTCCCAAATGTTGTATGTGTTCCAAATGTACAGTGCACCTTGAACATGAGCTCTATTACTACCAAGGTGTCATTACGCATGAGCAGAAGACGTTTTCAATCACATTCACCGTGAAGATGAGTTTGAGTTGGTATGGTATGCGCGAATGTGCACATATGCATGTGTGTGAAAAAAGAGTGAAAGATGAAAGATACCGTATATTGCTGATAGATGAAGGGACAGAGAGAGAGAGAGAGAGAGGGAGAGAGAAAGAGAGAGAGAGAGAGAGAGAGACAGCTAAAGTAAAAAAAAAATAGAGAGAAAGACATAGAGAGAGAGAGAGAGAGAGAGAGAGAGAGAGAGAGAGAGAGAGAGAGAGAGATAGCTAAAGTAAAAAAAAGATAGAGAGAGAGACATAGAGAGAGAGAGAGAAAGAGAGAGAGAGAGAGACAGAGAGAGTTGCTGCGTTTTTGATAATACCGGTACATGAGTTTTCAGAGAGATCCGCGGCTGCTGTGAGAGAGGAATCTCAAGGAGAGCTCAATAACAGAGCTGTCAATGCATTCCCATTTGAGAGTATTTTTAGTGCAGGCATCTTGGGCCTCATGCATATTTCAATAGATCTTTTGTATATTTGGTGTGAGCGCACACACAACCGGAGTGAGGGCTAGCACACCAGACTCCCAAGAAATATGGCTTTGAGTCTCCGATTTGACAGAAGAGCTCAGAGCGATCCAAGATATGTTGGCCTTGACTTTTGATAGATAGAACACCTTCGTTGATTGCATTATGAGGCGAAACATAAAACGACGTTGGCCCTCACAAAATACAGCAGCACACATTTATGCTTTGTGTATTCATAATATAGTGGACGCCAAAAAGATTGCACAAGTATTTCTGTGAAAACGTTGACAGCACTGGCACACACACACACGCGCGCACGCCCGTGTTTAACTCTGAAGGCCAGTGTGTACCGTCGTCTTTTGGGCGCAACCGACTTAAGATCTGATCTCAGACTCTGCAATGTTGCCACCGGATATGAATTCTCATCAGAGCCATCAGTGCATTGCACCTGAGATACATCATCTCACGGTTGTAGATTATCTCACATAATGGTTCAATTTCCCCCGTCTGATTAAATCAAAGTTTATGAAGCTGTCATTGCTGTACTGGTGATGGGGCCATCATTTTGCAGTATCTTCAGCGTTTGGTGACATGACTTCGCCCTGTCTCCTCTGTAGAGGGTTGGGGGGAGGGTGGGGCTAAATTTTACCTTCTCCCCTGTGGCCTTGGTAATAGTCCCAGGCATAGTCAGAGACAAAAGGCAATGTTCACTCTGGAGAGACTCCCAAGTTTAATCCTGGGTTAGACTGGGGCAGAGTTTTTCCATGACATCCAAGTCTTGGAATTTAGCTCCTGGTGGTAACTGGCTCCTAAAACAAAGACAGCAGTGACTGTTACCTTTGAGCCGTTCTTTTATGTACATAGATCACATAATAGCCAATGACTTCGATAATTCAGCCCTGTGATGAGACATGTGTTTGACATCCACCACGTCTGTGCAATGTAACACAGACAGTTCTACCTGGACAGCATGGGCGACCCATTGAACCAGGAACATCTGGCTACAGTGGGCCATGTTGGGTTATGGAAGGTCATTAATGAGGAAGTGACCTCATACTACACACTTAATTTCTAAAAGCGGCCAGGAGACCGAGTTGCCAGGTGTCTGGAAAGGACAACTGATTACGACTAGAGCGTGTTCACTTTTACATCACGTTCACATCTAGCTGAACGGCAAAGATCGAGAAACCCCTGGAAAACTGTGATTAGGTCAGCGAGAAGCATCTAACGAACATTACAAACTGGAGGTTCAAAACCTATAAACTGCCTGGGAGCTGTGGTGAATGAGACCGTTCACCACTGCGACGACAAAACTATAACTTTTAATGTCCTACTACAGGGTTGGTAACTGCTTTAGAATGGATATAAGGAATCTCGTGAGTTTGTGGTATATGAAAAATATATTAAGGCTAAAGGAAATTCTGTATTGTGCCGAATAAGATAAGTAGTAGATTGGTCATGTACTACTTCCCCTCCTGCCTGCTTACGTATACCACAGCTGTTCGGATCACTTTTTTATGGTTTAGAAAGAGACACACATACCCTGCTAAGTCTACTGTTCTACCAATGTCTTCTCCACAGTGAAAACCTCCAAAGGTTGTGCATGTATCTTTAATTGCAGCTTTAATTACAGGGAGAGTAGGCTCCCAAAGTCAGAAAATCTCTGCTCCATTGGAAATCTATTGTGCACCATGGATTGGCCTAGAACTTTCAAGATGCTCTAACAAGAGGGAGAAACAGTCCCATTAACGACAGGAGAAGCATCAGATTTCCATTATTGACTGCTGCAGATATTGCACTGTAGTCGTGTGTAAATTGGCTCCTTAGGGGTTTTTCGGCTCTCTTAGCTGGGTGCTATGTCCTGCCCCCCTCACACACACACACAACCCCCACTGTAAATCAGAATGGTGGAACGCTTCCAGTCCCTCGCTGGCGCCGGCCCCCGTCTTCTGATCAATACCTAATTCCAGCTTGTGCAATCAGCCAGCGTTGCCCTGGCAACACTGATGTCATGCAGGTTGAGTGCTGGCTGTTCCAACAAATCATTTCTTTTAAGCAAGTGTAATTGAGTATTTTTACAGTAGGCTGTCACTTGAGACTATTTACATCAAGCCCGAACCTGCAGGACATTAGTTATGTCCGCTCTCTGAGGGTACAGCTCGGGCGGCTGGTGACCTTACAAACTAGCCGGGAGGGTGTTACCATGGCAACCGAGTTCACTTTTTAACTGTGGCACTCCGAAGGGGATAGGGGCAGATGAGCGGAGCTTTCTTTACAAGAGGGGGAAGGTTCCGGGAGAGAGTCGCTGAATGTCCGCTGGTCAGTTGTTCTCAAACATCCGCTGTTTACAAAGCGGCTGTACAGTCACTGAGACATAGGATATCTCAAATTTGAAAACCCCCCCACTTTTAAATCAATTTGCTTTATTGTTCTTCCGGTGGCTGAGGCAGTTTAATTTAATACATTAGCATATTAGGATACTGTTTAATGACTTATCATACTGTCAGATATTTGCATTATTGCTCGTCAGTTCTAATGCTCAATTGGCCAATGAATTGTAACACAAAATCTACAACCAATTTAATTAGATTGCAACATTACTCAAAAATTAAACAAATAAAGCCACTGCATGATTTATTGTGTTGCATTTAAATTACTTACATAAATATGTCAGGTCCCAGAGCTGAGGTGCATCTGTCCCAATATCCTAATATTGCCTCTGGAAATTGAAGCAAGACTCCAGACAACTTCGCCCCAGCATTATTTGGTAATATATACAAGCAGTAAGGCAAGACTTATGCCTAATATACCACAGCCAAAGGCTGTTCTTAGGCACAACACAGCACAGAGTGCCTGGCCACAGCGCTGAGCCATGGTATATTGGCAAAATACCACAAACATCCATGGTGACTTTACTGCAATAAATCTGCTACTGACACTTCGTACTATGGTCACATCTATGAAGTGTTTGTGAAAGTGTTCTGAACATCACATTAAGGATTATATTATCATTTGAAAATCCATTAGTCATATGTGTTCATTGCTTGATAGGTTTTTGAATGTGGTTTATCATGAAAAGCCAGCCTAATGTACTCATAGTACAGAGTACTAATACATTATGTTTAGAAAGGAGAAAGTAACTACGGTTCAGCTGTTCAACCACTGACAATGAGGTTATAAAGTAACTACGGTTCAGCTGTTCAACCACTGACAATGAGGTTATAAAGTAACTACGGTTCAGCTGTTCAGCCACTGACAATGAGGTTATAAAGTAACTATGGTTCAGCTGTTCAACCACTGACAATGAGGTTATAAAGTAACTACGGTTCAGCTGTTCAACCACTGACAATGAGGTTATAAAGTAACTATGGTTCAGCTGTTCAACCACTGACAATGAGGTTATAAAGTAACTACGGTTCAGCTGTTCAACCACTGACAATGAGGTTATAAAGTAACTATGGTTCAGTTGTTCAACCACTGACAATGAGGTTATTAAGTAACTATGGTTCAGCTGTTCAACCACTGACAACGAGGTTATAAAGTAACTACGGTTCAGCTGTTCAACCACTGACAATGAGGTTATAAAGTAACTATGGTTCAGCTGTTCAACCACTGACAATGAGGTTATAAAGTAACTACGGTTCAGCTGTTCAACCACTGACAATGAGGTTATAAAGTAACTATGGTTCAGTTGTTCAACCACTGACAATGAGGTTATAAAGTAACTACGGTTCAGCTGTTCAACCACTGACAATGAGGTTATAAAGTAACTATGGTTCAACTGTTCAACCACTGACAATGAGGTTATAAAGTAACTACGGTTCAGTTGTTCAACCACGGACAATGAGGTTATAAAGTAACTATGGTCCATTTTTTATCCATTGACAGTGTGGTTATATTTTAACAAATATGGCTCAACTGTTCAACCAGTGATAAGAAAGTTATATAGTCACTATGTTTCAACAATAGACAATAAGGTTATAAAGTAAATATGGTTAAACTTTTTAACCATTGACAATAACGTTATATAGACAACCTCTTTATAAGCCCTTTGCATATGTGACCTAATCAAGAAGGTGTATTTTAGAAGTCCTGGTACGCATCTCCGTTCTTGTGTCATTATTTATCAGCATGACACATCAGCACTGGTGTACATCATTCTCCCCTGTCATCTCTATAAGTAGCTGTCAGGATACTTCTCCATATTTCCTACGGAAGTTATAACTCATTAGCCAAAGATCAAAGATGAAGGCGTTTGTCCAAATACACAATGTAGCCATGCTGAGTCATTAATTTTAACTCCTGAGTCATTGATTTTAACTCCTGAGTCATTCATATTAACTCCTGAGTCATTCAGTTTAACACTAGAGTCATTCATTATAACTCCTGTGTCATTCATTTTAACTCCTGAGTCATTCATTTTAACTCCTGAGTCATTCATTTTAACTCCTGAGTCATTCATTTTAACTCCTGAGTCATTCATTATAACTCCTGTGTCATTCATTTTAACTCCTGAGTCATTCATTTTAACTCCTGAGTCATTCATTTTAACTCCCGAGTCATTCATTTTAACTCCTGAGTCATTCATTTTAACTCCTGAGTCATTCATTTTAACTCTTGAGTCATTCATTTTAACACTTGAGTCATTCATTTTAACTCCTGAGTCATTCATTTTAACTCCTGAGTCATTCATTTTAACTCCCGAGTCATTCATTTTAACTCTTGAGTCATTCATTTTTACTCCTGAGTCATTCATTTTAACACTTGAGTCATTAATTTTAACTCCCGAGTCATTCATTTTAACTCCCGAGTCATTCATTTTAACTACCGAGTCATTCATTTTAACTCCAGAGTCATTCATTTTAACTCCTGCTAGGCCGATTCCATGCACAGCTGGCTGAATGCATGCTGATTGTCGCTAATACCGCTGCTCTACACAACTCGGATTCCTGGTGATCTTTCTTTGCCATTAGGGAGCCGTTCGAC
This sequence comes from Dallia pectoralis, assembly GCA_029465975.1. Lineage (NCBI taxonomy): Eukaryota > Metazoa > Chordata > Actinopteri > Esociformes > Umbridae > Dallia > Dallia pectoralis. The sequence continues at coordinate 13,289,974 of CM055731.1, forward strand.
AAGGTGGGTCAAAGACATATTGGACATGGCCTTGCATTGTGATTGGCTATATTGACAACGCCCCATCTCATATTAGCGCAATGGCAAAAAGTATTATATAACTAATATCTTCACCGCACTTATCTGCATATATCCTCGAAAAATGTAATTTTGAAAGTCCTCGTAACCTCTCGTTGCCTTTCGGTTCTTCCTTGGAAATTGAAATGTTAGGACGCAAAACATTTACATATATTGGTATGCATTGTTTTTCACTGACGGAAAAAGCCAATAGGCATGAAAATGAAATGGTTGATTATTTTATTATTATTGTACCTATGGTGATCAACAACAAAGGAGCGTGTGTGAACTTCATTACTTCACTAAGGCTCAATCCTAATATCTTTAAAATGACGAAGCCTTATTTGATATCACTGTAATTCAGTCATTATTAAAAATGGCAAACCCAAAAGCATAATCTGACAAATGTGATTTGTACTATCTCCCAAGCTATTATGCAGTAATGAATCAAATGTATTGGTCATTTATCCCGGTGCCAGAATCATCAGGTTTTATTGGGTTTTTTCACGGCCATCAAAGACTTCAGTTAACGATAAAGATGTTGAAGAACCAAGACTGATGATCATTATAACTCGCTTTATTATATTGGTTTTACTCAGAAAACGTAGCCGCCTCCCTCATAAGAATAAACGACACCAACTCTTCATTAGGATATCAGATGCCATCACACACACCCAGGGCAACGAGCAGTCAGGATTTTACAACTCAGACGGCTTAAACGCCATTTGAGCATTGCCAAAGTCACCAAGGGCAAACGAATGCATTCCGCGGAGAATATCCACAATATGCTTCATGCACAGGACTGGCTGTTGAAACACCTACTTGAACATAAGCGGTACATTTGGCTTTTCCCTATGTATTACGCTAAGTCGGATATGATTCAGTTTAGGGGTCTGGCCTAGTGGCGCTTTCTGCTTTCGGAGACAGTAGCTCAGTGAGAGAGACGGGAGTCTGCTGCCGGTCGGCATGGATGAACTCTCCCCAGAGTCTCCCTGGTCCCTGATTCAATCAGCGCGTCTCCGGGTCCACTGTTTTCTGGCACTGATGTATTGCACGGTGGGGCGCGGTGCCGTGCGGCGTCACTGCCCGGATCAGGTTATGTCAGAGCCATTTCACCGCCGCTGTGATTTTATTCTGCAGCCATTCGGTAGACGCTGAGGGGTGAAGACATTAGTTTGATCTGCCAGCTGGGATCCCTTTATCGGAGTGTGGATTTAGAAAGGCGGAATGAAGGTCGACCGGACTGTATCGTTGGCGGAGTCAAAAGGATGAACTGCAATACAGGAGAGAATGACAGCGCATACAATGCAATGTCATAACTAAAAGGACAGCGCACTAATTTTCTCATAAATATTTGTATGGCCCAATCAAAAAACTATAATTGCTTATATATTTAGCCGAACCTATCTTTTAGGAGAATTGTAGAATGCACATTAGACACATTTGACATTTGGTTGTGCATTTAGCTGACAGTCAGACAAAAAGTCAGTTTTAGCTACATAAACAGACAAACATATTTTATTTTTAAGGATTTGTTCTCGTAATCACTCGTTATTTGATAGATGAGATAAAAGTCACAGAGCAAACTTGCCAACCGAGCACTGGGCTGGATTTGAATCCACAATGCATCAGCACAGGAACTTGTCTACATCTGTTTCATATTATTAAATGAGTCCAACTGCAGCAACCTCCTTTATCTACACTTCTGGTAATTCACCCACTCAAAGTGCTAGTCACTTTATTAACATGTCAAATTTAAAATGGACGTGCGGATACGCAGACCACATGCAAGAGATGCATGCCTTGTGATGAATTCAGATGTTTTGTGACCCCTACCCCACATCAATGTGGCTCGTCGTTGCCCAAACCCCAACAAACCATAAGTACAGTAAACACACTTTGAAAATTAGAATGGCAATTCTTATTACATGGTGTACAGGAACATTGAAAAAGTATTAAGGACCCTGTTTCTACCGCAATTTTCAAGTGAATGCCCAGAGTGCCAATTTCTTACGATACCTTACACCTTCAGTTTTGGAACAGTGACCTTTCAGGATGTCACCTCTTTCTCAGCATCGGCGTCTCAACTTAATTGCCCTTCACTTCCCGGGAGGATGCAATAAAAAAAGACATGCTAAATGTTTCATCTCAGCATGTCCAACATCTCCTCGCTTCTCCGATTGTGTCACGACCGCTGTAAGGTGTAGTGTAGGAAGCCATGTGCAGAGTCGTAGATGATCCGTTTAAAGACAAGGTTTATTTCTTCAAACATAAAACAAACCGAAAACGGCGACAAAAGGCTAAATGGCTAAACTGAAATGAAAGTGCGCATATGTAGCGTCTTATAAATATACAGTTCCCAAAACCAATACAACCTATTTACAAACAAACACTCACCTCTATCATACTGTGACATGTAACAATGAAGAGCAAAGAGTGACATCTAGCAATCCCCTTTATAGCCCAGTGATTGCAAAACCCCAACAGCTGTAACCAACATAAACCAGGAAGTGGGCACCCGAAACCAGACAGTGCAGTACCCTAACTCACCACTCGTGACAGTACCCCCACTTAAGGCTAGCTCCCAGATAGCCAACAACAACCAACATCAACAACATACAAAAAAAAAAAACAAGGGAGCAACAGGCAAGGACCCACTGTCATACCCAAAGGGTTAGTCCAAGACAGCAGGTCCAGCCCTTAAAGGGCCTTGGTGGCCCGATCGCCGTCTTGTGCGGCAAGGCTTCCGCCATCTTGTGGGGCGTGGCGGCGGCCATCGTGGTGGGCGTGGCGGCGGCCATCGACGTGGGCGTGGCGGCGGCCATCGACGTGGGCGTGGCGGCGGCCATCGACGTGGGCGTGGCGGCGGCCATCGACGTGGGCGTGGCGGCGGCCATCGACGTGGGCGTGGCGGCGGCCATCGACGTGGGCGTGGCGGCGGCCATCGACGTGGGCGGTGACGCTCTGGGAGCTCTGGCGGGCGGTGACGCTCTGGGAGCTCTGGCGGGCGGTGACGCTCTGGGAGCTCTGGCGGGCGGTGACGCTCTGGGAGCTCTGGCGGGCGGTGACGCTCTGGGAGCTCTGGCGGGCGGTGACGCTCTGGGAGCTCTGTCGGGCGGTGACGCTCTGGGAGCTCTGTCGGGCGGTGACGCTCTGGGAGCTCTGTCGGGCGGTGACGCTCTGGGAGCTCTGTCGGGCGGTGACGCTCTGGGAGCTCTGGCAGGCAAGGACGCTCTGGGAGCTCTGGCAGGCAAGGACGCTCTGGGAGCTCTGGCAGGCAAGGACGCTCTGGGAGCTCTGGCAGGCAAGGACGCTCTGGGAGCTCTGGCAGGCAAGGACGCTCTGGGAGCTCTGGCAGGCAAGGACGCTCTGGGAGCTCTGGCAGGCAAGGACGCTCTGGGAGCTCTGGCAGGCAAGGACGCTCTGGGAGCTCTGTCGGGCGGTGACGCTCTGGGAGCTCTGGCAGGCAAGGACGCTCTGGGAGCTCTGGCAGGCAAGGACGCTCTGGGAGCTCTGGCAGGCAAGGACGCTCTGGGAGCTCTGGCAGGCAAGGACGCTCTGGGAGCTCTGGCAGGCAAGGACGCTCTGGGAGCTCTGGCAGGCAAGGACGCTCTGGGAGCTCTGGCAGGCAAGGACGCTCCGGGAGCTCTGGCAGAGGAAGCAGATGACACTCCGGAAGCTCTGGCAGGCAGGGACGCTCTGGGAGCTCTGGCGGAGGAAGGAGATGACACTCCGGGAGCTCTGGCAGGCAGGGACGCTCTGGGAGCTCTGGCGGAGGAAGCAGATGACACTCCGGGAGCTCTGGCAGGCGGGGACGCTCTGGGAGCTCTGGCGGAGGAAGGAGATGACACTCCGGGAGCTCTGGCAGGCAGGGACGCTCTGGGAGCTCTGGCGGAGGAAGCAGATGACACTCCGGGAGCTCTGGCAGGCAGGGACGCTCTGGGAGCTCTGGCGGAGGAAGGAGATGACACTCCGGGAGCTCTGGCAGGCAGGGACGCTCTGGGAGCTCTGGCGGAGGAAGGAGGAGCCCCTCAGGGCACTCACACTGGAGTGGGAGGAGCTGGTCCGGGCACTCACGTAGAGGGGGTAGGAGCCGCTCAGGACACTCACGCTTCAGTGGGAGGGGCTGGTCCGGGCACTCACGTAGAGGGGGGAGGAGCCGCTCAGTACACTCAAGCAAAGGTGGGAGGGGCTCATCTAGACACTCACGCAGAGGAGGGAGGAGCCGCTCAGTACACTCAAGCAAAGGTGGGAGGGGCTCATCTTGGAACTCCTGCTGTGGTGGAAGGGACCGCTCAGGGCACTCTTGCTGGAGTGGGAGAGGCTGGTCCTGTAGGGTGAACCACACCCCCCACCATCTCCTAATCACCTCGGACGGCTGGCTCTCCAGGCCCTTAGGTGGTCTCTGGGCCCTGGAGGTTGGTGGCCGGAAAGGGTCATAGCCCTGTTGGAGCTGGGGTTTTGGCTTCAGCTCCAGAGCTCTTGCTGGCTCTGGCTGCAGCCCCGGAGCAGTGGGTGGTTGCTGTGGCAGCACCAGGGTCGTGGGTGTTCTCTCCGCGGACCTCCTTGAACACCCCGTTAGCTCCCCCAAAAATCACTTTGGGGCGCCTCCGGGATGTCCTCTTGCCTTCATAGAAGGCCCGCGGACCCATTTTCACAGACCCTGAATGCTGCATTGATGGTTCGTACTCAGCATACGGCCGGAGACGTAGCCACCGCTCCTGTGGTGTCTCCGGCCGATTCCATTCCCACCGCTCCGTGGGGCGACGGTGAGTTTCATCCGACGGGGCGCTATTGCTTGCCCCCGTGGAATCCACTCACCGTCTGGCTCCGCTGGCTTAGGTGGCTCTTCATTCTGTCACGACCGCTGTTGTGACGGATTGAAAATGAACATGTACATTTAAATGCATAAGAGGATATATAAGCATATATAATTATATATAGATATGTTACTTTATAGTCACACTTAGTTAATCTGTGATCAGTTTATGGGCACGATAAATTGGACGATCGATTGTTCTGGTCTGCGCCAACCATAGGGGGAGAGCTCGTGGGTTTTCTCCATTCTATATAAAGATTCCAGTGGAGAAACTGCGAGTTTTTGTCTGAATTAATCTTCTCCCCTTTTCAGGTATTAAGCGTGATTATCAGCTAAATTACTTTAATAGATTTAATAATATGTTTGAGCGTATAGAGACGCAATTGTTATATTGATTGTGTGTCCGAAATCGTGATATGCATAGTTTAGAAATACACGAGTTCAGGACTTCATTTATGCATGTTGGTAGGGGAGTTAGATCTATATAATGGCGAGAAGCTTGCGCATGTTCAAGTTGCGCATTTCATGTGTAATTCTGTTCTGGTGCTGATGTGTTGACTTGGTTAAATATGTGGAGGTATAAATAGATGTTCAGGCTAAAACACATAGCTGAAAGTGTAAATAGGCATGCTTACAACTGATTTGCCATAGAGTTGATATGCATAGATGACTACAAAAGAGTCCAATTTAGAAGAGTTGAGTCTCAGGAAATCTTTGAATGTTTATTGTTGTTCTGTGTATGCTGTATAGTGTCATGAGTTTTAAGTGCCCTTTTATAAAAGAGTGTACTCATGCAATTATATACGTATATAGTAAAAATGGCTGAATATTGATAAGATGTCAATGAGGGTAATTTGTAATAGAAATGTATAATTCTGTTATGCAAATGAGTCATTTTGATTAGCATTCTATATAAAGATTCCAGTGGAGAAACTGCGAGTTTTTGTCTGAATTAATCTTCTCCCCTTTTCATGGGTACAACACTGTAAGGTGTAGTGTAGGAAGCCATGTGCAGAGTCGTAGATGATCCGTTTAAAGACAAGGTTTATTTCTTCAAACATAAAACAAACCGAAAACGGCGACAAAAGGCTAAATGGCTAAACTGAAATGAAAGTGCGCATATGTAGCGTCTTATAAATATACAGTTCCCAAAACCAATACAACCTATTTACAAACAAACACTCACCTCTATCATACTGTGACATGTAACAATGAAGAGCAAAGAGTGACATCTAGCAATCCCCTTTATAGCCCAGTGATTGCAAAACCCCAACAGCTGTAACCAACATAAACCAGGAAGTGGGCACCCGAAACCAGACAGTGCAGTACCCTAACTCACCACTCGTGACAGATTGGAGACATTGGGGGTTATTCATTCTTTCAACAACATATTGTCAGGCAAACAGATGTTGACTTACAACCGAGAGCAAATCATCGCACACGGGCGGGATATCAAAGCGAAAGCGTCCCTGTGTGACGGTGTTGTCTGACTCTGAACAGCCCCACGGTGGAAACGAGTACCGCGAAGAAGTGACCGAACCGTTACGCGATGCACTCAAAAGGAAGCGCCTCAGTAGTGACCGTAAACAAGCCTATGCCGATTGGTGGCGTAAAAACTGAGAGCAGATGTGAATGGGAGCCTTTACGAGGGCTAACCCACTGAGAAATACACCAGGGCTTACGGGCTATCTACCCACCAGGGCTATTGACGGACACCTGCAAGCTCTAACTTGGACACCATTGTCCCTTTGGAAAGGAACATTTGTCTGGGAAGACTGTCAGCCTCCCTTTGATCAGCAGTGGACTCTGAAACACACAGGACGGCGTGCATTTTATTTTCAAGGAAAGATTCAAAACTTTGGAATTTCGCTTGAGCGCATTTACATTAATATTCGAAACCGTCCGGAAGTGTGACTGCTATAAGTAAATGTGTAGTAGTAAATATTCATCAGTTATTTCCTATTTTTCAAACCCGGGACGAGTAATGGAAGTGGGATGGTCTCGTCTCCATGAACACAGTTCAAAAGGTGACGGTGAAGGAATGGGGTGCCCCAGATGCTTCCAACCTACGTGTTACAGGCACATTTAACAGAACACAAGACAAATTGTTATTTTTACCCAGGCTGCACCTGGAGGTGGTTACAGACCTGCTCCGGGCCTGCAGTTTCTCTCCTCTCCCCCAGTACAATCAGGTGTTAGTTAAAGCAAGTCATCTTCCTTCCCGTCGTCCACTGCAATTAGGATTCTGCCTGGGCTTCCTGCTGGCACACAATTAACTCTCCTCTGCTGTTTGCTTTAATTGCTGTTTCTGCTGGGATTGTTGGAGAGCCAGTGATTTTGATGGGGAGGGGATTATCTTTTACTCTGGCCCCTTAAAAAAAATCATTTGTAAACTCCCCGGTGTAATTACGAAGCCGTATGATTAATTGTCCTTTGAAATTAGCCCGTGCCTTTCTTTGATTTTTACTGCTACGAATATTAATTAATGTTAACTCTTCCCTTTTCATTTTTTTCTGCCTTTCTAAAGCACATCTATTGAATATTCATGGTCTGCTTGAAAAATGGGCACAGGCTTCGCGTATTGCATTACAGCGCTGACATGTGGACATCACCAAACAAAACATATCTGGAATTAAACGATTTTGGGTCATAAATAATATTTACCGGATATTTTATCAGGTGAAGTAAGCAACCTCACATTCAAATAACGTCTCATCTTGTAGTCTGAAGGTGTCAGGAATATGCAAAGACGAGCCTTTGTCTCCTTTCAGAAGAGTCACATTTAATTCAGTTTGTATTTCTTTAACCCTTGTGATAAATGGCAAGTTGAATAAGTAGGATATAATCACATTCAGCATATTGTCATACTATAATGTGCAGATCTCAATGTCACCTTGAATAAGGCATCTGCCAAAACAATACATTTGAGTAATATGGCGATTTAGAATCATATTAATAATATATCATATTCTAATATTCCTGTCGTACAGCAGCACACCATTTCATTGGTAGAAGACTGGTAACGCTCTACTAACCAACATTTTCCCTAAACAAGGTGTTTGTTCCCAGAATAACCAGTGTTATTTCCGGATACTTCACTCTAATTGTTGGTTTACATAAAAATAAGGCATCCATTTCTCTCATGTAACATGATACTGGAAGTTGAGATCGAGACCACAGAGTTGTAGTACACTTGTGTGTGGGAAACCTGGGTTTTAATGGTGTCTGTGTGAATGTTAGGTGTTAATACCTTACCGTGTCAGATGCCTCAGTCTATGTCAGCTTGTCACATTCTCAGTCCAGGCCTAAATGTCACATGAGATAAGGAAGTTATTATTGTTGCTGGTTCACCCCCCAGTCTGGCTGTTCCCCCAGTGACTTTAATGGACTAACTAGTGCAGAGTTGCTGGTTCACTCCCCAGTCTGGCTGTTCCCCCAGTGACTTTAATGGACTAACTAGTGCAGAGTTGCTGGTTCACTCCCCAGTCTGGCTGTTCCCCCAGTGACTTTAATGGACTAACTAGTGCAGAGTTGCTGGTTCACTCCCCAGTCTGGCTGTTCCCCCAGTGACTTTAATGGACTAACTAGTGCAGAGTTGCTGGTTCACTCCCCAGTCTGGCTGTTCCCCAAATGGCTCCTTTTAATGCACTAACTATTGTAGAGTTGCTGGTTCACTCCCCAGTCTGGCTGTTCCCCCAAATGACTTTGTTCGGTTAGAGGAGCCTCACAAAAGAATGGACCAATAAAGAAAAAACCCACACAACAAATATTATAACGTACCATAATCAGTGATACATTTCAGTATATACCCATCACAAAATATTCATCAAATAATACTAACGGAGGATGTAAATCTCTCAGTTGCGATGACACAGTTTGTTATTTTTATTCACAGCATACATTAGTGTATTTATAACCATGATTTGCCATTTGCCGACAGCAACTTCTTCTTTATTAGACAGCATGCCCATCAAATGACTTTAATTACATCAATCCATAAATGCACAGGGTTACACATGACTACCAATCAAGCGTCTAGAAGCCCTCTCAGTCGTAACTCGGATTGAAAAATATATATGCTTGAGTTCAATGTCAAAAATGCTTTATTCTTTAATTTTGTGTTTGAATATGTAATATCGAGACTAACAGTGACTCTCAGTCGTTTAAGAAAAATACTTTGCCCCGGGGTGACCCCGGTAAGACAGCACTCACCTGTAAATCCCTCTAACGCCCGGAGCGGTAAACGTTCCTTAACACAAGTCGTGATTAAAGTCCTTATAACGGCGCAACCATCGGTCAATACAGATACAACGGCACATGCATCTTACAGACACAATAAATCACGGAGAAACACAGGAGTCTTCTGATAGAATTAGACAAATAAGTCCGACCGAGAAGCAAGCGATAATCGTTAAGAAATGGATTAGATCTGCAGTAAATGATCGGAGCTACTTCAGATTTGAGCCCGGTGTGTAATAAGATATCAGGTCGGGCCTTGTGAGCTGAAGCGAGCTTCCTGCGTGACCGTTTAACTTTATAATCAGGCCTTTATTAATGCAATGCTTTTCTTCCGCCTAATAACGCAACAACACAAATAAAATAAATTGTGATCAATGGGAGGCGAGCGGAGACAGATGAGGAGCGTGTCAGGCCAGGGATGAGACCAATTTATCTCTTTAATGCATCTCCATGGGGTATCCTCTCACTAAAGGATACAGATTACCGAAGCTCTTGTCTCATAAAGAAAAGCGTGCGAAGAATCCATATAATAGAACAAGATGGAGGACCCCTCCCTCATATCACTGACGAGGTTCATACTGTGTAGATAACATCCTAAATGCAGAGCAGCGGGATTTGCGGAAACAAACTGAGTACCTTCACCTACGGCAAACCTGTACCATGTTAAACAGTACCCACGTGTCGTACTTGGTTACTATACATGCTAATCTACAGCATCTTGAGAATTCATTGAGTGTTTATTTTGTGTAAGTTTTTACATTAGTTAGTTAGTTTGTTTTAAGACTTCACAAAGGCTGGACCACTAGGGTGATACATACTTAGAAGATGCGGGATACGTAACTCCTTTGTGACTTTGGTTTTCCATCTTTGACAGAGGGAACGGGCGCTTAGAGAAGAAACCAGTGTTGAGCGTATGGTTGGGGGAAGCTAATAATGCTGGCATGGTGTAGAAAAAAACTGTGAAAGTAATCCAGGTTGGAACCCAGGTGCAGTACATGTGGAATTCCCTGTAGCCCTGTCTCACAAACACAAGACAGGAATCACAGAGGCCAATGCTTTCCTTACCTTCCACTTCTAAAAAAAGCTCTCATATTTGAATTGATGATTGGGATTTACTCGCCTTTTTGAAAACAACACGTCTGGATTGCCAATGTCGTGGAAACGTGTTTTACGTTTGAATCTTTAACAAAGGAAGATAAGAGACACATTGCTCCACAGTCTTTAGCCTTCTCTGTTTTCACGAGAAATTGTCTGGCCTTCAAGGAGCACCAAGGTCAAATTTAGCCGAGGCAGTAAATTGTTTTGTTTGATGGCTTACGTTTGCCTCAATAGCAGGGGAAGGCCAAGCTCATAAAAACGTAAAGGAGGAGCTAGTGACTGTGGGCTTGGCTGTTAGCATTGTTGTGCCGTGGAGACAGTGTTTGTTGTAGATTCATGGTGAATAAGCTTGCTATGGCCTGCCACTGGTAGACAGAGGCTCACAAAAACAAGACTGCCAGAGAAGACTGCCTCAGTTCAGGAAACTACAATGGCAGACAGAGGCTCACTAAAACAAGACTGCCAGGGAAGACTGCCTCAGTTCAGGAAACTACAATGGCAGACAGAGGCTCACTAAAACAAGACTGCCAGGGAAGACTGCCTCAGTTCAGGAAACTAAAATGGCAGACAGAGGCTCACTAAAACAAGACTGCCAGGGAAGACTGCCTCAGTTCAGGAAACTACAATGGCAGACAGAGGCTCACTAAAACAAGACTGCCAGGGAAGACTGCCTCAGTTCAGGAAACTACAATGGCAGACAGAGGCTCACTAAAACAAGACTGCCAGGGAAGACTGCCTCAGTTTAGGAAACTACAATGGCAGACAGAGGCTCACTAAAACAAGACTGCCAGGGAAGACTGCCTCAGTTCAGGAAACTACAATGGCAGACAGAGGCTCACTAAAACAAGACTGCCAGGGAAGACTGCCTCAGTTCAGGAAACTACAATGGCAGACAGAGGCTCACTAAAACAAGACTGCCAGGGAAGACTGCCTCAGTTCAGGAAACTACAATGGCAGACAGAGGCTCACTAAAACAAGACTGCCAGGGAAGACTGCCTCAGTTCAGGAAACTACAATGGAATACTGAAAACTAGGAAGCATTCCCTTTGTCATCCCTGAAGGCAAGCCCAAAATAAAGATTATTATGTTGAATAGTTATGATAAGATTTAGAATAAGTAACCTAGTTATTATATCAACAACGTTTCAAAGTATTTCATATTTTAGTGTAGTCATGTCTAAATTGTGATCCATTTTATACTTTATTTATACTATAATTCTGTAACAGAATTGTCACAGAATTATATATATTTTTAAAGTGATTTGATGTACAATTTGTTAACACATAATTCAATTCTTGGAGAATGTGTTAAATGTGTGAATGATTTCAGGGTCCATCCTGTACGTGTCATGGGGTGTTCCGGTTGGTGAAGTCTCCGTCTTCAATCGAAGCCTCTGGCGGTTTTATCTGCCGTATGTGGATCCAGTTAAAGCACATTTGATTCTGGTACAGTCAAATAATCAATGGCAACATTAAAAACATTCACATTACAAACATCACATGAACTATATTATGTACTTGGTGTTCAACTATTGATATGTTTTATGCACATTTGAGATCTTGAAGAGTGTTAGGTAGTGTTGTAACAGAAACCAAAGGATGATAGAATAGATAGAAACACAAGAATTTAGAATGTGTTTGAGGCATCTAGCCCATTCTTAAAGTTTGTAGGATTGTAGGATTGTGCTTTATTAAAAATATTCAAATATCAATTATTATAAACTGATAACAACATAATAGTAATACAATTCCTTTTTGTGTTTAGTTATTTTTAAACAATTTTTCAATTGACCTGATGGTGATTCATTTAAACTTACACAAAATACATTGATGTTCTGAGGACATATTGATAGTCCTCAACCACACACGATGAAATACAAACCACTTGTCAAAACTCTTTCTAAACGAGTATGAATGCCCACCAAATTTAATACAATCATACCTCTTATATTGCAATTGAACTTATTATTTACTTCAAATGCACATCTGCTCTTAATACAAAAGACTGTGAATGTAAGAGTTCTTTACATTCCTATGGTTTTTGGTAACATTTTTAGCTGAGGAACCAGCCACAGAGGCAGTGCTTAGGGTCCGATTAGAACGGATGCTGGTCCCTTAACAGAGCCTCTTTTCCTTGCTGGCCAGACCTGGGCAGGGTCGTCCACACTCACATCCAGACACTCCCACATCCGGCCACACCCACATCCAGCCACACCCACATCCAGCCACACAGCCTTCCTGCCACATCCAGCCACACCCACATCCAGCCACACAGCATTCCAGCCACACCCACATCCAGACACACCCACATCCAGCCACACAGCCTTCCAGCCACACCCACATCCAGCCACACCCACATCCAGCCACACAGCCTTCCAGCCACACCCACATCCAGCCACACCCACATCCAGCCACACGGCCTTCCAGCCAAACCCACATCCAGACACACCCACATCCAACCACACAGCCTTCCAGCCACACTAACATCCAGCCACACCCACATCCAGCCACACCCACATCCAGCCACACCCACATCCAGCCACACCCACATCCAGACACACCCACATCTTCCCCTGCTGCATATGCTCCTCATTAACACCATCATAATGAGGCATGGCACCTAAGGTAAATAAAGTCCCAGGGCTCTCAGCCCCCCATTCAGACCCACTTCTCCCACACTGATCCAGTGTGAGCGGTAAAGTCCCCTGTCCCCTTCTCTCCTAGTCCTGAGAAAGAGAGAGGACATTAAATGTGGTCAGTTGTTGAGCTGCTAGCTACACATAAAAGGCCCACAGGTTTCCCATTCTGAGGCACGGCCACAAAGCGGATAATGAGTTCCATAAAAACGTCAGGAGGGAAGAATAAATGTGTGTCGGATACGCTGCCCATAATTCAGATGTGCCCCTAAGTAGCTGGAAGAATTATAAGAAATGGTTTTCTATGGCATTGATCAGACTAGCCTGCAGAAATATGAACGTGTTAAAACGTGGTAAGAGTCTGCAGTAACTCTTTATCCTCAGAGCCACTGTTGCCTGCAGTTTGGAGACAGGCCAAGCTGTCTTTACGTGCAGACGTTTTTAGAATCAGGTAACAGTTTTCACAGGATTAATCTTTACTTTATAGTAAATGGGGCTACCATTATTATTTTCTTGTGTGTGTGTGTCATGAAGTGAAGTTCATGTGACTGAAACAAAGCAATATCACATCTTACGTGGAATATTAATATTAATGTTGTGGACTGAAACATGTCGAAAGAAAATGCCTGAATCTGCCAAATGGTTTTCCTCTTTGTAAATGTGAAATAAGACACAAAGACACACATTTTCTCAAGGCAAATTAAGAAATAAATTAATGCCATTTACAATTTCAAACAATTGTATTAGCAACATTCCCATAAATATGTCAAAATAAAAATCTACCCAAATCGCATTTACTTGAAATAGCAGGCATCTCCGAATAGGCTTGTTTTGACAAATGAATGTGACATGCAGAGGGAAAATAATTTGACAGGTGACAAATGTTGAGAAGTGATACGATCTGAAATGTGGGGCACCTGAAATATGACTTACTCCATTAAAATCTTTCACAGAGGATATTGAATGGTGGCTTAAAGGCCTTAAAAACCTGACTTGATTTCTTTTCATTTGATTAAGCATTTTGATTATGATTACGTTAAAGACAAAGCATGGCAAGAGGAGACCTAAGCTGCAACTTCTGTTTCGCTGAGCTGCTCTTTGTCTTCTGATCCGTCTGTGTTGTATATAGTAAGCCACAAGGCTCGCTGTGAAACGCACAGAATACCCCCTGCTAGAATTTAGTCATTATGTTAGCGAATTCATTATGTAGCATACAATCACAAGTGTATATACAGCGATTGCATGAGCAGAACTGAACCTATGTGGATGAAGTCAAACGCTAACTATAACATATAGTTGTTTAAGATGTAGTGAATACATGAGTTGCTCTGGACATGGGAACACACAGTAACTGAACGAGAGACCAAAGCCACTTTGAAAGCAATATAGCGTAATACTAAAATAATAAAACAATCTGCCCAACGTGTTTGAATTGGCAAGATGGCGGCTTTGGTCTTTCTCACTTATGTACACAGTACAACATGGGAGGTTGTTTGGTTCAGTGCTCAGGCATGTTGTCTTTGAGTGTTTTAATTAGGAGAGCTTGTTTAATGTGGCCAGCTGCAGCCCGTCTGTCTGTCTGCAAACGTATAGTAGACTGACTGGTTTAAAGCACGCCTTATTCCACTCCATCAAGGTCTGATGACAAGATGATGAAACTGTACCACAACAACGAACGCTTTGACTGGAACAACTTGCATTTTTCTAAGTCCACCGCGATCAACTGTGGTGTGATGTCACTTTAGAATTTGAAACTGTACATTTTTCATTTGTCTTTCCGAAGGTTACTGATCTACGACAAGGATGTCAGCTGCGGCTATCAAAGGAAGGACATCTTGTTTGTGTCACAGAGAGAGTGATTGACCCATGGGAAATAGGTCTCCACTGGGTTCCTACAGGCTGTCTGTTAGCCACTGTTAATGCTGATAAAAAATATGTAAAGACTTCAGCCGTGAACTAATGAACCTTTTCACCGTGGTTCTCAAATATCTGGAACCGAATACATGTACGGGATTTTATATGACAGCAGTAGCTCTATTAGTTAACACAATTCCACAGCAGTTTCCACCAGTTGTTATACAGGTTTATTGTGCAACTCTGCAGCCATTCATTCTGTGAGGTTGCTTGGTAAATCTGAAAGATCAAAAAGATTATGGTTCGTGTTGTTACTGAATTTTAAAAAGAAATTTGACCTAGAGTTGGAACTGAAGATAACATAGTGACGGTTTTCCAGACACAGATTAAGTCCAGGAGAGAGCTGTATTGATCTTGATTTGGCTTAATCTCTGCATGTGAGATCGTCCCATAAAGATAGCTCTGGATGTTTCGATGTGTGTCATGTGGCTGTATGCTTTTATAACTCACATGTCATGGAGATGTTGCTGAGTTGAATTGAAATACACTGTGTGATTAATGTCTGGCTAGCATGTTAGGTGTTTTTTTTTACGATGTGGCTTGCTTTGATTGGACTGTGCAACAGATTCCATCCCACTCAGAGTTTATTGACACTGTAGTACTGACCACTCAGCTCAAATAGGTCGGAACGATTTCGCCTGCCCTTCTGTGTGAAAACGTATTGCCAAACCTAATCTGTGAATTACTCTAACTCCAACAAACAGCTGGCATATAGTTTACTACTTGTCAAAGATATAACTTTTTAGGTAGTTTGCACGGCACACACGCCTACAAACCCCAACGCAGATTTGTGGACAAATAAATGCAGCGGGAAGCCAACATGTTGATAAGCTACATACGCTCACACATTCTAATTATCATTTTTGCATTGCTTTATTTTCCCACTATTGTTGTTTTTTCAAATCCCAGTGATTTACTGGTCATGAATTTATGCAACAGGGGTAAAAACAAGCCTGGCTTGTGAGCCATAACTCACAGGGTTAAAGTCTGCCTTATTTACATTAAATATAATATAAACCTGATTTCTCATTCTGTTTTATGCCGGCTGTGTAAATCATTTAAAGAGAACATAGTAAACCACTTTATGTTGCCCCATGTATTACACATATGAACAATTCCACAACGTGCCATCGATCTTTCATCTGAAAGGCGGCAGAACCGCAGGAAAAGTTGTTTAACAGTGTACATTCTGTCTATAGCAATGTCCATATCAGCAATCGTTAGAACAATGTCATTGTTGGCACACCTTCACAGTGTCATGAACGTATCTGTAAAGATACTTTGCTGAGCTTAATGGATGAGCAAATGATCTGGTCCAAATGTTATTTTTATGGCTGATTTTGGCAGGCGGCCTTGGGTTTCATTAGGCTACGGCTTCATTATTAATACATTGATGGAGAGGCAGGGTTTTTGGGGAGGAGACGGTAATTCCGTAGATGGTGTCTCCGTCAATCTGCCAGAGGGCAATGCAAAGCTAATGGATTCTGATGAGCCGGTCTTCTAAATGTATTTGAAAAGGATGCCAGTGAGAAATCCAACTTTTCTACGTCCTAGTGTGTGCAAATGCCAAATATTGCCAAAAGGCATTACATATTCCATCGCAGTAATAACAAAAATGTATTTGATGCAAATCAATCATTTTCAAGAATTTATTGAGTTCATTGGTTTATTTGTGTTTCCATTTGCAATGAAAAGTTGGACTTCCTCAGGCTACACAGAGGCACTGTTGATTTGCTATGTATCTCTTATTGATTGGATGGTATTACTTAATTCAATTGCAACATATTCTTACTTGGTGGAGCAAAGCAAATCTGTTGAGAATCAATGACAGGAAACAAGAAAGACAGAAATAATTGACCATTTCGAACTCCCGCAGGCCACAAAGAACAACAAACTAAAACAGCTTCTGGGATTACCGAAACGCTGTACAGAGGACTATAGCTGCTATGTTAGCGCGAGGCGAAGACGAAACATACAGACAAACGAACCCTGCCTTAACTGAATTATATGTGTCCGAAACGTGTCTCAAACGCATTCTAGTAAGACACCCAGTATCCTTCGCCTGGTTTTGATCTGTGACAGACTGAATGTGGGTTACTGCCTGTTCTGTGCAGGAATCCGTGGGCCAGATGTGATGTGTGTGAGAGCCTTCTCCCCCCCCCCCGTGGAGCTGGTTCACTTCCATCTATATGGTGTAATTGGCATCAGAGTGTACACCTCCGAGTTATTTAATCCCCTCTTTTATTTCAGCCACCATGAGGGATACCATCTGTCCTGCTGCCTTCTCATCCCCCAACCCTCTTAGGCAGGTCCCTACCTGTCCACACACACACACACACACACACACACCCATACACACACACCATTGTGCAAGTGCGACAGCTCGCACACACACACACACACACACACTGAGGCACACCAAAATGATAACATGAATAGATCACACCTCACTCAAGCCGCAGCCAACTCTCTTCAATTGAAGAAAATTAGGTCGTTTTTATTAGGTGACGGCCAGAAGTAAAGATATGAGCAGAGCAGAAAGGAAAAGCAGCTCTGACACTGCCTTCCATTCGCCCGGGTTCAACTCCGCATTGCGACTATTCAGAGATGTTAAATTCAATCATAACGAACCGAAGAGAATTACGTAGGTCACTAATGAATAGAGAGTCATGTGATGTTCTCCACGAGCGGTAGTTTCCGCACGGCCCACAGCGCGCCTGGTATCCTCCCCCTTTTAAAGAGCACGGCTGTGTTGTTGCTGTATTCCGTTCTGTTTCCATCGGCAACTGCCCCGGGGGAGGCCAGAGACTAGCTGTTTCCAGTCGACACACTGCCGTTAGTTCTCTCCCGAGGTGGCCGGCCGCGTTCTGTTGTGGGCTCGACGCCGGGCAGCGCTGGCAGGACAGGTGCCGTGCAGGTGCACATGTTTTCCTACAGATTCACCCATTGGCTCTGTTCCACCTTGCTTCCTGGTGCCTCGCTATCTCACACGGGGCTTCTCGTCGACACGCGAGGTGTAAATAACACGGCTGCCTGAACAAATGAACAGTCATTTCAATCAAGAGAGTCAAAGGTCACACAAACACTGGCGTGTCAAAATGTTGTATACTGTATAGTGCACCAACGTAACATGAGATATATTTAAAATGGATTTAGGCCCTGGCGTTATTACAGAATACCCACAAAATAAAATGTTCCGTCTTTGTTGCTTTGTGTTTGTGTGTGTGTGCTCTCGCGCGTTCTTTGTTGTGTTATTTTGCACCGCAGAGCTGGTGTCTCGGGCGCGCCTGATTTAAATACCAGCCCATCTCATTAACATGCACGGATAGAGCTGCGAGGGCCAATTACATTCATCTTGTCATGTGCCGGTGCCTCTGAGTCGTTAATATTTTATGGCAACACGCTCCCCCAGCTGCCGCCACCACCGCCGTCGTCGCGGCAACACACCAGTGCTCTTACATTATTCTACAGCACAAGAGTTCAGAATCGTTCCCCTGCCACAAAAAAACCCCACACATTTCTGGGCCATCACAGAGGAAGCTTGAAAAATGAAGGGCGGACGAATTGTGATGGAATCTCTCGTCACGGTAACGGGACTCGTACGGTAACCTTTCAGGGGAATAATCATCAACACCATCATCAGAATAACTGTGTTATCAACCGTCAACAAATCCCTTCTTTATTTTAACACTCTGTGCAGTCTGAACACCGGAAGTAAACCATTAAAATGAGTAGATGACAAGGGAACTACAGCCGTTATAGAAGGGCTTTCAAACAGGGCCTTGGAGGTATTCCACTAACGCTGAGTGGGCTGAAACAAAACCTGTGATAGAAATATTAATTAAAGCTCCAGTGAATTGAGATAGCATAATAATTAGGCCTAACGCGGAGCAGTCGGTGGAGAAATTATGGCTCCTCGAGAAATTACGAGTGCATCCGCCGCATCAGCAGTTTCGACTGGTGAATACGAGTCAACAACGAATTCACGGATGCAGAAACAGCTACAGTAGCGGATGAGCGCAGGCCTACAGAGACTGATATATCTGCTCTCATTTACACCACACACATCTATCAAACGATGACATCACCGCCATCAGAAGACGAAGCCGAAATTCCCCGGTGCATATCTGTCGCTGTCCGCGGGGCTCTACTCTGGCACACAACAAGCGTGACAAACAACTGGCTGAGCAGAAGCCTGATTGGTGGGAGGAGACGCTTCGCTTTCCTCAAGTCAAATATCATTGTATATTTTTTAACGTGTTGTTTGTCGAACAGCAACGCATGTTTGTGAGGTTGAAAACAGACTTGACAAAAAAGTATGTTAACTGGCTAATTGTGTCGGCAACACCAAGATAATGGCGCTTTTCCACTACAAAGAACCAGCTCGACTCGACTTGGCCCGACTCGGCTCCGCTCGCTTTCGCTCGGTTCTCCATTGCAGATAGTACCTGCGCAATAGTACCCGGTCATCATAGCGACGCGGCAGGAAACTGCTGTGATGTAATCTTCTACGCGACGCGACGACACACAGGTTGCGTCCGAAATCGCGTACTATGTTGAGTATGTCCTACATTTAAATAAGAACGTACTTTGCGACCGTTAAAAAAGTATGTTCTATATAGTATGAATCCGGGTAGTATGAATGGAGTCCGGACATACTACATGCGCCGTGTTAGAATTTTATACTTGTATAATATACCGGGCAAGAGAAGCGTGTTTCATTCAGGTCCGCGTCCTCCTACCAACACTCGCTACCCACACACACATAAGACAATGGAGGAAATCGAGTGTATGCTGTGTTTGATCCGCGAGATGTGGCTGTTTCTCACGGCGCATTCTTTCGGTTTGCCATAGCATTCGTAATGGATAATATGTACAGCTCTCACGCAATCTCTGGCCAAACTATTTATATATATATATGGTGGGATTACTCAGGATACTACATCTGGCGCGTGCAATGATGATGCAGTGAATAGTGACGATTCTCTGACCAATCAGCAGTCTGCCTTGTTTTCACGTCACATTTTAGTATCGCCTCAGCTCGCTCAGAACCTCGCCTGAGGTGGTACGAAAAAAAGTACCTGGAAGCAGGTACAGGTACAACTTTTACCCAGTGGAAAACCAAAAAAGCTGAGTCGAGTCGAGCTGAGGCGAGCTGGTTCTGTGTAGTGGAAAAGCGCCATAAGTGTGAAAAACCATGTTAGCGCAATTAGCATTCATATGATGACGACTTGTCCCTAATCCCTTTGTCAGTCCTCTGTATGGCCCTCTCCAGTAGTCCTCATTGTTTTTTACAACATAATTCCTGCTCTGGGAAGCTCTGTCCTTTGTCGATAATTTTAAATTGCATTTTTGCACAATTTGCTGACTATTCAGCATAGTGTTACTCAGGGTTGAGATATTCTTCATAGTCAAGTTATGAGAGCCACTGTGAGGAAATGAAAAGAAATAGAACAGAACATTCACGAAAAGTTGAAGATGGCAAAAAGTAAGGAGAAAAAGCACCAGGACAAAAAAATGCTGTGATTGTATTTCTTTGAAGAATTGGGCTGAATCCAAGTTCAATAATCGATAAGAAATCTGTGGCCATGCTTTTGTAATTCTTATAATGACTTGTCTAATGAGAGTGGCCAGGCTGTGGAATGCTAACTTCAGTGCTGAGGAAACAACCAGAACAGGAAACCGAGCTAAGGAAACAGAGAAAATGAAACAGCCAGAACAGAAAACAGAGCTGAGGAAACAGAGCAAATGAAACAGCCAGAACAGGAAACAGAGCTGAGGAAACAGAGCAGAGGAAATAGCTGGAACAGGAGACAGAGCTGAGGAAACAGAGCAGAGGAAACAGCTGGAACAGGAAACATAGGTAAGGAAACAGAGCAGAGGGAACCGCCAGAGGAGGAAACAAAGCTGAGGAAACAGAGCAGAGGGAACAGCCATAGGAGGAAACAGAGCTGAGGAAACAGAGCAGAGGGAACAGCCATAGGAGGAAACAGAGCTGAGGAAACAGCTGCTTTTCTGTCCAATGAATGTTGAGAACGACCATTTTAATGTCAAGAGGTTTCTCTGAAAAGTTTTTTAGGAGTCATACTGCAGTACAATTCCCTCACACAGCATGGTCTTCTCACCTCGTCTCAGCCACGGCAGCAATTACATCCAGGCAGAGTGAGCATTGGATTTTAAATGTACAGTGGCCTCTTCCCTGTATGGCAGATCTGTTTCTGAAACAATCTACACTGCCAACCGTGGATTGTATCATTAATATTAGATACAAATTAATAAAGAATAGTTAATTGTACAAAATGAATGTCTTAATTGCTGAAAGTTTAACAATCAACAAGGGAAATTGCTCAGGAAGACTTATGATACAGTTACAGGACACCATGAATATATTAACATTTGGGTGATAATTGTGCAGGATGTCAGGCAGTAAACGGTATGAATGGTGTAGATCTGAGATAAATAATAGTTCATTAATATTGTGACTGCATGCTGCAAATTCATTCATACCCCAGTGAGCACAGATACAAACCATAACCATTTCAATATAGCCAGGCCCAATTCTCATTCCATTCACATTATTACTTTCTATTTCCCAAATAAATTCATGATTTCATGTACTGCACAGGAGCTAAACCTGGTTTTGCTTGAAAAAAAACAGAACACATATAAGTTCTTGTTATCGCAATAAATTCACAACTTGTAAATTGCAGACATTCCGCCGGAGTTAAATCTAAATTCCATTAGAAACGTCAATCTGATGATCTATTCCTTATTCAACAAGGACATTTGTTATCAACGTCTGAGCATCAATTTGAACATGGTAATTGAAATTCCTGGTAATCACAATGTGAAAATAATGTCGTGGTGCCAGAGACGTCAGGCGCCTTCAAACGCAGTCGGTAACAAATGGAAAACAATAAAGACGAATAACGGCGAAATCGTCTGCACATCACTCATCACTCATTGCTGTTATCTAGCCTATCAAACCAGTACAAGCCTAAAATCTCATTTCACAAACAGCCTAGAATTGCCTCAGTGTAATGTGCGAGCGGCACTTTCTGCATATCAAACATCTTCCTCCACGACAAAGTATGAATTCAATAAAACGGGTAAGGGGGAAAGGACGTCTGTTTCGGAGACGGGAACAGAAGTGGAGCTGATGTGACCGAGACGCCTGCCCAGGAAATGAAAAAGCCAACCGGTCGGTGGGATGAGATACATCATAATCATGGTAATCATTTGTCTGATCTCTATCATCACCACACGAGGGGACTGGAACCCCGATCTGACTGGATCCCATGCCGGGGAGTTTGTCACTCAACTGGACCACATTTGTTTTGGGTGTGTTTATCAAGACAAAAGGTCCAGGGAGAGCCATTACTGGGCCTCAGAGCCGTTCATCGATCCGCTCGTTTATTAACTGGCTCCTGTGTGCCTTCGCACTAATCATTATGCCTACAGCGATCATGTCACTCAGCTCCAAAAGTAAACGTGACAGTCACACGAGGCCATGTCAAAGTCACTGTCTAGTTTTGTGTCTTTGGCTTAGAGCGCAGTGGACACCGAAGACCGCAATCTGTCCCAAAAAAAGCTGAATAAAAACGTCTGCAGCGGGTTTCAATTCGATGTATGTACCAGATACACCAGAAGCACAAAGCTAGAAAAACAGCATATATTTCTGAGATCTTCACCAACGGCATCTGAATAGTGATGCAAACGTCTTTGCTCTTTAGTGAGAGTGTATAGCTGCTTGACTGTACAACACAGCACATCACATATCCTGGGGCCAACTAACTGAAACTTCAAACAAGACACGTGGACACAGTCATCTCCACTCCATTTGTTTAATGAGGAAATTAGTCCAGCTCCGCCGTGGGGAACACGCACAGCATGCGAAGAAGGAATGCAGTGAGAGACGCCGTTCAAACCTCTTCAATATGTGGCCCGTTTCCATCTGAAGGGAGTTGAGCCGGTGATAACAGGGACATTTATTGTCACGCTGTCCCTCGGGACGCACGGCTAGTTCTTCACCTCCAGTGAGGGTCTGAGATCCTGATAAGGTAATGTTGACGAAACAGCCTTGAGCCTTTAGACAAACAGGTTGCTTTCCTTGTCTGCCCACCAGGCCCTCTGTTAATTGCCATAATGGATTAAGGGAAAGCTGGGTGCATTTTCTGTGATAAGCTCACCATCTGCTTTAGCGGGACTGCAGCACCAGGCACCAGGTACCAGGCACCAGGCACCAGGCACCAGGCAGAGCAGCAGCCCGAAGGTGACCTGGCAACGAACTGAGCTGACAGCAAATACAACAGGGTACTGGATTTGACCCCTAACGAAATCTCAATTACAGATTCACGTCGACTGTAGTAGTACTACACGTACTGTGCTGCATAGTGGTGGCAGCATCATGCTATGGGGATGCTCCTCTGTCAGGACCTGAAAAGCTTGTGAAAATAAAGGGCAAAACGGACACAGAAGAAGCACACAGTGTGCACACAGAAGCACATTTCACCTCATAGACAAACCAGATGGTTAGCTACCTTTAGCAAACAGTTAGGGTTGTTTTAATATGACTGAAATCGATAAAAACAAGAACCAACAAGTTGGTGCTGCACTTTTTGTAATTTTTTTGACAGCCACTCATTTTAACGTTTTAACATTTGCAACCAAACGTGTTTGTGCAGAACGACTTACAGTAGTGATTGCTTTCATTTTCGTAATTGTTTAGTTAATCAGAACTGGGAGGTTTGCAGGAAATACCCATTAATAATCTCGTTTTCTCCACTGCTTAGCCCACATGGCAAACATTGAGCCATATGATACAAGCCCTCACCTCAGTAATCACTTCACACGGAATATGAAGTGGGCGGAATTGGATTCCTGTATTAATTATCTCCTAACAGCATAAAGTCTCAGCTCAACTTGCCGACACCTCCACACATGCTGCCTTGGGGAGGTTCCTGGGTGAGTGGGACTATACAATTTCCCCTGCTGTTGTCCCTCTCCTACTTTGTTGAGATGTGTGAAGGGGGTGGGCTACTAGGCAGATACACTGACACACAGGCTGAGCCAGACATACTTTCAAATGGCCTCGGTCAGCCACACTACTGGCCCAAGGACATTGTATGTATCCTGTGGTCCTAACACACGGCAAAGCTTTACTAAAATGAATAATACTATAATGGCCTTGCCAGTGTTGATTGTGGCTCATTATAGATTCAGGAGCTGTCATGTCGGTGCAGAACAATCAATTACATCTTTTTTATAAAGCCTTTTTGTCACAAAGTGCTTTTACAAACACCTAGCCTGTAACCCAACAGGGCACGAATTCAAAAAAACTCTCCTAATGGTTTATATTTAGGAAGAAACCTAGAGAGGAACCATGCTCTGCGGGGTGGCCTGCCCTCTTCTGCACAAGAACCCAGGGATACAGGGATATTTTTCTTTTCTCAACAAACATTGGATGCATGCATGCAAGATAAAGCAGTCTACCATAAAAGTATGTGTTTGCTTTGTACTTTTCCCATGTCTCTTCAATTATTTGTTAGGGCGTTTACTTTAAAGAAATTCCAGAACATTCGAGAGCATGTGTATTATTTCATGTACTAGTCACATTTCCCATGTCTCTAGTGGCTAGTTACATTGTTGCCGAGGCAGAATATTCTAAACTGGATGCATTGTTCATGTTCATTCTGCAATATTGAGGATTGTTACAGCTTGGATATAATTGCTCCACCCGGACTGTATTCCAATGGGACGACACAGTCACAGTTCTTTCCCACATAGAGACTGGGAATCTCCAAACATTGTTTCAAACATGTTTGACAAAAAAAGGAGCAAATTAAAGATGCATATTACGTGTTTTGCCGTTTGATCGTAAAAGTGGCTATACATGTCCATGTACTCCCCATGTTATCAATACCACTCACTTTCAAACATGAATTGTCAGGGCTGACTGTGGCATCACGGTTCATATTTATGCATATATAAACAGTAGAACATATACAGCCCAAAGGTTTAAAAAAACATGTTTATTTGCAACTGTCCCATAAAGTGTGCTGTGCAGTAAAGGTGTTATCTGATGAATTGCATTTCCACATAAAGGCTGGATGAATTAAAGCAATAACTCATCCCTAGAAAGTCTGCATTTTAGGTATATTCTTTTTACTAACAATGATTTCTGGGTAAATAAACTTTCTGAAACACTACAATTCTTCAATGGCAGCAGATTTATTATAGACATTATGCACATCTTCTTAAACTTTATTGAGTGCACCAAAGAACTACATTAAAGGAAAGGTAACCGAACATACGTAATCCAAGACAGCCATGTCTTCACAGTTCAGCGTTGTCTCAGTCATGAGTGTTAGGGATTAATAGGATTGCTATAATAAAAGACCATTACATTGTGCTTAATAAAGGCCGACCGGCTTGTAATGTACTGTATTCATAGGGACTTTTATTCTGAAGTGCTGGGAGTACATTGTGGGTACTAGGGGGCGGGCTTTTCAAGGAGTAGAGGGGAAACAACTCTGTGCTTATAATTATATAACCTATTCAACTTGAAATTACACCTGTTTATTTAGGGCTTCTTTTATTGTATTTGGAAAGTAGTAGGCTGTGTAAATAAAGTTAACTATTCTACTTGTTGCCATGTCTCCGCTCATTATGACGCTTTCAAGGTGTAGTGCAGGGAAATATGACCTGCCGAGCACGAGATCTCGCGAATTAACGTATGTTCGCGCGATATAACAGGATGAATTTCTGCGAAGCTCTGCGTCCTCCGGCAAAAATAGAAACTGTGCAGATCAGATCCGAAGGGATGCCCCTGGCGGAACTGGGAAGCAGTCGTTCCGGAGCCGTTACGCAGTCCGTGGAAATCAACACATTGACTTTAATGGAAACGAACGACTCGGCCGACGTTTCGGAGCAGTTCCGCAGCCGTTCCGCATCCAGTGGAAATTGGGGGTTGGTCACCATAGCTCTACCCATCTGCAGTCTACGCTCAAGCAGGTACATTGCCTTAGTCACCCCAAAAGTCTGCACAACGTTCGGCCGCCATTCCATCCAGTTTTCAGCCGCCAATGACTGGAACGAATTACAAAAAAAAATTAAAACTTGAAACCCTCATCTCGCCAGTTGCCTTTATACTCCTTCTGTCTTATCCGATCACTGTACGTTTTATACAAAAATACAAAAATAAGGCTATTCTTTGGCTCATCGGCATTGAATATATCCACGTACTCTCACACACACAACTCTCACACACACACACACACACACACACACACTTGCGCTACCCACACACATAGTTACACTCCACGCACTTATTTGAAGAGAAAATGTATTCAATTTGTGTACACAAATCTAAACAGCTGGCTTTTAGCATTAAATAATCAATAAATTGACATAAACATTGTTATTTTTGTTTGGCGTTGGAAGAGGATTTTAGGGAAATTAAGGGATGATACTGTAAATGTGTGTTTCTGTGTTCGACTGTTGTTAATTTGTATTTACTTTATTCCCTTTTTTGTGTTTTCTGAAAGTATTTGAATCACTTCTTACTTTTGGCAATAGGTTGAAACTGCAAGACTTCAAGACAAACTGAATACAAGTATGTGGAGTGGTGGAGTTTATAACTCAGAAAAAAGCTAGCTTTAATGTTTTTTTGTGGTGCACTGGTTGGCAGCATCCACAATTTTGTTCATTTTATATTTAGTTTAACTTTAGCTAGCATAGCTACCGTTATTTAACCAACTGCTATTATACGAATGCAATTTTTTATGATTGTATATACTATTCTGAAATACAGCTCATGGTTGCACAAATCACATCAACTTGTGCCGCCCTGGTCAGAAGCATCCCTATCCTTAAACACCTTAGCTAGCTATAAATATGTTATGCATTAACACATTCTGTAATTTCATGATTCTTGTAACAGAGCGTGTGGATCTATAATCCTGATCTCAGATTTTGGTGATCAAATGTTTTGAAGGTCAAAACATTTAAAGTTATATGGCACACTCTGACAATTGTAAGCCTTGAGACCACTTGCCGTTTGTTTTATCTACGATCGCTAACTCACCTCATGCTGTGTTTTGAGGACTATCCACAGCTAGCATCTAATGCTTAGCGTGTCATCTTGTGGAACCGTTACTCACTAAATGCCCCCACTGCACCCATCAGAAAATGGGTGACGAAATCATTAGGAAAAATCAACGAAAGCGAGATCGGACTGAGGTGCTAATTGCTCTCTTGTCTCAGTGCAAACCAAGCGTCTATGTGCCCAGCCCCTCACATCCATCAGCAAGTTCTTGTGACACAATGCATTCCTGTCCCCATAATGAATAGAAAATGTATTTCTTCTAACCCTAACCCATACAGTGGATATGAAAAAAATCATTTAATGTGACCTATAAAGAGAACAATTAAATTATTTGAATAAAAACCTTACAATAACCGGGTTGCGAAAGTGTGCACACCTTTAAACCAATACTTTGTTGAAGAACCTTTTGATTTTATTACAGCACTCAGTCTTTTGTGGTAGCATGGCACATTTTGACTTGGCAATATTTGCCCACTCTTCTTGGCAAAGGTGCTCCAAATATGTCAGATTGCAAGGATATCTTCTTTGCACAGCCCTCTTCAGATCACCCCACAGATGTTCAATTGAATTCAGGTCCGTGCTTTGGCTTGGCCTGTCCAAAACGTTTATCCTTTTCTGGTGAAGCAATGCTTTTGTGGATTTGGATGTGCACTTTCAGTGGTTATAATGCTGAAAGGTGAACTTCCTCTTCATTTACAGCTTTTGAACTGTTCATAATTCCCTCCACCTTGACAAAGGCCACAGTTCCAGCTGAAGAAAAACAGCCCCAAAGCATGATGCTGCCACCACCATGCTTCACTGTGGGTATTGTGTTCTTTGGGTGATGTGCTGTTTCTGGAGTCATGGCCAAAAGGTTCAACCTTGGTTTCATCAGACCATAACACATATGCCCAGATACTTTTGGGAGACTTGATGTTTGTTTTCGTCAAACTTTGTGGTGGGGGGATGGGTGTCACTGAAGACACAAAATCCACCACAACTTCTGCCGGGCTTGGAGGTTTTTCTTCTTAAAAAAATTCCTGTAGTTCCTTTTATGTTGCTGTAAGCCTCGTGGAAGCCTCCCCGACCAGTCTTTTAATACATTTTAGAGGGACGTCCAGTTCTTGGTAATGTCTCTGTTGTGCCATATTCTATCCACCGGATGGTGACTGTCTTCACAGTGTTCCATTGTATATCTAATGCCTTGGAAATTATTTTGTACCCTTCAACTGACTGATATCTTTCAGCAAAGAGATCCCTCTGACTCTTTTGAAGCTCTCTGCAGACCAAGACTTTTGCACTGAGATGCAACTAAGAAAATGTCTTGAAAATCCTACTGGAACAGCTGACCTTTATTTGTGAGTCACATTAAATTATGACAGGTGTGTAATGACTTCTATGTAACATGAGTTTGAATGTGATTGGTTAATTCTGAACACAGCCACCTCACCAATAATAAGCGGGTGTGCACAATTACGCAGCCAGGTTATTGTAATGTTTTTTATATTGCGTTAATATATTCATATATTACTCTGTTGTCAATCAAATAAATTCATCTATAAACAGAAACCTATAAAACCCTTTCCAATTGCTACGTCTCAAACACATCCTTAGGATATAGTATTAAAATACTATACTCTGGTAAACAAACCCGGAGCTTTTCATCCTTTCAAACTTGAGCTTCAGAACTTTTAAATAGACATCTTTAGCAGAGAATAACGAATGCATTTGATCCAGTCCAGACATTGATAACTATTGTCTGTGTGGCTGGCTTGCTGTGGAGAGGGCTTGATTATCACCTCAGTCTGACAGGATGAATGCATTATCAACTGTAATTAAAGTGTCACCGGTGTTTGCGTAGAGAGATGGATGGTGCTTCGATGATCATGATGAGAAGCAATATGTTGACCTGGGCTGTACTGTCATTCTCATTATCAGCCAATATCTTACAGTGCAGTCGCTTCTTTCATGACAATTTCTCTAGTTTCATCTTGAGAAATGCATCTCGTCCAATTTAATATTTTTCATATATTTTTTTGTGTACAGTCAAACCAGGGTTGATCATGTTTCTGTCTATATTAGATAGACTTCTATTAAAATCTCCAAATCAATGGCCATGAAGCTACAAAGAGGGTATAGTATGAAGGGAATTCGAAAAGCCGCCTGGAAATCTAACTGGCTAAAAATGTCAAGCCCAAATTTACCTTCATGGATACACCAAATGTATTTAATTTACAGTTTGAAACTGTAAGCATCCGCATTAGTGGAAGAAATATTGAGATTTATCACTCAGGCCTGTTTCATTTGAGAGGTGCAGTAATTATTCTACAGCAGTCTGGATGCTGGGACTACAGGGAACGTGAATAATAATGTAGCCATCGAAAGAAAACTCGTAAAGAACTACACGAACCCGGACGAATGCTGGTGTTTAAAAAGCCAAAGTCGACTAATGGCTATGGTAATTGAGAAAATGAGTCACCTGGGATATGAGGTGTTTGCAGGTGGAGTTAATGGGGGGATTAGTCAGGTTAAGGGCTAATATGAATCACCAATAACATGTTCCGAATACTATCTGCCAGCAAACCTTAACATGGCTTCAACCAAACTAGATTGATAGGTTTACACAACAGGCATATCGAGGTCATATGTTTAAACCACTAGGACCAGTGAACGGAGGCACTTAGAAATGAAAAACGTGGCCTCACGTCATCTGCTAAAAGGCCATGAGAAGAATCCAGGTTCCGGGGTCCTTGTAAACTAAACGCTGACGAGAGAGGAACCCGACGTTTGTCTCTGGCTTTATGAACACGTTGTCATGAATTACTATTTCCACCAGCAGGGCACACAAAACCCATCCATGAGACTCGTAAGAGCACACATGCTCACACACACGCGCGCGGACACACACACACACACACGCTCAATATTGAATGCAGCTGCATCTCCCGGAGGGGTACGAGTAATTTGTCCAGTTCAGAAATAAGGGTCTCCACGTTCCTCTCAGCAGGATGATGAAAAACATGAAACCGTGCTGCTAATGAAACGAACACTCAGGATGTGTGTTATTATTCCATCAGTCTCACCTTGGGAGTCCTGGCCCGGGTCCTGGCCCGGGTCTAGCCAGAGGCAAGGGCCGTGGCGTTTCAGAAACTCTCCTCTCAGAGGATTCTCCAGTAGGCCTGCCCTGCCACTCTCACGTTTCCTCCTTGCTCGTTCCACAGGAAGTTGACTCCCATTTCCTGAGAAAAAAGCAGTGGGTCTGACTTG
Source organism: Dallia pectoralis (assembly GCA_029465975.1). NCBI lineage: Eukaryota > Metazoa > Chordata > Actinopteri > Esociformes > Umbridae > Dallia > Dallia pectoralis. Next base: position 13,320,088 of record CM055731.1, read on the forward strand.
CCGACTGCGTGCAGGGCAGAGCTCATATTTATGTAACCACATACTGGGCCTGATTCATGCGAAACAAGCACTCCCTGTAAACAGACTCATTACTGAACCCAAAACACTTCATTACTCAACGGGCAACGTCCCAGTAGCAGGGTGGGATGAAATGACGACGTGAAGCAAGGTTTGTAACCGCCATGACTAATATAGATGTATAGCATGTAGGGTCATTAGGAGAAATGGATCTCTTTGAGGTAACATTGAAAATCGCTATCTGACACATAGCGCAGTCAAACCCGGAGGTCTTCATTACGGAATAACTCTGAAATACGCACTTTACTTTCAGCAAGCGTCATACCCTGAGCCTTTTTTTCAAAACGTTTCAATAACCGTGACACTTTGTTATGCTGTAATTTACAATGATGTCACTCTGTGCCGAAGTTGATATAATTGTGACAGGAAGAGACATGTTCATTACAAACTAACCCCATTATTGCTCATAATCACATTGACTATCACACATTATTACCTCCTCTGTCATTTAATCTCTAGCATTTTCACAACAGGCATTTTGGATGGGAATTATTGCTACTTTGAATCCATTTGTCACGTCTGTCTAACTTGGCGCTCTCTCCGCTGCGTCTCTACTGTAATTTGTAATGTTAAATAAAGGCCAATTCATTTCCTGCCGGGCCGGGCAGCAGCCTAGACTAATCGTCAAGGTGCCTCAGATTCTAATTCATTACCCTCCACTTCCCCGGCTCAAAACAAACAGAACATCGGCTGTTCACACCTGCGGTGCCAAAGGATGTGCATTGTGTTTGATGTTGCTCCATTAGAGGATACGCTGAGGAAGTATCTCACGTTCGCACTACGGTTTGCGGCAAGCGACTGGAAAAACGTTTATTGTTTGTCCAGAAATTCTTTGGCACCCGGCTCACTTGCGTCACATAAGAGCCTTGTAACATCCCACTGTGGTGTGACCATAACAATTGCTTTTTGATCTAATGCCCATTTGAACAAAAATTAAGGTATTTAGCAAAAAATATCTCCCAATAATAGTAATGTTCTAATAATAAATAAGGTAAATAAGTATATACATTCTGGTCCTTCTGTTTACCGGGCGGCGAATAGAGAAGGCAGTGTTAATGGCCGCCAGTGCCCATCTGTGCCAAACGGATTGTATCAACCCATCTCTTTTTTATATACCCTACTGATCTGGAGTGCTCCATTTATCAGCTGGGCAACTCTTACAGAGGAAAGTGCTCGACCCGATGACTGTGGCACAGTAACCAACTGTGGGGGAGAGAAATTGATTTAAAAAATACTGTACAGACGATGTACAGAGAAGCAGTGGGATTTTCTTTCCCCACGGGGACAGAGATTGTACATTAGTACGGAAGACCAATGTAGTGTAGTAGTAGTGTAGTGGTGTAGTAGTGTAGTGATGTGGTAGTGTATCAGTGTAGTAGTGTAGTAGTGTAGTAGTGTAGTAGTGTGGTAGTGTAGTGGTGTGGTAGTGTATCAGTGTATCACTGTATCAGTGTAGTGGTGTGGTAGTCTGGTAGTGTATCAGTGTATCAGTGTATCAGTGTAGTAGTGTAGTGGTGTGGTAGTCTGGTAGTGTATCAGTGTATCAGTGTATCAGTGTAGTAGTGTAGTGGTGTGGTAGTCTGGTAGTGTATCAGTGTATCAGTGTAGTGGTGTGGTAGTGTAGTGGTGTGGTAGTGTATCAATGTAGTAGTGTAGTAGTGTAGTAGTGTGGTAGTGTATCAGTGTACTGCAGTGTATCAGTGTACTGCAGTGTATCAGTGTAGTAGTGTGGTAGTGTACCAGTGTATTATCAGTGTAGTAGTGTAGTAGTGTAGAGGTGTGGTAGTGTGGTAGTGTGGTAGTGTAGTAGTGTAGTAGTGTAGTGGTGTGGTAGTGTGGTAGTGTGGTAGTGTAGTGGTGTAGTAGTGTGGTAGTGTATCAGTGAATCAGTGTAGTAGTGTGGTAGTGTAATAGTGTGGTAGTGTGGTAGTGTGGTAGTGTAGTAGTAAACCAATGAGTCTGGGAAAGTGTTTCTGTACCTATGTCTATAAAGGCAGTACTGTATATTCTGCTGTAGTTCAGAATCAGCCTGTGGACTGGGTCTATTTACCCCTCCGCACCCAATAAACCAACATGGCAGTTTTGTTAATTGTTATTTACACAAATTCTCCCAATAAGAAATATCACTCTACATATTAATTTAGAGATTACAACTTGTCGCAGTTATGACTGCGATCAATCAGTTGCCTCTCCCCTCGCTTGAACCCAAACTGTAAACAGCAAAAAGACTTGAGCATTTTTTGGAATGCTTCCACCACAGCTCACTCCATATTAAACGCGGTCTTTCTTCAAGTCGATTGGGAGTGATGGGGTCTGCCATCGTCCTCTCCACGCTACATTAAGAGAAGCAACATTGCGGCTTGGCCCAGCTTGGCCCAGCTTGGCCCAGCTTCACCCTCGCCGGGCCCTCCCAGACTCTGGCTCGGCCCAATCTCTCCAATCACAGAGGAGGGCCAGTGTCCGCCCCGCTCCCTGTGAGAGGGATACTGTACAAAGACCGCTGGCACATTCTTTCCATCTCTCTTTAGGTATGTCCTACCTAATGCAGGTTCTCTCAGATCGCTAGTTTTTAGTTTGTTTAACTTTGTGGAGTTCATGGATCCTGAGGAGATTGATTTACAGTGCATTTAACCACATGCCACTTTGACGGTTCAAAGGCTGTTTATACAGAAAGGCAACTTTGTCTTTCAAAAGGGATGATTTAAGACGGGGGATTAATACCCAGACTTCTTATTCTGATGATCTTGACATGAAATGTACCACACACACGCAGAAATACATCGATAGTCGACTTCATTCACTTTGCGTCTTGCTCAAAGAATCCTGACTCAGCAAAAGCTCCTTGTAACGTTTAACAAACCTCTCAAATAAGTCTTGTCATCGCGTGTACCCGTTCTTGCCATGAGCAATATATTGAAAAGAAAAAAGAACTGAAAAGAATGTGAAGAGACAGTATATGTATGTTGATGTTTATCCAGATAAAAGACAAAAACCTAAACTTTTTGCTTACAGTATAGTGTTATAGTTTTATAGTATTATAGTATATCATTCATATATTGTTATATTGATGTCATATCATAACAAGTTCCTCTGCAAAAATGTTTGCTTAAAGAACAGTGCAACAGAAATATGAACGTAGTGGGATTTCAATGAAGTTCTATATATTTTCATCACATGGCAAAGAAGAAAATGCTCATCGAACAACAGTCAGTTGTAGGGAGAGATCGTCCAGTTTCATGCTCACATCACATGACAGCCCCTGTTGGTTGTAATGGGCAAGAACAAGTCATTAATTCTCCAGAGCAGTCTGGACCCCACCACCAGAGGGAGCAATCCCAGTTGAAATGAGATTCACTGTCATGTTCAGGATCCTACAACACACAGGCTGCATGACTTTACAGACAGCTATAGAGCACACTGTCAGCACATGTGGACGACATCAACGGAATTGTTCAATGTGGCCAGTCTTTGAAATAATTGATTTATTCATAAAATGAAGACGTATTGATCTTTTAATACAAATAACTTCCTGTTGAAAAACACGTTGGATCTTTATGTATGTATACCATACAATAAACCACATTTGGATTTGATTCCTATTCAGGAAAAAGGGGCATTTTTAGAAACAAAACGACTACCTAATGCACTTGTGTAGTTGATTTGATTTTAATGCACGAGAATGTTTCTCTATAAAGGTCCGCAGTGCTTTGCCACAAGGTGGTGCTATAAGAAGAGATTTGGCGGGACAGTGCAAGGAATGTGTCCGTATGCATGGTAAGCACAGTATGCACGGTATGCATGGTATGTTCCCTCTATGGTTCCCTGCACCATACATCAGCATATCACCACTGACCCCGCAACGAGTGCTTATCCAACCACCAAGCCCAGTCGTTCATTTGAGAACGTAGCCTTAAACGCCCGTCGATTCTTACTCCTCTGTTCACCTCGTCTTCGGGCTCAACTTGAAGCTTTATGGTAAAACAAAGAGCAACACGGCCAATGTGATCAGGATACATGTTGTGTCTGGCTGCCAGTGCCGACCTTTAGTGCCAATAAAACGACAGGATGTGCAGAGTGGCGTAATGGATCCAATGAGACTGGTGCTGGTGAACAATGCATTGGGCCGTCTGCCAAGCTTTATGGTCGGGGCTCAACCTGCCCCCCAACCCCCAGCCACCCCCCCCCCGCCCAGTCCCCCAACACCCCCCACACCCCCCACCCAGAACCTCTTCCTTCCTGCCCTGTACTGTATTTCACACTTGAGCCATTACAAACGGCCAGACGAGGCAGAACAATCGAACAATGACTGGAACCTTCAGAAGCCCTGAGGCGGTGTGAATGAATGGAGCACAGCGTTGTGTGAGATATGTCAGAGGGGGCCTCTGGAAGGATCCCGCGAGGAAATAAAAGCACGCCATTGGTTTAGCAGAAAACAGAAAACACTTGGACGCGGAGGTGTGTTTTCATTGCCCTCACACAATGTTATCAACGACGACACAGTATGACCGTTCGCTCGCTCCTCTGCGGAGAAACGACCTCTGCGAACGGTTGCCCGTATGACTTCACCGTTTCGTGGGAACGAGCGGACGAGCGGAGCTGTGTAGGTCGGAACCGCGCGCTTGGCCTTCAGTGAGATGTCACTGTGGCACACTTCAGTGACAGGTATCACGTGACAGGTAATGGCAGGACGTGTCATTGATACCGACCCAACAGCTGGACCTACAGTCATCCGTCAGAGTTGGCTCTGATACTGGGGCGAGGCTCCCCGGTGGGCCATTGACCTCCAATGACAAATGTGTCTGAAGGAATTATTGAGCTATCCCTGCCTGGACCAACCCCTGAACTCTACAGTTGCCATGCTCCGGACAACCAGCCAATCAGAGACTGGAATGTAGTACCGTGTCCCACTCATGTCGTTATAGGCCTTTTATTAAATGTTCACTCGCTTCGGCAACGTCCTAAAGTAATATGATTAATATGTTTGAATATCGAGATAAATAAAGCGTTCAATTAATCACACCTTGTATTTGTTATAACCAATTCATGCGTTTTACATCTTCTAATCGGCATTGACTTTAGGCTGAGCTCTGAATGCTGACAGTTCCTGGGAGATCTGGAAGTGTTTTGTGTGTACTAAACAGCCTAGCACAATGCCCAGTCAGACAGGCATTTACTGCTCAAACTATATGATGGCAATAAAAAGCATGGCAAATTAGCCATTCTGTGAGCCCCCAGCTAACTCGAGTGCGTGTGTGTGTGTGTGTGCGTGTGTGTGTGTGTGTGTGTGTGTGTGTGTGTGTGTGTGTGCAATTTGAAATAATGAATTGGTTGGGGTTACCAAAGCATCCTGGAATGAGAGGATATCAACACTACATTAACAAGTCCTAAAGCTAGGACGTGTCAGTTTCAGTCATGTCCTGTGAGATGTTCTGTTGGTGATCAGACCTAATATAGACGGTGAATGGAGGAGTTAATAACACTGTAATGAACCGATAACTCTCTATACCACTGACCAAAATAAATGTTCTAATATTGGCAAGATCAAACACAGGTCTTAAGGCAGACTCATTGCTGTTGCTCCATGGGTTCTGTGGTGGGTTCTGTGGCGGTCAGACGCTGTCAATCCAGGAAATATCTTTTAGAACCGCGCAGGGTTTTCGCCTGTTTTCAATACGAGATGATCCCCAACTAAAAGAGATTTCCTGGATTGGAAGCATCTGGTTTACAACTTCCTTCTTGTGGCGACAATCCCACCAAACTATGTGTCAGGTTGATGATGACAACGAGTGATGAGGTCCGATATGTCCAACACACGGAGAACGTTTTGGCCCGAGGAGAGGTGGACATATTCTCTGAAATGCTGACAATAAACCAATGAATGTGCTGTGATTTTACTTTCAATGTTAGCCGGAGGAAACCGCACTGCTCTCTCCACGGGCATTCTCCTGCAGCTGCCGCACAGAAATCAGCTCACCCGGACACTCAGAGAGCCTAAAGATTCGCTCATATGCTAAGTACCTTTCAGAGTACCGTTTAAATACCCTTTAGCCGTTTCTGGACACTCGGAGGGGGGTTGGGGGTATTCTAAACTTAAAAAACAAAGGTTTGGTTAAAAAAGTCAACATGGAGATTATAGGCTGTGTACACTCCTCCTCGCCAACATCACATTCAAATGAAATGTTTGATGTCGGTGTGTGGTAAAAGAAAGGCTACCATAAATCTTATTGTAGCGAAAGTTACCTTTAGTTATGTTTTATTAACCTCCCGTTTTAACCTGTCACTGATGGCACCGCTGACAACAGGAAACCTGCCCTCTAGGACACAATTTTCGATTCATATTCCATTGCAGTATTTCTGGCACTGTTCATAGAGGAGGTGCGGTGGCCCCGTGGAGGAAACAGCTGCACTCCCTTTAGCTGTCAGTAAATGAACGCTCCTACAGAACAATGTAACCAAAAGTATACAGTCGTCTGGTGTTTCACACTCTTTCTCCCAGACAGCAAGCCCTAATTTAGAGAAACAGAGAAAATGAGGGGGAGAGATAGAGATAAATGGACATAGACGGAGATATACAGCGACATAGAGAAAAGGCTCCAAATGGAGACATAGATAGAAAGTGTGAGTGATAAAGAAGCGCTGCATGGTTGTACAGTTTCTATCTGCGTCAAAAAGGCAGGCTTCAGCTTTAATGACCATTGTTTGCATACCTGTGAATTAGTTTACAGTTTATCACACTACCCCTGACATAGAAGTTAAACACATCCGTTAGCATTGACTGGCACTCCGAAAAACCGATGTCTTCATTACTAAGCACTTTTTATGTGGTGCACGGTTACAGAGATAGGAAGATTTTTTTGAGACGATTTTCTACTCTAATGTCAGACCTGTGCAACTTGCAAATCACAGATAGATAATGTTTCCTTTTAAAAAACCAATGACTTGTATATAAACCCAAAAGACTAATACCAGACAAAAATCGAACTTGATCCAAATGATACAGTTAAAACTTTAAAACAATAACAGCGTTGATTCCTTGACCAACAGTTGGTAGACTTAACCACCACCATAAATAGTATATGGTCCTGTGAATGATTACCTGGTAGACATGGTCAGGTGGTCAGGGTGTGAACTGACCAATACTGTGTCGGGGAGGAAGGCCAGAGCTTGTCATGCCTGGTGTGACCGTCTGGTCAGCACGTCTGACACAACAAATGCCCTGGGGTCTGTCTCCTCTGAACCCCTGAATAAGAGGGAAGGAGGGTGGGAGAGGGAGGGGGGCAGAGAGACCACAAGCTGATCAGAACTATTTATGTTGGGTGAGGCAAAGATTTAACCAGAAAACATGAATGATTGGAGGCAGTCTGGGAAGCCTGTCAGTCTATTTGAATGTAATTGCTGCTATTCACCAGGTTTAAAAAAAGAAACATTCAGATAGTTACCATAGTTACCATCATTGTGTTGGTCTTACAGTAATAGCAAGCACGTTTATGTATATAGCACAATTCATACATCGAAGCAATTCAATGTGCTTTACAAAGGAAAATAATAATACAATAATGAAATGCATGCATTTTATATTCTTAGCAACCTGTTTACTGGCATCAACTACATTTAAAAAATTACATCTCAGTATTAACTGTGTACATTTAATTCAACCGGTCTTCTGGACATTTCCAGGTCTTTAGAACCTGGCTGAGAAGTCTTTAGAACTTCCAGGTCTTAAGTTTCAGTAACTTTTCAGGTCTTCAGAACTGGCTAAGAAGTATTTAGAACTTCCAGTTCTTAAGAACTTCATTCTAAAGGTCTTTAGAACCTTTTCAGGTCTTTAGAACCTGGCCGAGAAGTCTTTAGAACCTGGCCGAGAAGTCTTTAGAACTTCCAGGTCTTAAGCTTCAGTAACTTTTCATGTCTTCAGAACTGGCCAAGAAGTCTTTAGAACTTCCAGTTCTTAAGAACTTCATTCGAAAGGTCTTTAGAACTATTTCAGGTCTTTAGAACCTGGCTGAGAAGTCTTTAGAACTTCCAGGTCTTTAGAACTTAATTTAAAAGGTTTCTAGAACCTTTCCAGGTCTTTATTACCTGGTTTTATTGAAATTGAAACCTGCCCAGTACATTAGGTATAATGTATTACATAGGTCCTGCAGGTAACCAGGTAGACATCTTTTATTATTAGATTTTTCAGGTTCTTTGCAAAGTAAAAGTCTACTATACTCTAAAGGACCAGTTTTCCAACAGTCAATCATTTCCATATCTCCATAAATAATTCCCTCCTACAGGCCTGTGACGGCTTAAAAGTGGCTGTGGTGTGATTTCATTTTTAAAAATGTTTTCGATGTAATTGCAGGAAATGTTGGTAATATGTCTGCAGTAATTGCTTAATGATGATGTTTCGCAGCATTACTTACCCACAAGTGTTTTATTTGGCCGTGATCTTCGCCTGTTGATTTCTAACCTAAGGTCTGCCATTTTTTCTAAGAAAAAAAATCATGTATACCGTTCAAAAGATTGGTTTCTGTTTCACTTAGAAATGTCCTGGTTTTCCAATAAAACCGACATGAAAGTAGTTTGAAAAGAAAATATAGCAAAACTAAGGAGATATAGAAGATATAGTTACAGACAAGGTTGGAAATATCTTTTAATTTAGTTTAAATGTTTTTCTTTGTGATCCGAACTCTTCAAACTTCATCTGTCCATAACACTTTATTCCAATGTTCCTTTGCCCAGTGTCTGTGTTTTTTGCCCATCGTAATCTTTACTTTTTTTGTCCAGTTTGAGATATGGGTTTGCAACTAAGCCTAAATGGCCAGCATCCCGAAGTCGCCTCTTCACTCTTGATGTTGAAACTGGTGTTTTGTGGGAAACTGGGTACTATTTAATGAATAGTGTTTCTCAAACAAGGTACATTAATGCATTTGTCCTCTTGCTCAGTGGTGCAAAGGGGCCTCCCACTCATCTTTCTATTCTGGTTGGAGCCAGTTTGCACTTGTTTTGTAAAGGGACTAGTGCACATTGCTGAACAAAACCTTCAGTTTATTGACAATTTCTCGCTTTGGAATAACCTTTATTTCTCAGAACAAGAATAGACCGACAGGTTTCAGAAGAAAGTTCTTTGTTTCTGCCCAAATTTGTAATCAAATCTACAAATGCTGATGCCCCAGATACTGAACTAGTCTAAAGGAGGCCAGTTTTTTATGTTTTTAAAACGAACAATTGATTTAGCTGTTCTAGCATAATTGCAAAATAGTTTTCTAATTATCAATAAGCCTTTAACATGATAAACTTGGATTAGCAAACACCAATTTACCATTGCACACAGGACTGATGGTTGCTGATAATGGGCCTCTGAACGCCAATGTAGATTTTCCATGAAAGCCATTTCCAGACACTTCATTTGTAACATCACAGTGTCTACACTGTATTTCTGATCAATTTGAGGTTATTCAATTTGACAAAATAGTTGATTTTCTTTCCAAAACAAGGAAAATCCGAACTCATCTCAAATTTCTTAACAATGTAACAATGCTCAGTAAATATAGATGGAAATCATGATTGAAATCTTTGTAAAGTATATTTTTTATAATAGTTTAAAAGTGGTGGATGAAACATAAAATAAAAAAAGTTTGTGTGCTGGAAAAATGATTTGAGTAAAGCAGTAATTTGAAATGTTTGAGGTAGTATGGAGAAGAAATCAAACGACAATGTCATATGTGACTGTTACACTTCATAAATAATATTTTTTTAAATGTTCCCTAAAGAGACTGTTCTGTAGAAACATTTTATATGTTAACCAATTTCATTAGAAGTTCAAGAATTAAAATCCCTGGAGCATGACAGGACATAACAGTCCTGTCTGACATTCATGTCGCTATGCCAGGCAGCACTGAACCAAATCTGTGCTACCTTCTACTGGATCCCCCGGACCCTGTTAGTATGCTGCACCTGGGATTTGAACCCCTGGCAACAGCTGTACTGTAAAGCAGTGACATACAGTGGGTACATTGATTTGAATGGCATGTAAAAAACAGGGTTTGCATGACAGGTGATAGTAATGGTGGCTACAGTATCATAAACAATACATTCCATTACAAACGGTAGATTTATATCAACATTTAAGTCCATTGTTCTTTTTTTAAGATTCTTAGTATCAGGAAGTTTTTGTCATCATATGTTTAATGGCAAAATTCATTTATTTGATATAATAAACTGGGTGGACTGAATCCTGATTGCTAGTTGAATGATTCATTGTGGCAGATTAAATTGTATATCATGGGTACAAAACAAGAAAATACTTTTTGGGCACTGTAAAAGTGTATGGATGTTGCATATGATGAGGATTATGAGCGTATTTTAAGGATTTGATATTTTTTCTGTTTTTGTGCACACGGTCAAAACAAAATGTGACCCAATATCGCCAAATTGGAGACATTTATCTGGCATTGGACTACTGGGAGCAATTAGAGTTTAACATAAGGTCGAAATTTTTTCACAAGCTTCAAACTACCATTTTATGAGTATATAAGTGTCTGAATTATTACAAATACTTTGGATGACTTTGAATCTAATTTTATTAAAATGCAGATCCTAAATGACTGACAGGCTTCCCAGATTTTCTATTTGTTTTTTATCTGCTGGCAATAAATTGAGCGGTAGATGTAATTTGAACATTCATATTTAATGACATTTATAAGGTTCTAAAAGACAGTGAACATAAAGAAGTGATGTCCAATCAATTGAACGTGCTGATCCATAATAAACCCTTGACTCATGACAAGTTATGCAACAAGATAAGAAGAGTTTGTTTGATATGATACGCACAAGGTAGGACAGTTGACAGCTGTGAGAAACCCTATGATAGACTGGCCTGCGTTTTGTAGCCTTGTAAACGTAAACATATGCAAGTAAAATTTTCAGAAGTGCTAAAACTTTTTCTTTGTATATATCCTGTAAACGGATATATTATATTTTTAAAGGATAATTTCTTTAAACCGTAAAGTCAGTAAAGAAAAATGTCTCACATAGTTGCTACTTGAGAGCAGCTGAGGCAGAGATACAGCAGCGTGAAGTCTGTTGGGCTTCTGGAGGAGAGAATGAACTGCAGCTCGTTCTTGATGTACAATTGCATCATGTACCACCACTAGGGGGCGAAATAGGTCAAAGAATCTCATGATCACTCAATGGCTGGTTGTTCATTGGACGTTAAGTCATAAAAAAGAAAAAAACAACAACAAGCGGTTGGAATTTGACAATAGCCTTAAACTTAAAGGTTGTAAAAAAAAAAAATGCCTTCGCACAGGAACCCACAACCAATAATCAAACTTAAATCAAACAGAGGTGTTAATGAGAACACGCTGTTGGATATCATTTGATTGGGCTATTGTGTAGTGACAGCTTTATCATGATTCTTTCTCTATAAGAGATAATATACTTTGTTTTCAGATGATATATGGCTGCCTTTGATTTAATGAATAGTGCCTGTGTATTGCATCTGACAGGGTCTGCTGGCCCCTTGAGTTTTTACTTGTATATCTGTCTCTGTCACCATAGTCGAAGTGGGATAGAAAGAGCATTCTGGGGCCTATAAATGAGACAGCATATATCTTTGATAAACACACATGGTGCTGAGATGCTCAGCATTAAGTGTTTCCTGTCAGAGTCGGATGTTGGCATGGCCCTGGTTTGGCGCTTGTCGTTCCTGGTCTTCAGCTCTCTGCTGTCTTCAGCTCTCTGCTGTCTTCAGCTCTCTGCTGTCTTCAGCTCTCTGCTGTCTTCATCTCTTTGCTGTCCTCAGCTCTTTGCTGTCTTCATCTCTTTGCTGTCTTCAGCTCTCTGCTGTCTTCTGCTCTCTGCTGTCCTCAGCTCTTTGCTGTCTTCAGCTCTCTGCTGTCTTCAGCTCTCTGCTGTCTTCATCTCTTTGCTGTCTTCAGCTCTCTGCTGTCTTCAGCTCTCTGCTGTCCTCAGCTCTTTGCTGTCTTCAGCTCTCTGCTGTCTTCAGCTATCTGCTGTCTTCAGCTCTCTGCTGTCTTCAGCTCTCTGCTGTCTTCAGCTCTCTGCAGTCCTCAGCTCTCTGCTGTCTTCAGCTCTCTGCTGTCTTCAGCTCTCTGCTGTCCTCAGCTCTCTGCTGTCTTCAGCTCTCTGCTGTCTTCAGCTCTCTGCTGTCTTCAGCTCTCTGCTGTCTTCAGCTCTCTGCTGTCTTCAGCTCTCTGCTGTCTTCAGCTCTCTGCTGTCTTCAGCTCTCTGCTGTCTTCAGCTCTTTGCTGTCTTCAGCTCTCTGCTGTCTTCAGCTTTCTGCTTTCTTCAGCTCTCTGCTGTCTTCAGCTCTCTGCTGTCTTCAGCTCTCTGCTGTTTTCAGCTCTCTGCTGTCTTCAGCTCTCTGCTGTCTTCAGCTCTCTGCTGTCTTCAGCTCTCTGCTGTCCTCAGCTCTCTGCTGTCTTCAGCTCTCTGCTGTCTTCAGCTCTCTGCTGTCCTCAGCTCTCTGCTGTTTTCAGCTCTCTGCTGTCTTCAGCTCTCTGCTGTCTTCAGCTCTCTGCTGTCTTCAGCTCTCTGCTGTCTTCAGCTTTCCGCTGTCTTCAGCTCTCTGCTGTCCTCAGCTCTCTGCTGTCTTCAGCTCTCTGCTGTCTTCAGCTCTCTGCTGTCTTCAGCTCTCTGCTGTCCTCAGCTCTCTGCTGTCTTCATCTCTTTGCTGTCTTCATCTCTTTGCTGTCTTCAGCTTTCTGCTTTCTTCAGCTCTCTGCTGTCTTCAGCTCTCTGCTGTCTTCAGCTCTCTGCTGTTTTCAGCTCTCAGGGTTTCTCTGTACTTTGCCGTATCCAATTGACCGTCACAGGCTTTCCAGGCCCTGATGCAGAGGAGCATCCCCATAGCATGATGCTGTCACCACCATGCTTCCCAATATGGATGGTGTTCTCAGAAAGTATAAGGCTTACTGTTGAGTCAAAATCAAACACAAAATCACACTGATCAAAATGGGATGACATCACACTGGCAGTGAAGATTGTAAAATTAAATTGAAACAGGACATTTGTGATCCAGCTGTCTAAGCCGCCGCATCTAGTGCACGTGTACTGCAAAATCGCTTTAAATTCGATGTCCTTTTTGTCAAAAATAAATATGCTTAAATATTTGAATATATTAAATAACAGTTAATGCCGAAAACCTTTTTTAAATAAGGTACAATTTGACAAACAATCTCACAAGCAGTATTGTTGGATAGTTTTAGATTGATCCATTGATTCTCTACACTTTTAGTTTTAGATTGATCCATTGATTCCCTACACTTTTAGTTTTAGATTGATCCATTGATTCCCTACACTTTTAGTTTTAGATTGATCCATTGATTCTCTACACTTTTCACCACTGCTTTTCTCACTTGAAAGCACATTGAGTTAACTGTGTAGATTTTTAGCAACAGGAAATGACCAAAGGATTTTGCCTGACCTTGTCTGCCATTGCTTTTTCGAGGAGTGATGATCACATGCCATAGTGGCGCAAATGGAAATGGGGGAGGGTGCTTCATTACACACCAGAACACAGAGTTTAGGGTGCAATTGTGTGCACCCAAAATCATTTCTGGTGAGCAAAAGTTGCAAAACACTATATCGTCGCCATTTCTGCAGATTGATTGTGAACATTTGTGAATGTGAAATTTACATAATGTTTCAATTGTACAGTATTGTTAGAATTTGGTAATGTGAAGCAAGGAATGTCAATACAATCACACTTTTGAGCACATTGATCCCAAGTCTCAGGTCATGATAGGCTATAGCTTACCAATTACCGGTAGCTAGCAACCGTAGCATCTAAAAACCATGAAATCTGGCTAGCTTTAGGGAGTTAAAGTGGCCGACTGCTTAAAGTTTTTGGATCAGGACCTATGGCCGTATCGGACAAGCAGAAATTCAGATGTTATAGGAAATAGAGAGAGAGCTCTGATTGTCTATTTGGACCAGGACAAGCTTGACATGTTGTAATCTGTTTTTTTTAATTCTGGCTTCTTAACGTTGCAGGTACGAGGCAGGACACAGGGATAACTAAAATGTCCTATTGCTAGTTTTCACGGAAGTTCCGCTTAAATGATGAGCAGGAAATCAGAGGAGCCACACAGCACTCCGAGCACCACCATTGGTCAGAACTGCATAAGACCCGCCTAGACCCACCCATGTGGAAGCAGAGAGCATGCCAGTGGTCTCTGTAACAATCTGAAGACAAGCCAAGCCAGGGCAATAAGGGGACAAGCCGGGGCAATAAGGGGACAAGCCGGGGCAATAAGGGGACAAGCCGGGGCAATAAGGGGACAAGCCGGGGCAATAAGGGGCCAAGCCGGGGCAATAAGGGGACAAGTCGGGGCAATAAGGGGCCAAGTCGGGGCAATAAGGGGCCAAGCCAGGGCAATAAGGGGCCAAGCCGGGGCAATAAGGGGCCAAGCCGGGGCCATAAGGGGCCAAGCCGGGGCAATAACGGGCCAAGCCGGGGCAATAAGGGGCCAAGCCGGGGCAATAAGGGGACAAGCCGGGGCAATAAGGGGCCAAGCCGGGGCAATAAGGGGCCAAGACACGGAGCAGTATATTTTAAGTAAATGCAGCTGCTGCAGAGACCTTGAAGTTGGCTACAATAACATCCACTCAGGACAGGCAGATGTTGAGGTCTGAGAGACTGGTCCTCTTACTCATTCACTTGTTGCGATTAATAGGAGATATTTTGTTAAAAATAATAATCGCCGTTATGCCTCCTCTCCTCTCAGGTCCAGTGTGACGCCCATGGATTTTGTCTCCTGAGCCTGGAGGACCCTGGTGAAGTTATTTCAGGATCCCCACGCTGCTTCTGTCAATGAAATCTGATTTGACATGGTCTCTTAGTGAACTGTATCATGAATTGTTTCCACTAAGAGAAGAAGTTTTATCTTGCAATATATCTATTTCCATTAGACACGAGAAGACAACAAGTTTTGTTTGGTCCCAGTGTTAATTCTTCAGACAAGACTTTGAGTTAATTGTGTAGATTAAAACGCTGACAAATCAAGTAGATTTTTCTGTTTTTCTGAAAGGTACATTTAATCTTCAGTCACAGAAAATGTATACTCTATTTAACCCAGCCATTAATTCACATAAGGCAGCTTTCCTCTCATCCGGCACATCTGATTGGTGGGTTGTACTATCAGCCTCTGACAGTGACGGTGGCTGTGGTAAGAGCCTTTATTCAGCGAGTCCAAGTTCTCCATAACACTTCATGACAGCCATGTTAATGACATTGAAACCCCAACCAGCTGGCCAGAACTGCAGTAATGAGAGGAAGTGAATATCAGGTGAATGACAACGCGACCACTTCTGCTGCCACACAACTAATGATCCCTTTCAGACCCGCCGGAGACACTTCATGAAGATGACAGTGCACTGGTTTACCACAGGAGTCGGGGAAATTGTCCCTTTAATGCACCTCAACAGTTCCTGTCAGTATAGCTGGATCTAGCGTACAGCAGTCTGCAGTGTGTGAACATGGCGTGACTGACCAAAGTCTATACTTTCTCCTGACAGGTATTGAACCAAGTGATATTATAGTTACCCCTCCCCCCTCCCCTCCGACTAGAACATTCTTATCAGTTGGTAAGAAGCGGGATGAGCATCTTCGTGAACGTCAAGATCCATCGGTTAGTGTGCCATGCAACAACTGCGGTAAAAGTTGTGTGCTGTTAATGTTTATCCGGGTTTTATGGGAGTTTCTCTGTGCTTCTTTAGAGCAAAATGTTTGATCGCCTAATATATCAGAATCTATAGTTCATCTTGAACACGAATGGTCAGATCAGCCCTTTAGCTGTACAAATATTCGTCACGCAATTTGATGTGACAAATAGAGAAAAATGAGTGTTGTATATCCGTCGGTCTACCTGCTGTGTAGCTCTCATATCTGGGTATAGGCATCTGGGTGACCTAGCTCTGAAATCCAAAATGAAAAATGCGTTTGCCTCAGGAGATTCTGTCCTCTGGAGCGTCTGTCCTCGGGAGTGTCTGTCCTCGGGAGTGTCTGTCCTCTGGAGTGTCTGTCCTCTGGAGTGTCTGTCCTCAGGAGCGCCTGTCTTCGGGAGCGTCTGTCCTCGGGAGCGTCTGTCTTCAGGAGCGTCTGTCCTCTGGAGCGTCTGTCCTCGGGAGCGTCTGTCCTCTGGAGCGTCTGTCCCCTGGAGCGTCTGTCTTCAGGAGCGTCTGTCCTCAGGAGCGTCTGTCCTCGGGAGCGTCTGTCCTCTGGAGCGTCTGTCCTCAGGAGCGTCTGTCCTCAGGAGCGTCTGTCCTCGGGAGCGTCTGTCTTCGAGAGTGTCTGTCTTCGGGAGTGTCTGTCCTCTGGACTGTCTGTCCTCTGGAGTGTCTGTCTTCGAGAGTGTCTGTTTTCGGGAGTGTCTGTCCTCTGGACTGTCTGTCCTCTGGAGTGTCTCTAGTGTGTGATGATTGATGCGGGCAGCAGGACACATGAGTAATGATGTCAACAGTCATCTGAGCAGCAACAGCCATTAGCATCATCTTCAGAACCAAGCTACACCCTCGCACAATCTGATCACGAACACACCATTATGGCCAAACGTAGGCAGGCTGCCATGCTCTGACCTTGTCCACAACATAGAGATCATTCAAATCACACAGGAGGAGAGATGGTATTTGATTATATGCCGTGTTAACATATTCCTAGATGAAAATGGGTTCCCCCAATGTGGCGGCTTACCCTGCCTAGGCAGATATCTGGTAGACGTTTCAGCCGAGGTAAATAAATAAATATACACTTGATAATACGCATCAGTACTGTTTTTTTACCATAAACACTGAGATATAATGGGCGGTTTTCAGATACATTCTCTATGAAGCGGGTTTTTGACTCCAGGGCCGGCTCAATCTGTCAGGAACCTGGCCTTAAATGTTGAAATATGACGACGTTTAAAATGAACGACACAATGATGCTGAGATCTAACTCAATTCTATGTCAACTGATGCTCATTCTGGCATGATGTTATGTAAGCAGTTGGGTTATGTACAGTTTGCCTGCTCCTGTATATGTGTGTGTATGGGGGGTGTGTGTGTGCGTACGTGTGGGGGTGTGTGTGTATGCATGTGTGTGTGTGTTGTTTGAGCCTCAGGCCTGCCAGGAGGTGGAGCCTCCACCCATGCAGTGTCTGTCTGCAGATATAGAGAGGACCGTAGTAGTCGCTGACCCTCTTGTGAACTTTCTGCGGGTCAGAGGGGCCATCTGACAGGTCATAGGTCAGCATTCATGCTAACCACAAACAATGCTAACCATTACCCATGGCACAGAAGGCAGACACCACAGGCTGCCCGTTTCGGCCCAAACAGAATCAGTCTTTGTCTAGTTACACACATGTTTAGTCGTATTATAAAACATATTGTAAACGTAGGATTTTCGTCAAAGTGTCACTTAATAAATGCACTGTGACATACGCGAAAAGTATCGTTTGTGATCTCTAGAGGTTCAGAAAATATGTGCCTTATCCCTAAATGAGAAACAGCAGTGAGCCCTTTTCGGTTACTGTGAACGCTCTCTGTGTGTGTCCATGATGTGTAAAGATACATACCGTTTGATCGCAGCTACAAACAGATGCCATGGCTGAGACACACACTGATTGTGACAACAAAGCAATCACTGATAATAAGACTTCTAATGTTGGATCCAGTTCCGCCTTGACATCGGAGTATTGGATTGCACTCTGTCACTTCCCCGTAAGTATTTTGATCCGGCTTTCGTTCAGTTTATCCACGGTGCTTTACATCTCCGCTTGTCTTCAGATCGACGAACCCGGCGCACGTCCTTCCATGCATCGGGCGATGACCTGCTCGTCGCTGATTATTGTACATGTTAAGCAAGGACTCCAAACATAGCATGTACTGGTGGGTGGTAAAATGATATGTCAGCACTGAGCTTTGCTGAGGAAGTAGAAATGTCAATGTTGTCCTCGGGGCAACATGTGCACCTCTTTTAATGGCTTCATTTGTGAATGTGAATCTGGATGAACAGTAGAACAGCCCGCGTTGTGCCTTTTTAGCCGCTATGCTGAGGCTGGCAATGAACATGAACGCGCTGAAGGAAATATGCCAAGGGGACGTTTGGCTCGCAGAAGGCTCCCTGTGAGTGACTAGCTCAGCTCCGCACGGCCAAGTCATACGTCCCCAGTCGTGTCCTCTGGAGGACCAGCTGGAGAAATGCTGAGCGGCAGGAAAGCAGCCCAACAGCACAGAGCTCTGTGCAGAATATTCCACCACTACAACCAGACATCGTCCCAAGGCCAGTGCCTCAGTTCTGCACGGACACGACTCACTCAAGCACTGTAGCAGGCTTTAGCTGTCTACAATGTTCACCGTGCCCATATATCCCGGCAAATTCATTGTATTAGGATGCAATAACAGGTGTCTTGCAGTATTAACTGTATATTTAGCGACTCCCACGCACTGCAGAATTACTAAATGAATAAAACATATTTATAGGATTTACACAGATGAGCCAAAACATTATTACCACATTCAGGTGAGGTGAGTCACATTAATCATCTCCTAACAAGGGCGCATGTCACCAGGTCTGGGTAGATTAGATGGTGAGTGAACAATCAGTTCTCAAAGTCAATTTGTTGGATGCAGGAGAACTGACCTGAGTGACTTTGACAAGAGACAATATGTTCTGGCCAGATGACTGGGTTAGAGCTTCTCTGAGACGACACGGCTGATGGGGTGCTCCCGGGCAGCAGGGTTTGTACACACCGCCGGTGATGAGTCACAGGAAATGGTAACAATGGTTACGGGAGGAATGTATTATAACACACAGTACAATGCATCCTGCTGTGAATAAGGCTGCATGCAGCAGATCGGTCAGAGTGCACATTATGACCACTGTCAAACACGACCACACCGGGCTTCAGGTCAGAGTGCACATTATGACCACTGTCAAACACGACCACACCGGGCTTCAGGTCAGAGTGCACATTATGACCACTGTCAAACACGACCACACCGGGCTTCAGGTCAGAGTACACATTATGACCACTGTCAAACACGACCACACCGGGCTTCAGGTCAGAGTACACATTATGACCACTGTCAAACACGACCACACCGGGCTTTAGGTCAGAGTGCACATTATGACCACTGTCAAACACGACCACATTAGGCTTCAGGTCAGAGTACACATTATGACCATTGTCAAACACGACCACACCGGGCTTTAGGTCAGAGTACACATTATGACCATTGTCAAACACGACCACATTAGGCTTCAGGTCAGAGTACACATTATGACCATTGTCAAACACGACCACATTAGGCTTCAGGTCAGAGTACACATTATGACCATTGTCAAACACGACCACATTAGGCTTCAGGTCAGAGTACACATTATGACCATTGTCAAACACGACCACACCGGGCTTCAGGTCAGAGTGCACATTATGACCACTGTCAAACACGTCAGGTCAGAGTACACATTATGACCACTGTCAAACACGACCACACCGGGCTTCAGGTCAGAGTACACCACTGTCAAACACGGGGCTTTAGGTCAGAGTGCACATTATGACCACTGTCAAACACGACCACATTAGGCTTCAGGTCAGAGTACACATTATGACCACTGTCAAACACGACCACATTAGGCTTCAGGTCAGAGTACACATTATGACCATTGTCAAACACGACCACACCGGGCTTTAGGTCAGAGTACACATTATGACCACTGTCAAACACGACCACATTAGGCTTCAGGTCAGAGTACACATTATGACCATTGTCAAACACGACCACACCGGGCTTTAGGTCAGAGTACACATTATGACCACTGTCAAACACGACCACATTAGGCTTCAGGTCAGAGTACACATTATGACCATTGTCAAACACGACCACACCGGGCTTTAGGTCAGAGTACACATTATGACCATTGTCAAACACGACCACATTAGGCTTCAGGTCAGAGTACACATTATGACCATTGTCAAACACGACCACACCGGGCTTTAGGTCAGAGTACACATTATGACCATTGTCAAACACGACCACACCGGGCTTTAGGTCAGAGTACACATTATGACCACTGTCAAACACGACCACACCGGGCTTTAGGTCAGAGTACACATTATGACCACTGTCCACTGTCAAACACGACCACAAAAGGGCTTCAGGTCAGAGTACACACCCAATCACATGGTCTGTGTGTGAAGGCCAACTGCTCACAGCCAATCACATGTTCTGTGTGTGGAGGCAAACTGCTTACAGCAAATCACATGTGCTGTGTGTAGAGGCTAACTGCCCACAGACAATCACATGAGCCAATCACATGTTCTGTGTGCCAAAGTTCCCTTTTGTCTGTTGTCCAAAATAACTCCACACACACACACACACACACACACACACACACACACACACACACACACACACACACAGACACACACACCGCCAGCTGATTATCATGATGTAAATCTCTCCTAATTGGATTGTCCATAGAGCGAGGAATTATTGTAATGTGTTATCCATTTCCTACGTTTCCTCTTCAGCGTCGAGGAGATGCTGTCATTCAAATGATCAACACCATTTCCACTTGAGGCTTTATCACTAAACACTGTGTGTGTGTGAGGAATGGAGACAAATGAGCGTGAATCCAACAACCCCAGATATGCTACTGTAGTCTTTCACCTTGGTGTTCACTCGGCAGCCCCACCAAACACCTCCACAGGTGAGCTGCGCCACCTAATATCACACCGGGGGGCTGGACGCTGAGCCACGGGGGAAAACGTGGGGGGACGGACGTGTTTAGCCGAATGCTGTTGGAATAGGAAACAATTGGGAAATGATCTGGCCACTGCGCCTCTCGTTCAATCTTCGACAACAAAACAGGAGAGAAATATTTCCATGCCATTAAACAGGTTGCTTCATCGTGGTGGATCGCTTCCTGACATCTATGAGACAGGACATATTCATCTACGTGCCCTGCAATATGACTCATCTTTAGTGGGTTGTTGACGTGGATTCAGCTTCAGAGATACAAGGAGCCTTATGTGGGCTTGATGATAAAGGAAAGGGTTGGTATATGTTACGGATAGAACAACATTTACGAGGCTTTGGTACCAGGTCCATTTTCGGTGTCTGGGCTCTGACCCCGGTCGTGCCCACTCCTCAACGGCTCCGCCCACTCATGCCCGTCTCCGCCCAGCCCCAGCATGTTTGACAACGTTGATGAGCAGAAACAACCACCTTCCGACATGCCGAATTACCGTCCGCAGCCCCTGAAGAAAACAATAATTTTACATCACATGTTGGAATCCAATAACAGCTGACTTTTTCTGGCCCACCTTAACCCTCCGCTGAACTCTGTAGTTAATATGGGGCGTTTATGATTTAACCATCCATCAATAGCCAGGCGGTAGTGCTCTCTCTCACCTCACAGCGCAGGCAGCCTCGCAATCTAATTGTGCCGGAGCTTCATCAGTTTCCAGAACAATCAATTTGTGCTCTCTCTGGGCGAAGTCTCTGGGCCACCACACACTTCAATATCAACTCCATCTTCCAGGCCCTCCTAAGCAGAGGACCAGAGAACCAGAAAGCCAGGAGGCTTGCGGCGTTGTCGACCTGGCACGCCCTGATGTCCTGTTTTCCGTCATCTTGTTCTGTGGTATCTCTTCTGACAGGCTCGAGTCTGCACGAAGCTTTGAAAAGCAAGATGTGGCGAGAATGTGATGAGGCCCTTGAGGAAGTGGCTGAACTTTTGAACCGTCATGTGGGGACAGTGGGAGCCACGGACAATATGAAGTGGCCCCGTGCCTGGGAGCTGTCACTAATGGAGTAAACATTGACGTACGAGTACAGTGTAACGCAGCCATTCATCTGAAAAACTTCAACAGAAATGAGTGGTTACTGCAGAAACGTCATCTACCCTCTGAAATTCTTAACCGCAGATTTCAAAATATAGATACACATAAACCTGTGGGAGATTGGGAAAAATGGCCGCCGTGTGCATTGAATGACACATCAATATTATATCATTCTAACATTAACATTAAGAATTTGTTCAAATCTGTCTCGTGTTTGTAAAGGCATTTTTTGTGTGTTTTTGAGACACTCTGATCATGGATGCTGTTCGACTGAGAGTCTTCGGGGGTTTGCCTTCAAACTACTTGGTTAGTTCTGCCTCTATCTATACATAATGAACAAACCCCGTGATGTGTATCACTACTTCTAAATGCCAACTTCAGGTTCAGATTGTTTTCTCACGTTGCAGTAAACTTATTCGTTTAACACGCTGTGTCATACCGCGAATGAAGACATATGGTTTCTTGAACGTTGCTAACAATACCAATCAATAATCATAAATGTCTAAGCATTGTCACATTTCATAAATCATCTCATTGTGTTGGAGCTGACAGTGATCACTCTCAACAAGCCAGGCATTACTAATCCTTATCTTAACCAGAGGGTATCTACACACTGACCACAAGGTAATCAATGACCTACTCACTATTTATATTCAAAAAACAAAGTGACTTCTCTGAGAAAAAATACAAAAGCAAATGTTTTTTGCCTGACTACTTTCTGCAAAATGCAACGGTAGATATTTTAGTCTCCGATTTTTATTGGAAACGTTAAGGTGATATCAAAATGAGGGGGGTTGAACAAAATATGTCACCTGGGATTGAATAATCTTTATGATTATCAAAGCCAATGACAATCCCTTTATCTATTTATCTTTATCTTCGCGCTCTGGTCCAACCCCTCAGTTTCTGGGACCAATTAGAGGCAAGAATCAATTTGTTTCTGAGACAAGTCACAATGTTTAAATTGTCATTCATATTCTATTCTGGGACCTCTACTAAACATTCTTGAGTCCAGGATGAAGTTTGAATTTGGGTTCATCAACGAGCGCTTTTCAAAAGTTCCGATGGCACTTTTTCAGAAGACCGCAGTCAACATGTCCACGTACAATTTGTGAGTAAGACAAATTCCAAACTCCACATTCCCATCGTATTCGTTTAATGCAGTCAATCATCTCATGTAAAGCGTGTTGTTCATTGACTGTTGTTTAAATGTAGATGTAAGAGCACAGCAGGTTAATCTCTTTGGCATATTGAAGTGAACCCCTGCCAAGTCTCAAAAAAGAGGGGCTGGGGTTAAACAGGAAAACAGACAAGACAAAAGATCCGTGTTAACCGTATTGTTGGAACATGTATTTTCCACCAAACGAAGGAAATGTTAGCATGAACACTAAGTGCCCCCCTGAGACACGAGGGTCTTTGGTGAAAAGTTGGCTTCCTCTCCTGTACAGTAAGCGACGATGGACTGGTTGAAAGGAAAAAGACACAAGACCTCACGGAAACAGCCATCCTGTACACTAAACGAACAACAAAATACTTACCTCACCCGGTTTCATAAGACACACGTTGAGCGATAGGTGTTGGCGGCACAGTCCGTCAATCACGTTGAAGTACGTGGGAAAAAACTTTGAGCACGTAACGGCTGAGAGGCATTCAGTTCAGCCGTAGAGCTATCCCTCAAGTAGCTTTCCACGGTTGAGACAGTGCAGCAGAAAATGGCCTCATTACTGAGGTGACGTTTTTGTTTTAAAAGAAAAGTCACGACCACTACTTCCTTGTGTCTTTGTACCGGTGGCTTGTTTGGGGCCAACCGTTATCGCCAGCAGGCTACTATCTCTGTGGTCACTTAAAAGTGCTGGTTATGGGCTATAATGAGCGTCTATGAGTTATCGCAGGGTCTTCAGAAGCGGGCTGTAATGCAAACATGTCAAGAAGCAGCGGGTCAATTTGTAACCATCAGAGGCCATTGCTCTGCTGAGTGTTTACTCCCTCTTGTCCCCTGGAATGATATAATGTTTTCTGTAGCAGTGGGACACTTCCTCCATGATTCCCTACAGGGAACCTGCGCACCGGGGATGTGCCAGAGGGAGAGAGAGGAAGAGGGAGAGGGAGAGGGAGAGTGGAGTGGACATATTCAACAAGCTACAATGACTGCCTTCTACATCTGATAACGATATCTGGCATAATCGTTGCAGGTCAACATGCCCTAACCAGTTCAAATGCCTGGACACTGGCCAAGAAATACATACAATTACAGTACGTACAATGTTTTGTACATAAATGTAACAAGTGGATGAAGTGGACTAACTAAAACTGTTAGCGCTGTTCCATTTAGTGTATTCGTCTTTCTGTTTGTCGGCGTTCTTCTTTGGTGGTTTCAGAGAAAGGGAGTAATTTGCAGTATGTTATAATTCCTGATAAACACACACACAGCACCTTCACTCCCCGAATCAGCGCCTGTGGGAGACTTCTGAGTGGTGTTCTTCCACACAGCCACCTCGATCGCCTGTGGCTTTCTGAAGCTCAGCATTCTTCCACTTATCTTTATTGCCTTTAACGTTGGCAGCCCTTATGTCTCTGCTTTACATCAGCGCTTGTGTACGGCACGGCAGAAATTCCTTCATTATCAGTTGAGGCCAACTGGAGTCGTAAGGTGCTAACAAATTGAGTTATTTGTGTTCTTAAGGGCGAAAAAAAAACAAAAGGATCTTTCTGAAGAGGTGAGCTGAACTGAACCTTTAGCCAGTCTACCGCTACCACATAAACACAACCTGAAGGTGTAATGACTGAAGTGCTCTTCCGTAGCAGTTTGAGGGATCTCCAGAATGTTCTCACAGTTTTACTGGAAATTGCCGCAGTCTATCAGCTCATACCCTCCGGGACCGGGTGATGATACACCTGATAACTGATGACCTCAAAAGACCCTTACTGGAATTGTGGTTGTGCAACTGTCTGCAAAAACACAATAAAAACAAACACATTTTGGGGATTTAACAGAACATTTGGGTCACTTAATTACCATTCATTTGAAAGAAACCATATAAGCACAGTCTCAAACTGATTTTGTAAGGTTCAGTTTCTGTTCTGAACATTTCCATCAACGTTTTTTTTAATCCCCTCCTGGTGTGTAGTACCAGGACCGTCCTTTAGGGGGAGCCCTGCTTCAGCTGTGAATGTCAGGAGCCAGGGGAGAGGTGGGCTGAGACCAGTTGAGCACACAGTGACACACAGAGAGTTGCTGTCATCGGCTGATCATTATGCACTTGAACCATCATTTTGAGTGAGGTTCATCCTTTTATGTGGAAAAATACATTCTTAACCTCTGAACATTTCCTCAAAGCAAGTGCCTGGGCATTTCCCCCCACGCTTTCCCTGTCTGTCATGCAAGGTGAATCCCAAGACGGACTGAGCACTGTGCAGGGAACTCCTCATGGTTAAAGACAGACTATGATATTTACAATTTTATAGTGGATGGTTTTGATAAGGCGGAGCTCTGTCGCTTCGGGAGAACAAGAAAGAAGGATGTGACTTCTCCTTTCTGTAACATTAGGCTGCGTTTGTAAATTGTCCACTGTCATCCAGTGGCTATTACTTATCTCCCATTTCCAGATGGGTAACTCCCTGAACAATGTTTAAAGCCTCCCGGTAATCCTGCTGAGAGGGAAATGTATATGTCATGCGCTCCTTGGCTAGCCATGTCAAAGGAGAGTGATAAGGTGGAAGTGGAATCTCCGTAGGCAACGGTGAGGCGTAAATCGTCCCCAGATTTTACCACGAGATGCAAACCTTTACAAGGCCATTCACCCCACTATGGAATATTGAGATACAAGGCAATGACATACTGAGCCATTGCACCTCTTTATACAGGCTCGCGTGAGTGAGTGGAAATAACGGGACTGGCGCAAAAATATCTATTCAAGGTTTTCAACGGAGGTCTGTGGAAATTGTGATGACGTCAGAAACATGTCAGGGAAACCCCAGCTGATGTTTTATTGCCTGTTTATTTTATTGAAGGGCTAGCCATGAATCTAGGTAGCCTTCGATGTAATTGGCACGCTGCGGTATTAGCCAAACATTCGTTTCGCAATACCACAGCCCTGTAGAAAATAGGAAACAGATGTTCGAGTTCTGGATTAGTTTGTCACCGACCCAAGAGGTTTTTGAGACAGTACATTTCACTTTTATGATCAGAAATGCATTACTGTCGGCTAAGAAGACAGTCGAGTTTTTAGGATGGACTAATACATACCGTAATAAAGCATTGACTTCATCACCTAGTACCTCCACAAAACACTGTGATGTAATTAATTCTCATTGAATTGCTGAGCGCCACAGAGGATCAGATAGAATCACAGCAAACATGAAACTTTGATTGCATGAAACACTCTATTACTCTTAATGAGAAACAGAGCCTGAGGTACGAAAGATATTTCTGTCACAGCGCACAGCAGACCGTTAGGGGCGGGGTAAAGACATTTGGTATACATAATATCGTTGGTAAAGATATTTGGTTAAGTATATGGAAATCCGTCACCTGTCTGGATTTATGACTGTGCCTGTACCACTGCATGTGTACTTATTGTAGAAGCTGCCTCCTGACTCTGTGCTCTGCATGAACACTAATCAGTCCAGGAAACACGCGTACAGCAGAACAGAGAGGGGCGTGGCAGACTGCTGTGAGATGGAGGAGGCTTCGGAGGTGGATGCTTAATGGGATGGGGGGAAAGCGTCCCCGGTGAGGTCACAAAGCACCGGTCTGCTTTCATTTGTCCCCGGCTGATCGCCTATCAAACACGCCGATGACATCACGCACCAGATTGGAACCATACAGGCCGCTGGTATGGCAGGAGACAATTGTCTCACGAACCCTCTTCGCTCTCTACGCGGAAAGACAACACCGTAATCTGGTGACGGGCAAAAGAAGTAAGTAATCGTGGATTCAGAATTACCTAGGAGACTGAGAAGACAACGCGAGGCATCCTGTTAAAATAACCTCCAGTCTCATCTGCGCTAATTGTGGCTGAATGATGTCTTGGATGACATATTTTCCATGTCCGTTTATCCTGATCATTGAGTCCCTGTAGGGATATACCAAGAGCCCGCAAAGGCTCCCCTTGCTATCATATTTCTGTGCTCAGAATATTGAGGCCCCTGACCGTATATCTATGGTCATTATCTATCAATTAATCCATCGGTCTGGATTGTAGGGGTCCACTGCCCTGCAAGCAGTTTGACCAGCCACTGAACTCTCACATTCCTATA
Organism: Dallia pectoralis; assembly: GCA_029465975.1. Lineage (NCBI taxonomy): Eukaryota > Metazoa > Chordata > Actinopteri > Esociformes > Umbridae > Dallia > Dallia pectoralis. The sequence continues at coordinate 13,347,261 of CM055731.1, forward strand.
AACACGGTCATCCAGGCTGTGTAATTTGTCATGTTGGAAGTTGACAGTAAAAGGTCATCCGTTCCCATCGCCCGGAGGCAAGAAACGGCGCCCAGATGAAAGTGCACGTTCAGACTGTGACTACTGCTGTGCTCTCTGTATTTGTATAAATCGGAGAGACACATCTTTATCTAATCTGGGCCAGCTATCTATCTACCTGGCTGTCCGTCTGAAGGGAGAAGCAATAGAAAGGTGCATGGGAAGAAGTGCCACGGCCGACGTTAATGTAACTATTAACTGACCTTAGAACAGGCTTTACACGAAGGCTGTGACCTTGAAAACTAATAAATATGTCAACTACATGTGACTGAGAAACAACGGTGCTGTTGAACTGGGACGACGTTCCGCGCGCTAGAATTTACACAGGGTCTTCCTGAAGACTACTTTCAAAAACGTTCACAGCCTTCTGAATGTATTACCCTCCCCAGATCTCCCACAAGTGGACTTCTCACTTCAACAAAAAATACAGTTACAGTCACTTCTCATGACAGCCATTAAATGTACGATTCTCAAGTTCAAGTGCAGATGGTCCAAGATAAATAATGTCCTTCGGTGAGCCTGGCTAAGTATTGAACGGGACACGCACATCGCGTACGCCCTGTCCATTTATTTCCTGCACATTCTGACATGTTGCTCATCCAAGACTTCCTCTGGTGTTCTGCATGCCTCGCCTTGTGTTGTTCCACGTGTTGATTGGCCAGGACCTCTACTGAATTGGGTCACCTCTGACACCAATCGGCCGGTTGAGGAAAAAAACAAGCGTTTGCCAGTGGCCCATCGATCATACGCGCTTTAGCACACTGGCATCAATTCATTTCCGAGCATAAACAGAGCATCTTTGATATAGACGACAGCTGGACGGAGAGAGACACGATGGAGGAAACAGAAGCTTAGACGTCGTGGGCAAATGGTCGAGTTCCTGTTGGCTACACATCCCCAGCACAACCCCCCCCTAACCGCCCCCACCCAGACTGGCATGACTTAGGTCTCCAGCTTCCTGCTATTATTCTGTTTCCGAAGCACAACACTGCAGGAGCCTGGTGCAGCGACATGCCGGGGACGCTACTAATGCCGGGGACGCTACTAATGACTCCTCCAGATCATCTCTGCCTGAGCAACTATTAACCCATTGCCACCGCACCAACTGGAACCTGCCCCTTTAAAAACAACCTCCACATGCTAAACTCATAGGTCACTAATAGCACAGGGGCTAAAAGGAGCAGGCTGTAGTGCTGTTCTGCTGTAGTGAAGTCACATGGCACTACACCACACACGCTTCTTGAGAGATCAACAGTTTCCATGGCACTCAGAAAAGCCTGTTGATGATAACATTGTGTCAGTAGCAGACTTAGTAACACCTATGATGTTTATCTCAGTGAGACTTTTTCGGTAATTATTATTCGTTCAACATAATTTGTCTAATGTGACTAAAATGATCTGTGGTACGTTACAGTTTTCAGAATAGTTTTCTAGGGAATTCTTCTTTCATAACACATTGTCTTGAGGCCACCCCTTATGCTGGGTGTAAATAAAACGTAATAGAATAGCAGTAAATTAGTTTTGTTTTTATTCAGTAGTTTGAATTCTATTAGGACTGTCTTCCCATTGCCATACGATGGTGATATATTCTTGCCGCCACCATTTACTCCCAGTCTTGCTGAACGAGGAAGCAGTTCCATTGTTAAATAGTAGGACTTTGTGTTTTAACTTCTTATTTTTGAACCTAAACCCAGCCCAGAGTTACCCAGATCAACAGTCATTGATCAATAACAGATCATCCTTATGACGTCCTTACACTAAAATTTGATACCACCGGAACATGCGGAAACTCTAGATAAGACTATAACTAGCCCAAAGAGGGCATTGTCATAATTATTACAATATCCCGTTCAACACTTAAAGCAATAGTTAACTAAAATGCAAAATTCACTATAGACTGTTTTAGGGGTTACAAGTCGATCAAGCCGCAGCTAGCTCAGAGCCCATTATGGGTGCTAGCAAAATCATTCTAAAGTTACATGCGGTTTTGACGTGAACCGCCGCAAAGTTTCATGAACAAATCTCACAAGTATTCAACACTGCAGGCTCCCAGCTTCAACCAGTATTGACATTAGCCGTTATTGACTTTAAAAACTACTCTAAACTCAATATTTGGCAATTCATTTGCAGCATGTTGACGCTGTCTGCCTGTCCGAGTGATTAAACAAACACACCAATCTTGTGGGTTGATGCAGCTACTTTTAACTTTCCCGAAACCTTCTTCAAGCCAGAAAGTTAGCTTACCTGACCGAAGAATATCTTTAAATATACAACTGACAAACTTTCTTGATCTAAATAGTTGTATTTTTATATTTATTATTAGTATATGTAAATACAACGCAACTCAGCAACAGCTAGTTACATGTAGCTAGCTAGCCGTCTATGTCATGTGTACTGTAACGTTTTAACCATAACCTTTTTACTTTTGTTTTAATAAGTTAAATAAAGGACATGGGACCACTAGGCTGCAAAAGGTGCTGCATTTTGGAGATAATTTTAATTTTTCCAATCACAGATTTCATAGGCGTCTTTTTCTTTCATGACAGAATAAGTGCAATAACATGTACATTATCTTTTATGCATTGACTTGGTTTTGATACCCCAGTAGGCCTACTGTACATTAACTTACATACAATGACTTGGTTTTGACACACCAGTACTGTACATTAACTTACATACAATGACTTGGTTTTGACACACCGGTACTGTACATTAACGTACATACAATGACTTGGTTTTGACAACCCAGTATTGTACATAACCTTTCTGCATATATAATTTTACTCAATAACCAAGCCGTTATTTATTTATTTCTGAGATAAGTAAAAGACCCAAAGAGGTAGACAAAACCAACGGTTTTTGAAGCATGAATGGCTTATATATCATGTTATTAATCAACTGCTAAAATGGAAAATGTATTGTTTGTTATGTTTTTGTCAATTTGTCTTTACATGCTGCCAGAGTCAAGGGACAGAACAAACCACTACAATTCAGGACTGAATCGAACACGACGCCTCATTCGTCAGCACAAAGAAGGCACGTACAAGCCATACGATTATACCTCACAGCGTTCGATTTTTAAAACAACGTATCCCATTAATTATTAATCGATTTTGATCCGACGCGACGCACGGCGGTTGGCTCGATTACACGTCGAAAAACAGCGCCAGCAATTGTTATGCTTTAATTTTTACTCGAGCTATTTTCCCCGTGAAACCGTATTCACATTAGCGTGCTCCGTGCAGCATTAGCTGGCTATCATTAGAGCGAGGGCCAGTGGGATGTGAGCTACTGCTGGGCCAAATGGAAGTCATAAAGCAGCCCTACTCATCGCCTGAACATTACACACTGACCCTCCTCATCCCTCAACCCTGCAATGGGCCTGACAGTGTGCGCCAATGACACAGTAAACCACGGGCTCTTCAAACTCAATTTAGCCCTGCATTAATTATTCCGCTAAGTGCTCCGCGCTCTCTCTCTCTCTCTCTCCCGGCTTGCAGGGAGATTCATAAATGTATAAGGTTAGGAGGCCCGTGTTGTGGTACACTTACCAAAGCGATGATACAATTCCCATTTGAAATTACGCTATCTAATTAAGACTAGTGAGCTGTGCACTTGAAGAATCATACATCTCTGTTATACAAGACAACCGCTCCCGTTGGTTCACGACCGGAGCACGGGCTTTGGAGGTTTTGATGGCTGAGACTTCCATTAACTTCAGTTAAAAATACACTGGCTACCAAAGAACATTATATATAAACCTCCATGCCCGTCAATACATGGTGAATATGAAGGATTGTAGTGCTTGGCAAGTACTGTTCACAGCAATCGAAAATAATGTAGAATAAAATGCTTGAACAGGTCATCCACTAGATTTGAATTGATCCTGGACTTCAATTGGAACCATTGCTGGGAAGCCTGTTATTTCATTACGGACATGCTCAGTCAGAGAATTTAAAAACTACTAGAGGCTACATTTTTGTCCGTCTCCTGAAGGTGGGTGAGATACTTTTCCTGAGGGTCCAGTTGACCATTCAAACCCATGACCTCTCATCAAGGGGTCAGAGGTCCAGACAGACATCTCTCCACGCCCGACCCTCTCAGCCTGACCTCTGTCAGGACCGGAGTCCATTTTACTCAGTTTAGCAGACCATCCAAAGGACACACATTGGAATTTTTGGCGTTGCAAGGGCCGTGCTTTATCAGCGAAGGTACTTCCTACCAACAGAGCTATGCTATAGCTACTGAGAATACAAAGTCCATTGGGGACTTAGCTCAACTCCGAAAATACCAACCACTTAACAAGATCGAAGATTGTTTACCCAGCATGAGTTGCATATCCATCTTCAAACATAAATCAATCAATGCACAGTCAAATGTGCCAGTTGTCTAGGGTTTAGACGATTTAAACCTCAAGCTAATAGCCATGAAGCTAATAGCCATGAAGCTAATAGCCATGAAGCTAATAGCGTGGGGTTGGAATGAGTCTCAACGGCACAATTAGAAAAAGGTTATTTGGATTTCTGTATAGAACCTTTTGGCTCTTATTTGGGTGTTATTAAATAATACTTTGTTAAAACTTTAACTTGAACGGTTTGTTCTGTGCAAACAACAGCTTACCAAAACTCTGTTTTACTCTACAGCAATTTTTTGCATTCACATTTATACATGTTCAGATAAATTGCCTGCATTATGTAGTTGTAGTCCTCACTCATTATCATTAGAAAAACAAATTCCTCTTTTTATTTTTGCCAGGTTTTTGATCCAACTTTCCTTGGCTATCTTTGTTCTTCAGAGGTGCAGTGGCAGCAAGCAGTCCTGAGCACTTGGTTATGGTGCTTATGCCAAGATCTGGCGCTGCTCGCTATTTATAATCAGGACAGAGCTAGTGTCACCTATATGCGTTGATGACATAAAAGCTAGCATGTGCTTTGTCAACACTCGCATTACTTCAGTCAATGATGATCTCCAGGTCAAATGCCTTGTGTCAGATCATATGTCTGGTGTATGGAGTGCTGCTACCCTGCTTGACATTCTAGCGTTTTATTCGTGTCCGTGTGAGCTCCGCCCGAATGTGGCAAGTGATTGTCTTTCTGATTGCCACGCAAACTAAAATAAATGTTTTTCAATAGCAAATGCTTGACCCGCTATGAATCCTGTAGGGTGCTGTTGCAATAAAACCCAACGCTCTGAACAACAGTCAGGCGGCGGTTAAAGAAAATGCAACTTTATTTATGTTCATACGACATTTTAAACATAAAGACATGTGATGCGTCGTACCGCATTCAAATTCCCTCGATCCAGGCTCTACGGCATAATCTTACCGAAGCAAACGAAGACCTGTATTACAAATGAGAGAGACATTTTGAATTATTTTTCCACCATCAAGTCTTTGGGGATCCCAGTCTGCAGTAATGGTGCAGGCTTAGTGACATTCAGCGTTGATAGAGGGCATCATTTCATCGGAGACCTCACAGAGCAGCGACACCAGGAAGACCGTAGCCACGTGGAATTGGGCGGAATTGTCAACATCTCCCAGAGGATGGGACGGGAAAGCAAGAAAATACTAGGCTGGCAGGTTTTTTTTGTCAAGCGTACATTTAAACGGTAACAACAATAGGAGACCAGAACCAGAACCATAGTAAATGGACGGATCATCCCAAGCACCATGTCTAAGAGGATGAGGCCAGAGGTGAACGCTGGCTATAATAAAACCATATGCTCGCTGTTAGGAAAAAATGAAATGCATGAAGATGATCCATCTTCATTAAACCATTTCCCTTTTCCTTAAGAGGGAATCTGTTCCGAGGGGTCAGATGCTATTTCCCTGCCTCTCCGGTTCCTGTGTGATTTTAATATCGTATGTGTTTCGCTGTAGAAACCAGGCAGCACCAGCCAGTGCAATGCAGCGTGGACAAGGAACGGGGGTTTGGTTCCGTGCCGACTGGCCTCCGTTCAAGGGCACACTTGGAGGATTTCCCATCAACCCCCATCTGAGTGATACATTGTAAACTGACAAATGCAAACTGAGGCATTTACGAAAGCACTGAGAAGAACTCATGTTCCGTTGCTAGGACAGGTGCCTTGGTGCCAAACTAGGTTGTCAGACACGACGTACACACGGGGAACACTGCACGCTATTGGCCGCCGCCGTCCAAGGTTTGCTTGGTCAATATGCCACTTGTGTTCTGTGCTGTTGTTCGGGGGGAGCCAGGTGTGCTGAGGCAGTTTCTTTTACAAACTGCATAACTGCGTCGAGGCGAATTTGTTATTCTCCCAAACCAAGACCTCTACATTTGTTCCAGCCTGTTGTATGTAATTGGTTCTCATGTAAACGTAATGGTTTTGAATTTGTGGAACAATATATCTGTGGTATGGTGTACATTGAGCATAGGGACGATGGAAGCAAACGGACATATTTGTAACAGTCTCTTAACACTACGTACATGCTCAGGTTCTTCTGTAAGCAAATGTTTCCATATATATACGACTGTGTCTTAGTTGACTCGACTGAAAAAAACATATTTCGTCTTTAAAATGATATGCGTAAAAAATATTTCTACATAATTTGTATGCGATTAAATTGATTAGGTACTGGCTAAACTTGACCCTGGTCAAATGGCACAAATTACCCCAGAGGAACTATTTGAACTACTCCCCACAGCTATGAGCAATAGCGCTCATTCCCAGAAGGGCACAACGTTCTTCCCAGATTCAGATATCAGCTGTGTTTAATAAGATCAACTGTAGACTAGCATGGGTGAATTGAGAGTGATCATGGAATAACTTAGTTGTTATGTAGTAGTTATGATCAGTGCTTGAAGTGTCTGGCTCTGGCACACGCGTTCTTTTATTGCCTGTCTGAAGCCACACTAACATGACTTACAATTTAAAATTCGACACACTTTTTCTAAGTTTCCAGGTTTTGGATTTCACCAGTGAAAAATATGTTTACGCTCAGGCGGAAGCCGCAGCTATCAGACAGCTCCTGATAGGGTGAACCGACTGCTTGCCTTTACGTGATTCGTCAAGATCTTTAGTAAGTCACGTATTGCCCTCTGGGTAGTGTAGTTTATGTAACGTTACGTTAGGTCATTACAAATCACTCTGACACTGACGCTTTTTCTATCAGTGGTAGAGTACCGGCTGCATGTGAGAAGTAGCGGTACGCAAGAAAAAGTGCCGGTGAGTACCGCCCCACTTTGAGCACTGGTTATGATGCACATTCTTTGTGACTCTGCCTGTTCCGCCGGCTGCAATGTCAAACAAGCCACTAATCAGAAAGATAAAGTTACGTCTAAAAAATCTGATGTAGAATAACCCGGCAAAATAGAATGAATAGAATGTATAGTTTCTAAATTCACAGATTGTTAGTTCTACACACAAACATTTTTGCTCTGTACCTATTAACACTAGCTAGCAGCATTATATTCGTTACTAGTCAGCCACCTATGGCTAGCCCAGTCAAGTGAAACTAAGCAGTCAGATTTACAATGTAGCTGTATTAGCATGTAAGATGTTTCTAGTTACATGTATTTATATACATTCATAGCAATATGTTGATAATTTCGTTAGCGTATCTCACAACAATAAGAATACAATTTAACAAAACGAGTTGGTCAACATAGAAAGTGTCAGGATTAGACATTGAGCCACTCTATCATGACTGCTACTTAGACCAGAGACATTTGTGTTCATCACTCCTGATGTCAACAGGTGCTCCAAAAAATGGGGCCCTGGTGAAAAACAAATAAACATCACCTACATTCTTCCTTAGTGGACCTGGTTGACAATTATCCAATTCAGCTTGTGTGGGTGTTGGTTCAGCTTTTCTTATGTCAAATCAAATGTGTCCCGTATGTAATATCAGACACAATTGTCTCGTAGTTGATTTTAATGGCCATTCTGGAATGCAGTTCTAGCTAAAAACAGGTATTCATCAAAACTGGGGAATAATATACGATATTTTTGTATTCATTATTTTGTTAACAGGGGGTCGCTAAACTGTTTGGAGCAACTTATCCCAGTCTACTCTACATTCATTATGAAACTTTAAGCCAATCTGAAAGATTACATTTTTCCCCCACGTGTCAACAGTGTGCATGCATTCATGCGAGGTTCAGGCGTTGTTTTGACACAGTAATGAGATGATTTATGTAGTTTCTATAATCTGAGAGAAGGATGGCATCTCTGTGTTTTGCTGATTCGTTGTAGGGCACATCAGATGAATTGCCTTTTTCATAAAGTCATGTTTGTCTAAACAAACGCTCCGTGATCAATCTTCAGTTGCTCTGTAGACTTTATTGTCTTGACTGGCTCCTGGTTGTCTGAGCAATAGGTATTTTAGGTAGCTGATTACCTCATCACTCCAGGGCACAACTGTCCCTCCGTGAGAAAGCAGGACCGCAATGTGAAGTCTGGCATCTGAACCAGCAACCTCATGACGTCTGGCCCATCACACTTGACTGCTGGGCTAGCCGGTCCATTGCATTCCACAGGTTGAACCGGACCAAGTGCTATTGAGGGCAGCAACTTCCTGTAGTGACCATGGCTCCAGAGAGCCGGTTGTGCCTTTCTCCTTATTGCAACGTTGCATGACAACATCTCAAAGCATCTGGACAAAACGCCTCGTCCATCGATGATGTTTATTGTTTCACAAGCTTTGCACACAGTTTCCTGTGTTATCGGGACCATTTGTTTCCTGGTACTCATATTGTTGTGTCCTGCCAGGTCTACAACATATCATTCTTAATCTAATTCATCTATTGATCGAATAAGCTGTGCTGAATTCCACTGAATTCCATGTTACAGAATAACTGAGCCGATCCCATCCTGTCCATCCGTGTTGTGTATGAGTATTGGACCACCACATTAAACAACCTTAACCTTAACCCCAACCATTACCCCAACCCCAACCCTGTTTACTGTACAGGGCACTGATTCAGTGCTGATGCCCAAATACAGCCATGTATCTGCATCATCAACCGCTGCACATGTGATAAAACCATCCAATCATAGCACACGTTGTATTAATAAATGGGCCGCAAACAGAAATGTGTTTTACAACCACACAGCAATACAACAGATGTACATTCTGTACTCAGGTTAGGAGCGGTTTATCTTTTAGGTTCGGCAGTGTTAAGTCCGATATTTAGTAGATCGGTTCTGACCCGACAGTCCTGTCCAATCTAGATGTAAATGCGTATCCTTCTGTTGGTTAGTACATTTAATACCACAAGTATTAAACAAAAGGGTGAAGTCCTCAGGCATGTACATTAATCAATATATCTGCTGATCAGGGACATCGCTGGAGGACATTAGATGACTCTATCAATCAAGGACAACTGCAACTTCGTATAACACCTGACATGTAGCAATGATACAACATCAAGTTTTAGTGAATTGAAACAAAACATTACAATCTGACTGATCTCGCTGGCCCTTCAATCCCAACAGTGGCTTAATATTGTAGGTGTTTTGATGCTCTTCTGGGCAGCTGTGTGAAAAAAACCTCACAGCCCTGATACACACAACTACCCCCCACCCAGAGTAAAGGGCTTTAAGATGACCCACAGATCACATATATTCATTTGTGACTATTTCTAAAAGCTCTTAAATCCTCCTGCAACAGGCATTGTGAGTTTGAATGCATTTTATAATGAGATATACGTTTTTTTCTGCATGAGTCATCATACTTTTCACTGAGATGAATAGTAATCAGGCTCATATCTATCATTAAGGACATCGCGGTCATGTCCTCTATACTTACATGGGGAATAAAATAGGCGAATTAAAAAAAAATCAGGGAGGGTTGACAGTGGCAGTTGGCACAGAGGGTAAAGCTTTTCCGTTTGACTTAATAGATGATTCCCAAATTGACAGTCTCGAGAAATATACCTGTTTTCAACTTTTGAATGTATTTATTATTGTAATTCAATTATGCAAAGAGATGATTGTATAAATAATTGTTCAACGAGTGATCATGCATTTAATTTACATACTTTGAAACTGATTAAAATACTAATTTTCAGCTCTCCGGGATGGGAGGTTATGGGACTCTTGACCTCATTATTTCTGGAGTGCTAGATATGACCATGGTGGTCATAACAAAGTTAAAATTACTTTTTAACCCTATGATGTAGTATCCCAGTGATGACAGGGCAGGTTGAGAGTTGAAAATATCCCACCAGTCTTTTAAACAAGTGCAAAAGGAAATCACCTAATCAAGCCAAATTCCATGTTGGCACCATTGATATGATTGGTGTTTCGATAGTGAGATATTCAACAAAGGCTATTATTACTTTGGATGAGGGCAATCATTGGAGTGTTTTAGATTCACTCAGCAGTGAGCACGTGCGAAAGAAAACCGGTTAGTGCCCTCCTGACGCTAATGCCGAGGTGTGATTAGAGTGTGTAATAGTGTTGCTAATTAGCATATTCAGGAGTGGAACCGCTTTGTTCCGATCAGTTTCCAAACCCACCCACCACAAGCGGGTCAGAACCCATTACAATTATAACTCAAAGACAATTAGAAAGCATGAGCAGTTTCAAATCCATTGCCCGTCGGCACCCGAACGCTCGATGTACATTTGGCCTATGTTTCCGTGCACCGGGGCACTGAGCTGAGGACGGCTGGATGGCGGTGTGTATTTCCTGGAGAGCGCAAGAGCCAAAAGCAGCCAGGAGGCTTTGCAGGGAGACACAAAGCAGCCGTGGCACCGTTCATATCGTCAGCTGACAGAAGGCTGATGATTATTGCAAGGACAATGCCCGGCATGTGTCAAACAAGTGAAAAATAATTCATGTCATCTTTTCCGCTTTGGGTTTCGGCGTAAGGCCTGTAACGCCGTTGCCAATATGAAGCGTCCTGCACAAAGTGAACGAAAAAAGGGGTCCGCGTGAAAGACGGATGGAGAGAGGGAGAGGAGTGGGTGGGTGAGAGGGTGGGGGGTGTTGGTTGGTGAGAAGTGGCCGGCTCAGCTTTTTCCTCGGTGAAGATGCGCAGCCATCTGCGAGGAGGCAAACACACGTATGGTCGTCATTTGTCCAACATCTTACGTGATGTGAAGGCTTTTCAGTCGGCACGCCAACCTGTATGGCAGATGATGTATGTGTTTCTTCAGTCCCGTGATTACTAGCGTGGAGCTGCGGAGCAATGCTCTTCACCTCATCAGTTCCACCGGCTGCGCTCCACGGTGGGCGAGGGATTCGCTCCAAAATGGCTTCTGACACACAGCACAACCAAGGCGTGCCGGCGTGAATATTGCACACCGCGTTTTACCACACCAGCCTACTGTGACCGGATCAATCTGGGTGTATGAGGGGAATTATCATTTTAATAAAGTGCCCAGGAGCAGTAATTAAAAATAATTATTATATGTTTCCTGAATCTATGGAAAAAAGGGGGAGGGGACAGGTGTTCAGTGAGCTGGGGTTACTCTACTTTGATCTCGTTTTCGCGACCGTTACACATTTGTTCTGCATGGACCCCGAAAGATGTTTTTAGGGTGAAGTAGCACAGTAGGTTAATTGCAAAGCTTTGCAATACATTGAGTCTGGAAGGTAATACTGCTAGTAGAGATGTGGTGTAGAAAAGTGCTGACATATTTAAATGTTGTTTCCCATCCCCAAAATGGTTGCTTCTTATTTGTTATGAACAAACGCAGCCGGAGTAATTCACAGGACAACAGACACCGGACAATAGATTAAACTGTGGACTTAAGTGTTAAGTGTGACCCAGGCCTAGCTCTTCTAAACAAAACACTTGACCAGTGTGTACACTACATTGCTCCGCATTCCCTTTGAGAGACCATTAATCAGGAAGATGATTTTACCGGGTGTTCAAATGTTTTACTTAATTTGGAACGCCTGGCCCTTTAGTCCTCTAGGGCCAACATTATCATTTCTGGACCAGCAGGTGATAAATAACAACTTGGGTAATGATTAATACAACGGCACTCCGAAAGGTAGCGGAAAGGAGTGGAGAGGCAAAAATAACAAACAATAACAATGGTGGCATCAACAGAACCAAGAGACAAGTGGGTGATAATTGTTGGGGGAGCCATGGGAACTGGGGCTCGGCTGGCGAGGACGACTACGCCAGTGGAACAGAGGAAATGAATCAAACCGGAGCTGCTGCTGGCACTGCCTTCCACCGAGGCCTTATTAGAGCACCCGGGACTCACAGGCTTTTTGCTGTAGTTGGGAGAACAACTCAAGCATACATAAACAATCTGGATTGAAGATTATGAAGCAGAGGAAAGCTTTTGTAAAGATATAACCCTGTGTTATAATCGGTGTTGCTTTACCGTTATGGAGTTGTCCTGGTCGCTTACGCCACGTTTACCTAAAATGTATCTGTTTTTTACCGTTATAGAGTTGTCCTGTTTGGTAACGCCACGTTTACCTAAAATGTATCTGTTTTTCACCGTTATAGAGTTGTCCTGGTCGCTAACGCCACGTTTACCTAAAATGTATCTGTTTTTTACCGTTATAGAGTTGTCCTGTTTGGTAACGCCACGTTTACCTAAAATGTATCTGTTTTTCACCGTTATAGAGTTGTCCTGGTCGCTAACGCCACATTTACCTAAAATGTATCTGTTTTTTACCGTTATAGAGTTGTCCTGTTTGGTAACGCCACGTTTACCTAAAATGTATCTGTTTTTTACCGTTATAGAGTTGTCCTGTTTGGTAACGCCACGTTTACCTAAAATGTATCTGTTTTTTACCGTTATAGAGTTGTCCTGGTCGCTAACGCCACGTTTACCTAAAATGTATCTGTTTTTTACCGTTATAGAGTTGGCCTGGTTGCTAACGCCACATTTACCTGAAAGGTATCTGTTTGTAAATCACTAGAGTTTGAAGGTCATTATCATATGAATTTAGTATAGTGGGAGAGATCATTGACTTTAGTGCAACTGAAAAGACAGATGTTGATACCTGCCAAATGAGGTCACAACTTTTTGAAATTCACGTTGATCCGGGTCCTCGTCCCCGACCAAAACAGATCGTGACCTTTGCCCGAGTTTAAGAGGGGGCCAGGATGGCAGTTAATTGCTTCGCAGCTCATGGCAAAATGTCACTCTTCTCTGACTAATTGAGCTGTGCCTCGGTCCCTGAGATATCTCCATTGTGTGCGTGCCACTTTAGGAGCAAGGGCAATGTTGTTCCAGGATGACCTGGGGAACCATCCTGTGTCAACTGGTGTCAGGCTACATGTGCACCAGCTTGCCTGAGGGCGAAGCCCCTAAATACGCTCATTAGTATTTCAAATAACGAAGCAGCGGGCAGAGATAAGGACCAGGTCACGTCGATATTAACCAACTCTGGTTGAATTACTAACCCGGTATAGCGACCGGATAGATCGTCGGTCTGGGAGCGGTCGGTCAGACCTCTCCACCGCCTCATCTGTGGCTGACTTCAAGAGGGCAGCCATAAGCATTGGGATGCTAATGTGCGACAGGAGCTAATCTCCTTGAACACAAAGCTTTGCTTTGAGGGTATCCTTGTCGAGTCCTGGGAAAGGAGCAGCTTTACCAGTTTGGGGCTACATCAGCTAACATGATAATCCTCTAATGTGTGATGCAAACGCTCGGCTCCTTTGTCTCTCCGGTGGAGACCTCTCCCCTGCCTGCTTGTGTCGGGGACCTTTTCTACAACAGGCACATTGTCCCCTCATCAAAGAGGAGGAAGTTGACTGGGTCCTCTCTGCTGTACCCTGCGATATCCCTCAGTGGGCCTTGTTCCAGACAGTCCCGAATCTTTCAAGGCCCAATTAAGGAGAAAACAGGACAATTGAACAACGTGACCTTTAACCTCAGATGGATTTCGCAATTTGGTCTTATGTCCACGTACTCAAAAATGACAGGCGATCGCTCACTGTCCACAGCTGCGGGTCACAATAACGCATTGTGTCTTTTCTTGCTTTTGTAAATTCAATAGATCGCGAGGAGTTTAATTTAGTTCCTCTTTGCCGTTTCCCCGATACCAACCATTCAATCCAGAGGTTTCCGGAAGCACAAGGAAGAAAAGCCATTAGGTTCCTCCAACCCCCTCAGCCGTGGGTGAGCTGCAACAGGTTAAGTGTCACGGCGATATGAGCGTCCTCCTGGTAGAACAGTGGACGGCACATCAGCTGCTGCCATTTTTGTAACTACATTAAACAAACCCTCGGAAGGTCTCAATGATGCGTGCTATCTTAATTTTTATTACGGCAATTTATTATGCGCTCCCCGAGCTTGTGACAGCCCCGACTGTCATTAACAGATTAATTATAATTTCCCCCTGTGCTCAGAGTTAAAGAGAAATCTGAGTGCATGCAGCCTGGCCCCCTTAAACACAATGAGAGTCGGGCTGGCTAGCGCCTGGGTTTCGGTTTCCTCATTCCGGCGGTTCTACCCTTCACCCTACCTAAGAAACTCAATGACATAAAGGAAGCGGGGTTGGTCTGCTCCCGACGGTCTTCCCTGAAGTCACTGAGCATAACAAAGCCCTCCCCTTCAGCCTTCAGAGGGACGGCTGCACTTCAAACACGGGGACCGTCCTCTGGGCTTTTCATGTGTCCCGACGAGGCCCGGCAGGACCGACATGAAGCCGACATGTTGGCCGCCTTTGGCCCGACTCCTTTGTGACACGGCCCAAACAAATGGAAATAAACATGACAGACAAATCAAAGGCCAGTAAAAGGCCGAGACGTGTCCTCCACTTCACCTACTGTATATATATGTCCCGCCCCTCTCTTCAATGGTTGACCTATGCTGACCCCTCCCCAGCTGTGGGCACTGGGTTTCTACCCCCTGACCCTGTTCCAGTCACCTCTGAGACCATGACAGTCAACTGCCTGCCCTTAATTACGGACTGGATGAACCCAAACTCTTTATATTATAGCAGTCAGTTGGCACTTAACCCAACACCGCATGTGAAAACACACATGCAGAAGCAAATGTCATGACGAAATTAAATATACAAATAAATAAATAAATCAGCTGGAATCAAACCGTATACCTTAACATTATTCAACTCAAGTGAACGTCAGTGTCTAAATCACTAACTACAACATCGAGCCGACGGAGGAAAAACACAAGTATATACGGTATCTATGACAAATACTCATTCATTTCAGGGGATTGTGAGCAACATGTGTATAAGTCCATTACCGGTACATATTTCCTGGATGTCACACAGACATTGTAGTACAGACGTTTTGAAGGCAGATGAACATTGTGAGCCACAACCCTACATTGAATAGTTCAGTTGAACTAAGTTTTGAATATCAGCAATTTATTTTTAAGGAGTAGAAAGTCCCGGCTTTATTCTAGCTTTATTCTAGCTTTTTACATTTTTGTGCCGCTAACTAGCAGAGCAGAAGCTGATCCCAAGTCAGAAGCACAGGAGTTATGGGACATCAGAATCCCTGTTGTTGTAACCGTGAATTGTTGAACCTACTGTTTTAAGTTACAGTTACGTTAAGTGATTATGGTCGAGACTGAGGAGTGGCAAGATGGAGTCCACAATCTATTGACTGATTTCTGCGTTTCTAAATATTGCTGAATGAGAGCAGGTTGGTGGCAGAACACAGGACGTTCTCATAGAAGCACCAGGAAAAATTATTTGTTTACTCATCAATGCTGCTTCATGTAATGTTTGTGTCATTACGATGCATGAGCACGGTCAATCGAGGTTACATGGAACCGTGTGGAACATTTTCAATTCAAGTTTCCTATCGTTTTTTTTCAACCGCATCAAAAGACATTTCAAAGACATTTAGATGTGGTTTCTTACACCTTTTGTTCAGCACCTCACACCTGAAAAAACTGTACATGCTCTATGTAATGTAGTCCTCCTCCATTCGTTTTGAGCCAATCGCAAAGGGTCAAGAAGTGAAGGTCTGAGTTGGTCACGTGCCCTGAAAGTGAAAAGTGTTTCCAGCAGAAGTAGGCCGGTGTCCCATCTATCCCTTTGTGACAGAGTCTGACAGAACTGGCTCACATCCTCCTAGACCTGAGCACAGAGGTAACCACGGGTCTCCTACAGCTCTCCGCAACAGTTCTGTGCAACATGCTGTGGGCCGGGCAGTGGAACCCGAGCCAGCGATGACTGCACTGATCTGGGCTGCTGCTGCCTCCGTCTATGACCTTCAGCTGTTACCCATGTGCATTAGAGCCAAGGAGAGAGTTGGCTACTGGCATTTTAGATCTCTGCACACCGAAACAACACGTTATGCCTCTACGATAAATGGTCATCCCATTCATATCTAGTTGTTTTCTCAATTGGGCCGTTAAAATATCACTCTAAAGTATATGTTGTGGTGTTTTACGGATTTAAGAAGGTCCTCATTTGCAAAACTAGACCCGCCGTAGAAAGGGACCTCAGGGGCTATGAAAAAACGGCAGACAGAAAAGGTGACTAGCATCGAGATGGACTGTCTGTGCTGCAGCTGTGAAGAAACGGTGTGTACAGCAGGGCCCTATGTGACTAATGTCGCAAAGTACCATGTATCATTTATGAGTGGAGAAACACAATAGCAAAAAGAGGCCCTTTTCATTAAAGTTTAATTAAGATGAACGTTGCGAGAGAGGGTAGCTTCTCTGAGGTGGTACGTGACCATCACCGGATGTAACCGCACGCAACTGCAAAGGACAGACAGAGGAGACGAGCCCACAGAGAGAGAGATAGATGGACTCGGAGAGAATTGGAGAGAGCAGCAAAGAGCGAGACATGTAGAAGCAGAGGAGATAGTATAGTGAATGTAATTAGCTTAAAAAACTCCACATGCTGAGCCGGGAGAGAGAGAGAGAGAGAGAGAGAGAGAGAGAGAGAGAGGAAGATAGCAGCAACCGAGGAGAGAGTCGGGGTGAGATTGCGGCAAGAGACGGAGAGATAGAGGGGGAGAGATGGAGAGATAGAGATGGCGAGATGGACAGAGACAGAGACGAACAGAGATGAAGAGGGGGGAGACCAGGAATGGGTGGGTGGGGGGCGGGATAGCAGGAGAGTGCAGCATCTGAGGAGGACGATGAGGAAACAACAGCGTGAGACAACGCCACGTGGAGGGAAGGCTGAGTCTGCGGCTGACGTGATTTATGATGGGATGGCCGGAATAATAAAAGGTTACAAACATTCCATTAATGAGATTCGTCAGTGCCATGAGTAATTTAACACGGGAAATTATTTCTCAAACTTTAATAAATACACATATCTGTAGATAGTCAATTGGTTGCCATAACAACGGTGCGCACCGTGCACTCGGGACGTTCCGGTATCGCTTTTAAAGCCGAACGCTATGAATATGCATTCCCCATCTTTCGGGTCTTCGTGTGTCCCAAGGTAATGGGGCACTTAAGTGAAGTGAGTGGGAGTACTGTAATGCTTCCATGGGCATTGATACAATGGGAATTGGGAACATGAGTCATGTAGAAGCACTTTGTGTCCCATCACTCCATACTGAAGAGGTCTCAGTAGTACACAGTTGTGTGTGTGTGTGTGGGGGGGGCATTTCATCTGTCTCACTGTGTGTCAGGGTTGGATAAAGTACTGTCAATCATAAACTGCAGAGGAAACACACGAGACATCTCAGCCACTCCTCAGATGCTAAATGCAGTTTGGATCTGAAGTTGTACCGGATTTTTCTTTCTTTTAAGAGGACCCGTTCCATGGCTGTCAGCAGCGGATTCTTCATGTGGGACCTCCTCTTGGCCTCTTGGACATGAGCCAGCCCGTTGCAGAGAGAGAGGGAGAGAGAGAGACCGAAAAGGGCCTGCAGGCAGAGGAAAACAAGCCGTCTCTACATAATTCCCATCAGATTAGACTCGGTGTAGTCTGAAGCTGTGGTTTCCACCGGAGCGCCGTTGACCTTAGAGCCGGCAGTAGTGACCTTTTTGTAAAACAGTGCTTAATCGCTCTGTAATCAAATCAATAATAGGGATTGTGTGGGCCATAACGTGCTGGACGTTAGTGGAGCTTTTAACAAAAAACCTACAGCACACATCTGTATACATTCTCGTTTTTGTGCACAATCTGTTGGCATTTGGGATATATACTTTTGAGCCATTCTTCTTGTTCGCCCGTTGAGCTGCCAGCGTCTTTAAATATGATAACATAACACACACCGGCGGGTGCCAGGCAAATGAAAAAGCACGATAGAAGTTGTGAGAAGTCATTATGTATTTTTGATATATAAAAGTCTGATCGATTTGTACTCCAGTGTGGCTGGCCTGGAGATTGATGAAGTAGGGTTGCCATGTGCACTCTGCTGCCTGCCTGCCTGCCTGATCATATTTAGGTAGGTTTGTGTGGTGCAATTCCTTTGCCTCTGTAAGCTAGACTATTGTTCCAAGTTCAGATGCAACTTGATTTTCTCCGTGGATCAAAAGTACCTCGGGGCCAGTGGGGGGCGTGCGGGAGGTGTGAAAGCGCGGGGGGCAGAGAAGGGTAACATTCCCAGCGCACATAGATGCTCAATAAGGGCAGAGGGCAGGCTGTAAAATAAATCCATTGGAGCTGCTCAGCTTTACTGCTGACAGAAATTAAATTGTGTCCAATGACTTTTTCATACAATACCACAAGGTCTGTGTCAATACAGCCACGGGGCTTCGCAAAACACCGGCCAGGCGCAAACGCTTTCCCGTTGGTGCTCGCGTCCTCCTCCACCTCCTCCACCTCTTCGACAACCTGGGGGAAAACTCATTACATCGGCGCGGCCACCGCTAAATGTGTCCTTTAAATGACATTCAGAATAGCGCCGGCACTACATACAGGTTCTGGTATGGGTGGATATGGTAGGTGATAATGGTGGGGTCATTGGGAGTTTTCGGGGGGTCAATGTTCACCCGTGTCCTCCTTGTCTGCTCCTCATCCCCATCGCCTCATCCTCTAGGAGAACCACGTCGATCCTTCTGTCTGTCCCCCCGCGACACCTCGCAACTATCTCCTGTCTCTGGACGAGAAGTGAATAAAGTTCTTTTGTAGCCTGTGACTGACGACTTGTTCAATAACAGGGATGGATACTTCCTAGAAAATGAATCTAATCAAGGTCAATTATACATTTTTACACTCCATTAAAAGGATTGCCGTTGCCAGACAGACACGTGCCTGTATTTGAGAGAAGATACAAAAATTGCATGCAGTCTGTTCTGAGAGCTGCTCTCGACACAGCACTAGAGCCCAAGCTGCTGAAAAAAAAACGAGAAAGCCAGGAAGTCACAACCTCAACGTTCATTCACCGTTCTCTGGAATCCGCCAAGACAAATCGAGTCGAGATTGACAGATTGATCAATGGGCGACGTTGACTGTGTTCATAACAGCTGGCAGGGTTGAACGCCAAGGCAAGAGCGAATGGAAGTTACATCTTTTTTCCTTCCGACGGACCTCGCTGTGGAGCCTAGTTCACGGAGAGTTCAGTTGAACAGCAGGTTCTGTCATGGTGTTTCTGAATGGATTCCCTCCTCACTATCTCTGTGGCAGCCCCGGGGTAATGGATGAGGTGCAGGCCTCCAACAAAGGCCTCATCTGCATCCACGTGATAAAGTGTATTACAAAGGAGAGGCGGGTTGCTTTGAACGGGGACTCTTGGAGCTTCCCACACATGGTCCTAATAAACAGCCAGTGTCCGTGATACACACACACACACACACACAGAGAGACGAGGGAACCGTTCCAAAACACAGCACAGGACTTGGGCTATTTCATATTTCCTCATGAAAAGCTGTCTCGTATCCTGGCGAGAAGAGAATGACCACGCGGAAGACAGGGATGAACGACTACTACGGTCATATGTAAACCGACCCGCACACTTCACAGTCGGTTCGTTTAAATTGAATAAAAACCGCGATCCACATGAAAGGGTTTTCGTGATCTTTGTGTTTGATGGAAAACGATGTCCAGCTATGTGTGGTCTTAGATTATATGTTTCTGGCGAGACTGTGGCAGTGACTCAGGGAGTGGCCGGCGTTGTGTAATTGACCGGAGAGCCCCGAGGCCTCTGGGCATGTCGGCCATCACCGCGGTTACGCCTCTACGCCTCCCAGTCGACAGGGCTGGACTTGTGAGAAATCACACCCGCCGACGACACGTTCAAAAGCCGTCCCCTGCCTGTGGAACAACATCAACAGACATCCCTTTGAGAGGAGGAACACCACATTTAAATATTAATCAGCTTCGGCCTCTCTACCCCGGCTGGCTGCGAAAATAAAGGGCAGACCACTCCAAGTGGAAAACAGTGAACACACTGTGGTGTTGGTTACATTGTCGGTAACCCTAGAAATCCACGAGACCCCCCCTCGCTGCCCCGGCCAATAGGATTGTCCGACTGTGGCGAGGCGAAGCCACGGCCTGAACAGATGGAGGGATATAACTGGTTGCTGGACCGACAGGACATCAGGATGGGCAGATTGCATATTTACATTAACGCTTCAGAGCAGGAAACAGATGTACCTGCCAATCAGTTGGACGCAGACAGCATGTCTGATCCTTCCCAGAGTTCAACATGAAGGACCTCCAGCAGGCTGGTCAGATGGGGAGATGTAGTCGCTGACGTGAGAGGTGCAGTTAGGTGTTCACCTTCTATTCCACCACTGATTCAATATTTGTGTATTACCGTCAATGTAGTTTTAGCCACTGTCCAGACAGAATTGACTTAAAAATATGCAGTCATCATTACAGAGAAGTAAAGACATATTTGGGGTATTCTTTTATTAAATAGGTGTTGTGCATGAAGAAATCGAGGTTTAGATTCTTGAATAAATCAAAAAAAGATCTCCCCAAAACACGGAGGTGTTTCGGGGAGGAAGACATTTCTTCAGATTGGCGTCCGGAAAGGACAAATCCCCGAATCCTGCAGTTTTGATTTTACCCCATCTATCATTATTCTGTTTGGCAAACACAATGTCATTGGTTCCCAGAAGAATTATAGGATTGCACTGCAGAAGACAAACAATTTACTGGCACTTTGCCTCACTGAACAGCACTGTCAGCCTGCCAGGGGCCATCCATTCTCCACCATGTTTTACTCCCTCCAGCCCACGACGCCATATTGTCGGAGGCACCAATCCATGGTATTCTGGAGAAACTGTCCAAGATGAAACTGCATGTCTAATGTTTTACATTTTGCTAATATTTTATGTAGCATTTTCCAACCAATGTATGTTGTCGTTTAACGTCCAAGTCTGACGGCACGTGTGGGACATAGGTAATTACAGACAAAAGGCTACCAAGAGGATAATGGCTGAAGACTGTTTTGACATCAAAGGAATAAAGAGGGTTTAAAGGAATATATCTGAACAATCTCCACTCACTCTAATCAGCGTGATCCCGACCACTTACTCGTAAAGAACAGAGAGCAGATAAGATTGTTTTCTCTATAGCAAGCTTTAGCGCATTAGGTCTTTCTTCAGCACTGTAGATGAAGCGGGCAGCCAGTGGATGCAGGAATGCGAGCCTGAGGCAGGTAGAGGCGAGCAGGGTAGCGGAGGAGTGTGTGACGCTTCGGGGGGGGGCTTCGTCACGGACGCCACATTATGCCTCGGTGGGGCCAGAGAGCCTCGCAACCTGACAGGCCCGCGCCCTCTGCGGACATCCCAGGACCGCTGCCACCGTATCCTCGGGACATTTACATTATTCAAAGATAAATGCGTTGTCAATTTGGTGTCCGGAAACACTAGAAATGTGCGCTGCACCACTCCTGCCGCAGCCCAAGGTGGCTTCACCTCTATCTCTCCCCAGACAGACTACAAATGAAATCAAATGTATTTTTGAATGGAGCCGAATGTTTTTAACCCCTTGTCTCTGGTGTTGGACACCGTGTGTTTTAGTGAGAAGCACAAAGCAAGCATGGTTCTGTAGTTTCCTTAAGAACATAATAACATTGTTATTATTCATGATAGTTATTAATATTTGCTGTAAGCTATTGAATGAGATCTCATTGAATGACATCTAAAATGTTTCTCATCCAGTACGGAACTATAATGAGCAGAAGCGTTATTAAGCTTTCTGAATTAACAGTAAATGCACTTAGATACACGATCCATCTCACGGCGATCAGATCCACTCTTGGGATCACCTCCAGAAGAGCTTCTTTAACAAGCATTTTCATCTATTTGGATTGTAATGGCTGCAACCTTCCCACCACCATCAACACCCACTGAAAACCTCAGACTCAGAAAATGACAGAGGCTCCCACCACATCCGTAACCACAGCGACAAGAGATGGCAGGAAAACAGGAAGTCATGCTAAGTTCGTGTGCGGTCTTCGGGGATCACTAAAACATCCTACCGTTCATGAAATCAGCAGGCGGACATAGAAAAACGATTAGCACACATTTTACTGATATTTAAGATCAATGTACACTCAGGGGGACATTTTATACCATTATCTATTTGGTACATCTGACGTATTAATGCAACAGGGTTTTTTGATTCCAACGATTTTATTAACTTCAGGTCTACAGACTGGACACTCCAATCAGTGAAACAGATGTTCTTTCTGTCTTCTGATGCTTACAGCATTGGACCGTGTGGTTGTCTGAAAGGCTCAAACTCAATTAGGTCACATGTTTTGCCCATTTAAATTACCAATCGAATGGAAACTAGAAGCATTGACGCCTGTCTGTCTGCTTCGAATACCTCGCTATGCAACTCAACGTCTGTGGGAATTATCCCCCTTTCATGAATGTGGCGATGTATCCGACACATTGGTCACTGCGTGAAATTATTAATAATCTTTTTGGCACCGGTTGGTTAAAATGAGTCATTCAAATTAATAATAGGAAGCCTTTCTCTTTCTTCAGGTCTCCGACGTTCAACGCGAGGCGGCGTCTTTAGTTCCTCATGAATATTATCAGAAAATCTGTGTGTTATCTGCCCAGCTACGTCTCCAACCCAGAATATGTCTTTGTACGCATCAACAAGATCCAACAGAGGCTGACACTAGTCTCCCCCGATCCCAGAATACTGGTTGATCTCGCTCGCCAAGGCCGACCTAAATCTGGTAACAGCTCAACGCCATTATCACAGGGCGTATGACAGGCCGCGTTCACAGAGCATGTGCGGACGTGGTGCGAGCAGGGACTTTCTCAACAACCCCGTGTCTCAAGCGAACCGCAGATTTTTCTGTTCCCAAGGCAACCTGTCACAATGGCTACCTCCATGTAGCACTGACGCCTGTAATCACGAAGTAGTTTAAAGGCCGGCCATAGCTCACATCCACATCGCAGACACCCTAGACCCACTGCAATTTGCATACAGATCCACAGACGATACAATCTGAATAGGCCTCCATTGCGCACACCCACTTGGAGAAGAGGAATACCTGCTATGTGCTGAGATTGTAACACAGCCCAGTCCTGAAGACGGCACACAACGCCACTTTCCCCACAGGCTGCTAACACTGTCACGGCAATCATAATCTCATTAGCTTTTACAGGTGGACCATCGAGAACATGCTGACGGGCTGTATTACTTCCTGGCACAACATCTGCACGACCCTTGACCCCTAAGGACATTCAAAGACTGAGAACCCAGCACATAACTGCAGGCAACTGCTAGTCATAAAATACATTTATTCCAGGCAGTGTCCGATTAAAGCGTAGAAGATTGCCAAAGGCTCCCAATACGCAAGCCATAGACCGCTCTCTCATAGACTGGTTACTAGCACCTCACTGATTCTGTCACACACACACACAACCTTGCTATAAAATGTGTAATGATAATGTGAGTTTGCACATTATTGTGGCTTTTCTTGACAATCTAATCCTGACTGAAGGAGAGTCATTGTCGTAGATACGTTCTTGTTTTCAAAGAGCACTTTAGAAAGCAGACGATGAGTTTCTTCTCAGTTTTGTAAGAAAAAAAACACGTTCATAATGTATTTTCTTAGTTCCCCAGCTTGTCACAGATTTGATTGATTAAATTATAACCACTAAACTGCTGCTAATTGTCTATAAGTTAGGTTTGTGTAAAAGTCCGCATTTACATTCTTATTATTATAGTTGTACTTTTGTATGCATAACTATAATAGTAAAAGTCTGCATTTACATTCTTATTATTATAGTTGTACTTTTGTATGCATAACTATAATAGTAAAAGTCTGCATTTACATTCTTATTATTATAATTATACTTTTGTATGCATAACTACACTCTTGGTTCAGTTAATGTAGACTGCTCTGGAACAGTGGGCTTGCCCACCTTCATCCATCCAAATGTAATGTCATCCACATTCGAGAAATTACATCATGACATTAATTAATGACAGATATGAACCTGAAATAAAATCTGAAATGATTAACAGTTTCGCAATTACAAATAACTGCATCAACCATGTTTCATAAGAGAAACTCACAAATAGCATACAAGAGTTAAAGAATTGTCATTTTTGGCAAATTTCTCACAAAAAATATCCATTGTGAGAAAATATTTATAATTCTAAACAAACACAATTTGCAAGTGTAACAGATTCTTCGTTTAATGTTGTGGAGGAATGTTCATTCAATCACTGTCAAAGTATTGAAAACATGTGCCAGTCATTTCAAACCACTCTGTTGCTTTTCAGCTAATCAGCAAGTTATCATTGTAGTGTGTTCCAGCAGTACCCATTGTATCCACTAATTGTAAGCTTCACTTAACCTACTACATTGTGAATACTATTAAATATTTATTTATTTTATTATTATTTATTTATTATTTATATATTTATCGTATTACCCACGGGGTAAAATATTTTAAGAGTAAGTTCCTAGTTCTGTAAATCTACCAAGATTATTAAGTTTATTAGCTGACTCACATTTTGTTAGACGTAAGGCCTGATTCATGTGACCCGGATGTGCAGATAAAGAGGGGAACCATCGCAGAGGAGACTGCCCAGCTTCTAGAAGACATGGATGTGGAACAGAAAACAAAGGATGAGCATATGATAGAAACAGACCACAGAAATAACGTCCAAACTATTACCAACCATGTAATCTGTAAAACTATATACAATGTAATGAAATCATTGACATTGAATATACGGTAGGCTAGTTCTTTCTTAAAATCAATCCCATTGACATTACATTAAGTTTACAAAATTAATTCCATTGATTTAGATATGTTTTTTGCAATATCAATCCCATTGACATTAAATATTGTATTTCTTACCGTTTTTATCTGTCGTGTTCTCGTTTCTATAGAACATCTTAAGGGGGTCATTGGGTTTGCAGTTTACCGGCACTCCCCATCAAATCTGACAGAGCTAGTGAAGCTCTTTTTGGGAGTATTTTTTTAAAACTTTTTTTTAAGAAATTCGCACAAATTTTATTCAGATGTGTTAATGTGTTGTCATTTGTGTGTAGATTGATGGCAAAAATGTCTAAAACTAAACAAAATGCGTAGAAAAAATGCTTTTTTAAAGCACTGTATTATATTAAATGAATAGTTACCACTTGGAGACCAGTGGTTGTAATGAAAGCAGGTATCAAACAGGGAACTTGTGCTCAAAGTAGAAAATAAACTGTTGAATTGATCTTCTAATGTTTGACAATGTTACTTGAAAAAATGCAATTTCAAAACATACGTTTACCATGCTTTCACCTGGGTTATTCACATCTTCAAGTTCTTCAAGATAAAAGTACTTCAATATCTGGGCTAGCTAGAAAATAATGAAATTGTTGAAGGTCAGGCTGGACTGTCCATCAACGCCTGGAAAATTATGCTAGACACCTATTGAAAAGTGGTGAAGTAAATATGAAATAACATTTGCTGCAGTTGTTGGTCGGTCTCTTACATAGCTGTGGAATTTTTTGGTACACTTTTCCAGGCAGTGACACTTTAACTTAGTGACATTGTGGGTTAAAGAGTTTGAACTGGTGTTTATAGGTCCTGCCACAACATCAATATTTGGATTTGGTGTTAACATTGATTTGGCCATCCCAAGCTGTTAATATTTGATTTTCAGCTTTTCTGATCTAGACTTGATTTGATTACTCATGTAGCTTGTGTATTTTGGATCGTTGTCTTGCTGCGTGGCCCAGGTGAGTTCCATATCATGGACGGATGACCTGACATTCTCTTTAGAAACTCTGTGATTCAAAGCAGAATTTGTGGTTTTCTCAATGACGTTAAAGTTGTCCAGGTCCTGAGAGAGCCGAGCGTCCTCAGAACATTGTACTCCCGTTCCATGATACATGGTTATTGTCGTCTCGATAATGTGGAAAGCAATTTTGGATTTCTCCAGACATAAATGGATGCTAATGAATTATCTGTACCATTCAGCATACATTGAAATATAGCCACATGACATCTTGTATTACCCAGTATTACCTGAAAACCTCTGGTCAAGCTGTTTATGACGTATTCTTATCCCTTATGTGTTGTGTTTTCTATTTGTTATTATTTGTTGGTATTATTTTTAGAACTGCATTTGGGAAAGTGCTTGCATGTAGGAAGGGGTTTATTCAGCATGGCCACCTAGAGATCAAGCAGGATGATCTCCTGGCTAGCAGGACAAGGTAGGCACCTTGACCTATGAACTCTGCTCACAATGACGCTATGTGTCCCCACATAAAAAGTTACTGGACTTCCCATTATATAACTTGCTTTCAGTGAATTTTAAAAAACTGAACCCATGAATTAACCTGTCTCTACAATAACCCATATTTCATATCTAATGGTCACAGACTATTTTACTGAAATAATGTGTCTTAGATTACAAATGAAAACCACACAGGATCATTCTTTATCCTGCAGACAGATTGAATTCCAAACCTTGTTACTGTAATGGGCACACTTGTAGCTCTCCATGAATTAGAACTGTAATTATATTATGGACTATTTTAAACAAAATAACAAATTCCTCACAATCCATAGGTGTAATTTATAGCAAAGCCAGATTCATTTTCCAGAGCAATCAATTTCTTGGTGTAGTAGAAGACTAATATAATTATGTTACGCGCTGAGAGCCAGGTATCACAGTGAGCACAGAAGGGTTTTGAAGATAAATGAAGATATAATTTATTCAGCCATAATTTCTTCCAGAAATGCCATAAAGTAGCTCCATATGGGCGTCAGTAAAGGGGGAAGGTACTGGTAATGTATTTTGATAGGAAGCATTATAGACAAGTCAGGGTTATGTATGAACTAATCCTGCATTATCAGTTATTCTGCAGGTGACAGTGGTAAGAATGTATCTTCTGTGCCAGGCACTCCATGTTTGCTCTAGTTTAATTACATGCGTTACTGCAATCAAGTTTCTTATTAAAAATATCGGTTAAGGCATTTTTTCTTATAATATGTATTTTATGTAATCTTAAAGCAAATGTGTAAATTCTCCAACAATGACTGTCCCAGACAAGGTTGAACCAATTTAAACATACATTAAAAAAGCATTAGGACTGCATCGCCTCCCTTCAAAATAAAGCTCTATTTGTGAGTATGTCCCAAATCCATCCATTCCTGTAAAAAACATTAAAATGAACACATGTTCTGTATGTATGTGATGTCCACCGATGTGAGCAATCCTGTGAAATTAAATGGGAGTCATACAAATGCTGCTGGAGGGTCCTTCCTCGCCCTGGATGTGTAGAAGTCGTTGATTGAGTGTGCGGTATCAGTTTGTCATTATGGAATAATCAAAATGTTGGATTTACTCAGCACGCCTATAGATTAGTACCCATTTTCCTTTACTGAGATGCCTTTTACATGGAATTGTACACTACATGTACATATGTAAACATTCCAGGAAATGCAGTAATGGAATCATAACTAATGACCACAAGTTCCCGGTGAGCCAAAACTGCATTAAACATCCTTCAACGGAGCAATTTATTAAATGTAGGTGTTTAACTTAATGAATCTAAGGTTGTCTAATTTGTTCAATTTATAATGTTTGTTTGAAGAGTCTGATGCGATGCTTGTCTACAAAGAAAAACATATTGCGAGTGATCTCAGAATGCCCAACAAGTATGAGTGAGTATACCAATATGAGTTGGTGTACCAGCGTGCATGCATGCTACTGTACTTCCTTACAGTGGCACAGTGGAAAAGATCTGATCTGAACCGAGTTTATATAGCATACAATATCAATATGGAGTCCCAACATCCCACCTCTAGATATGTGAATATACCATAGCTTCTATGAAATCTAATTCTGGAATAATTGCTACGGGCTGTTCTGTTAATGTGTGGTTTGGGATCGTCCTTTTCCATCCTATAGGGGAGGTCTATATGGTATCATCCAGAAACATGCTCAAGTCCATGCAGAAGCAACGGCCCGCAAAGCAGCGAATACAGCTTTTCTGATGTCAGGTTTCCACTTGATTAACTTACTCACATAATCATATTGGTCACATTCTTCTCAAGGTTTATTCTCCATTTTTCTATCTATTGTATTCTCTAGCGGAAGACAAATTATTCTCAAATATAATGTCTCTAATAGTCACTTGCGCCTCGCCCTCCTCCCAAACACGTGTGTGTGTTTTGATAGGCTTGGGTTGACCTTGTGACCCGGTATCCCTGGCGGGTTCCCGCTGTTCGATATACACAAGCTTCCCCTCGTGGAGACACCTCGTCCTTCCGCTCCTGGAATTTGAGCAGCCTACAGGATCAAAGGGGGTAAATGAGGCCATGACAAAACCCCTGGGTCGACGAGCACTTTTTCCTCAGTGCATGCATGTTCATTATATGCATCTGTATCCGTACCACTCTATGCTGTACGGAAATAAGGGGGGGGGGGGTACACATTGGCCTGCACCTAACTGTTACGCTTTTTACCAGAAACAGCGGATCGATGTCTCTTGATCACACAAACGAATGTGGTGAAATGAAACTTAACCGAGAGATATTAAAACGTGCATTTTCGGACAAAATACAATAAAAACAAAGTCGATATCAGTTAAATATATTTTATTCATTGTTTTACTTTGCATTGACTCATTAACGATATCACGGTTATTACTACTAATTGTACATCTCAACCTGAGATTTAGTGCATTCTTCGGAAAACTGAAGAACTATCCATGAGGACAACATTACAACATAAAGGCGAGCTGAATCTTTGGTTAATTCTGGGCAACAGACATTCAATGACAGTCAGCTCTTAGACTGTATAAAGAAGTCGGAGAGTATCAAGTATAAGGCCTAAATTGTTACATAATCTACTATCCAATAACACCGGGTTTAGAACTTTCTCACCATTCATCGGATGTGAACTTAATATTAAGCTATTGGGCATTTGGTTCAATATTTGGTGAATTTTGTGTGACACAAATATTAGGCAATGATAAGGCAAATATTCAAAACATCCGAAGTGTCCCTTGATTGAAACTTCACAAAAGTTAATTCACAAGTTTTCACATTTCAGTCCGATAACAAAACAATCACCATGTTTGTATTTCACAGCAGAGTGCAATAGTGCAGTTAATGAGTATAATTTCTCTGAATAACAAAAGCCGTAGGGTTACAACCGAACTTCTGAGTAAACTTCAATGATAGCCCATGCAGGCTCAGCTCTGCTTATCGGATTTGGACGAGCGTATGTGGGGGGAGCAGGGGGGTGAAGAAACTGGAGAGTTGAGTTCTGATGAGGATGAGTCCGAACTCTTCGATATGGGTGTCACGCACACCATAAGGCCTTCTTTCTCTCTCTTTTTTTGTTTCATTCTTCTATTCTGAAACCATATTTTCACCTGGGCTTCGTTCAGGCATAAACCATGGGCTATTTCAATCCTTCTGGACCTCGTGAGATACTTATTGAAATGAAATTCCTTTTCTAATTCTGTTAATTGCTTCGTTGTAAAATTTGTTCTTGGTATGGATCCGGCTTTTGATAGTCCACATTCAAAAGTTTTACCTGTGAAATAATAAAAGGATGTCAGATAGAATCTTCATAGTCATTTGAGGTATAGGCAATTACAATACAGTTTCTGTTTAATGTCATACTAATATTTACTTACTGATTTTGGGGTTGCTTCTTTTGATTTTCATCCAGTCAAATGTATTCGCCACAAGTTGAGGCTCTTCTAGACAATTTTTGGGGAAATTGTCTTGAGATGGTGATGAATTCTGATCACCGCCAGTGACGTATCCTCGCGATATCTTCACGCTTTGCCAGTGCTGGTTTGTTTGTGTAATATCGCGATAGTACGTCTCCGTTGGATGGCTGGCGACAGGTCCGTTTCCTGACAAAGCAGGAGGGTTAATGCACTGGGTGTGCATCCTGTTTGGTTCCACGTCGTTATAGCATCCATACGCAAAACTATATGTGAGTCCTTGATCCACGTAATTGCCATCAGCCGCTGATCCGTCGCTTTCGAGTGGCACCTCAAAAACAGCTTGATGCTGCACTCCTGATATCGACCGGCTGCTGCTTTGGTGGTCCAGTATACCTGACGAGAGTCTCCCAACTATCTCCCCATGGTACTTAAGTGCAGGTCTGTGCTCCTCGTGACAGAATTTCGCAGGCAATGCCATCATGTTTCCTCCTGAGTAAAACTCTAAATACGAGCTCATGCTGTCCCCTGCAAATCCACCAGAAGTTAATGATTGCATGCGGCCCTTGTCTTCATTAGTTAGCCCACTGTACTTCCTTGCACAACATGTAAATATTACCCACCACTGGGCAGGCGTGGTCTGAGACCCTGTTATCCAATCACCGCCACTAAGTGGCGAACCCCTAG
This sequence comes from Dallia pectoralis, assembly GCA_029465975.1. Lineage (NCBI taxonomy): Eukaryota > Metazoa > Chordata > Actinopteri > Esociformes > Umbridae > Dallia > Dallia pectoralis. The sequence goes on from CM055731.1 coordinate 13,377,979, forward strand.
TGAGCTGCATCTTACTTCGCTCACGACCTAAATTAAACGTATATAGACCAGAAAGAAAAGATGAATGTGGACTTAAACACCAAGTAGGTTAGGTAGTTTACATAGATGTGCTGTGTGTCTAAACAATAATCATTTATGTTTGCGCCTGTAGCTTACTATATCAGCTCATCTCTCTGACATGATGGTTTGTAAATATAGCCTATACAGACAATGATTGGTTATTATTCATCCCCAGTAAAAAATATAGTAACTAGATTACTTAAAAGTATGTCATTATGGGGGGTAGATTATCGAAAACACAGGGCCATATACAAAAGGTTTACACATTATCAGATGTTTACAGTACATTGTTATTCTTTGAATTCATGCTGAGTTCTAAATACATCTTTTTCTGAATTAGTGACCAAAAGCATAAACAGGCAAACATTTCAAATGCCAATTTCAGACAATTACTATGGAGGTATACAGATATCTAACTAGCCATGCACAGATAGTTAACATCACCAAGTAAATTTATGCAATATATGAATATATACAGATGCAGCCTAATAGACAATGTGGCACTTTAAGATTTAGTGATTAATTAACAAATACCGTTTTTTAATTGGCACTTTTTTGCTTAAATTTGGGGAGACAAAGTGTCGCAGGTTCTAGTCACAGCCCGTCAAGTGCAACAATACATATGATATTACAAGACTCAAAAGTAAAACAGATTTTGAAGGTAAAACAATAGAAGTGAAACACTTGTATTGTTTTTTACTATCACCATATATCATATGTAGGCTATCTTTTAAATTTTATAATACATTTTGTTTTGTAGCGCTTGGCAAACAGTGTCTCAAACCCACGACCCTTCGGCTCCCCAACCAGGCACACTACCCACCGCTCCAAATAGGGTTTACCCAGTCTAGATATGAATTCTTATAAACCAAAGGGAATGCAATCTCAGTCTTCGACCTTGATTGAGCTTACAGGCACTCAAGCTAACCACAAGGAGTCGCTAAAGCACAGCAAGGTGGTGTCTGTAGATCAGGTTATAAACTATGGTCTTTGAGGACGCGGCTAACTATAAGGACAATAAACATATTATTTAAGAATATGAAGACAAATTACAAGGACAAAGTTTTATTTAGTCACAGCAATATCCAAGTCGACAAATGCTTCTTGTTGCCACTAAACTTTATGCTGATCATTTGGCCCAGTTTTCAGGAAACAAATTTGTATGTTTGAGGGCTGCCCTGTACCAGGGATTTTCAAGTGTCACTATATGTTTTGGATGCGATTCAGATCGAGATTCTTCTATGGGTTTTTATGAGTGACCCACAACCCTTACTCGAGGAACAGTGTTTAGGCATTGGATTGCACTTACAAACACATACACTATCAGCTGATTTCATGATCACTTGCACTCATTAAAGTCATTAAAGCAACCCATGGCATAACTGTACCTATAGTGATTGTATGGCCGGGCGTTTTTTTTGGTAAACATGGGAACTTTTGTCTTTTTATCTTATTGAGAGCCACTTACAGTAGTGTAATTGTCTGCATGTTTTATATAGAAAGATTGCAAAGATGAAAGACACATGAAAGCTTGATTAAACTTTCAAATCCAGCTTAAACAGACGACTCCGGGAAAGATAGGTGTAACAATAAAACTGAATTTTAGCTCTTTGGCAATAGAGATGAGCAGTGTTCAGTGAAGGTTCTGGGTCTTCCAGAAGGTCAACAAACCTATGCCCAGATCGAAACCCATCCAGAAATGGTTTTAATAGGACAAAATGCTGGACTGTTTTTGAGTGGCCAACTATGAGTAGATACTATATAATATACCTACTGTATATCTGAAAACAGCTGTGCGTGCTACCAACTGGTGAATTACATTGAAGAATTACAGCAATTTTCTCCTGAAAACTGGGCCAATTTAGGAAGGAACTTACAAGAGTGATTATCTGCAGTAATTTTGGCCCAATGTTCTCCAACCACTTTGCTCTGACATTTTATAGTAACTTTTTAAAACTTAAAATTGTACCTTGTATGGTCAACATTTTATGTTCAAAATGCAAACCAAACAAAAAGTTATTCTTCTGTTTATGATGATTGTCAAAATAGGGTAATGGATATTTTGTACAATAGCGCCACTTATTTGGATTTCCAAGACAACTAGCGTTTACACAAAACTGTGAAATGGGGAACTATTAAGACAGTTATTTTTAGTTGATTCTGTAACCTAACCTTTCTAGTGTGTCCTATTTAGAACGAACATCCCTGAAGGTAACATTTAGGTGCCAGTGTCCTTAAAAGCCATCGATTTCATCCTTAAAATGTTCAGTTTGTGTAATTTGATCCCTTTTTTTGGAGTGTTGATTTATTTTTGTCTTTACCCAATAGCTCCAGCATTGGTTGGAAGCTGTGAGCAAAGTCCATTATATCAAGACAACGACGTCATCATTATCTGCAAGGAAAAAATGTAAAAGGAAAGATGAATGCAAACTGAGGGATAAAATGGCCGCCATCCATTGTGCGGGGCAAGGTGGAAGCAGGAGGGCAACCTTTAATGTCTTTGATGTAGTCTATACAATCAATGCTATACGGATTGGCTTCAACTTTACCATTTTTTTTAAATTACAATTGTAAATTTGCAATGAACAGCTTTCAGAAATGTGATTTAAAGTTATTATGTCGCTAAATTCAGGTTATAGGCAACTGTTTATCTGAGAAATTGAATGCATTGCATTGAGCTTTTTTCTGACGCATTCAATAATGACGCCTTAGCTTTGTCAGATGCATTGCTTTTGCCACTGTCATTTGTGGAAATGATCTCAACCAGGACTCTGTGTGCACCTTGGATTGCCGAAGTTTGGCCTCTCAGTTTCCAATGTGTTTCTAGAATTTGGAATGCAAATGCTTTGTTCGGAAGGAGAGGGAATCAGTGTGGAGTCTGAAAGCGACGAGTATTTGATTAATGAGCTTTGAAATGTCTCTCCAGGAATAAACGACGCGCGGCACTCAGCTAGGGAAGGCTACAACTAAACATAGCAACTGCTGCCTGGATCAGTCCTTTGTCACTGAACAGATTATTGTAAAATATTAGGCGACCGTGTTTTTCCAATTTACAAACATTCCCTAAATCTAGTGCTCTTCAAATGCATGGGGCCTGTATAATAAAAAAAGGTGTATTCAAATCCAGAGTTTTCATTTTGTGATCTGCTTTACACTAAAGGCTTAAATCAGAAATTAAATATTGCCTACCTCATGTAAATATAAAATAAGCAAGGGCATATTATAATAAGACCTCTCTGAAAAAATGTAGGTTACGTGGTGAAGAGCATGCTTTGTCTGAACAATTTGACTTCAGGCCAAATGGAGTCATGCAATGTTCAGCGGTTCAGCCCCATGCAGAGACAAGATCGGAGTCTGTTTCTCGATTTAATTTCGTTCTCTCCCTTTAACACAGTTTTCGCTTTTGAAATACATGTAACTTTCTCTATATGTGCTTACAATTATTTCCTTAAGGCAATGTATATGTTCTCAATAGGACATGAACGAGAGACATGCAATTTCTTTGTTTAGGTAGTGAGCATCTATTTACTGTTACTTCAAAATGGCGACTAGGCAAATTTGGTTCCATCCACCGGCTTGGAAGAAAGATAAATGCTTATAGTTTCTGATGTTTCTACGCGTATGAAAAATAATGGTTCCTTCCACCCAATGTGTAAATTTAAGCACTTTATTTACAAAATGTTAAACACAATAAAATATAACATTTTCATATCATTAGCTTGTTCATAAATGTATGAATTGACAGTCCAAATGATGAAATAACAATGACTCGATATGAAAATTGTCAATGACAACAAATGACATGCTGGTGTGATTCATTAATATAATAATATTCGATATTTCCGGATACAGGTAACTTTGTTCTTTTTAGTGCCATTGACACGAGATACATCATGACAAATGCCACAAATATTTCCAGATTTACACTTAGGAGTTCCTTCTACAACAACATAAAACCAGCCACTGAAACCATATCTTAAAACTCGTATTCACCAAAAACCTGTGTACCTAATGAAGGGCTATGATGTCAACGTCTGTCCATCTATGTTGCATACATTCTAAATGTCCATATAAATAGGCATACATGAAAATGATAAATAATGTAATACAAAAAATCGTTAAATAATAAATAAAGTTAAGGAGATAAATGCAATACGATCTTGAAAAAAATAAATAAATAAGACGATTCGAATTTAGAAAATTTGAAATTACCAGACACCTTGGGGTTTTTCTATAAAATCCATCTATATTAAGATGGGTGACTACTGTCTGATCTACAGGACTTACCTTCAAGTAATGTTATGACATTTCAGTCCCAATACTGCGCATTGCACTTCATAAAACGAACAAATGACAAATGGTCTCCCCTGTGCATCCTCAACAGTCAAGAAAAATGGACCACAGCTATTCATATAAAATAATTACACAATAGCATTAATAGTAATATCAATAATAATAATACAGGGTAATACACATGACTCACTTGTAGTGTAATCATTTAGACTAGTGAGGTAATAAAAGAGCGTAACAATTTGGACACACGGATGGACTCCTCACATATTACAAATGCGTTAGTTTAGGCGCTTCCTGAATCCTTCCCTGAGACGCATGGTGAGATGAGAGGTCTGTATATGTGGGATGGGGGTCACAGGGTCCATGGTGGTGGTTGCCTGGAATCTGAGCGGCACAGCTGTAGTCCACGCTGGCGGATGAAGGATGAGGGAGATGGCCGAGGTTGAACATGGGGCCCGAGGCTGGCATGGAATCAACGAAATTTCCCCCAACGTACACCGGACTGCCCTGCAAATTAGCGTTGGCAAAGCCACCATTGCCTTGCATGCTGTGGTGTTCGTATTCGGAGCCCGGGTACCTTTTCTGCTGCGTTATGCAGCCACCTAATGGTGCGGTGTACGCAGCTAAACCGTACATATTTTGCTGGGGTTTGGCGAATGACGGGGGCGATGGCGCATCATAGCTGAGGCTGTTTACATTTGTGAGCTGACCAGAATATCCAATGTGATTTGGGCCACTTAGCGGTGGGCTTCTGTCCGGGGAGTGTCCGATGGGAGAGTGCATTATCCCCTTCGCTTTCTGATCCTTTTTGTATTTCATCCTCCTGTTTTGAAACCAGATCTTTATTTGGCGCTCAGTGAGATTCAATAAATTAGCCATCTCAACTCTTCGGGGACGACACAGATACCGGTTGAAATGGAACTCCTTTTCAAGTTCTACAAGTTGTGCACTGGTATATGCTGTTCGGACCCTTTTGGATGCGGGTCCGGGTGGACTTTTTTCATCGCAAGACTCACCTGAAAATACATAGTAATCACCATAAGAATCGTTATGCAATATGGATGATTTCACATAGGCCTGTTCAGTTTCCTGACATGACCCATGTGCACAATATAGTTTCCCCTTTACGCACACGCACCACCATTTCCAGACCAAACATCCCCCACCCACACCCCCACGCTCGCACGCACGCACACACCCACACACACACACTCCACTTTACCTTCTGCAGTTGTGCAATTGTTGTTGTTGCTGCTGCTGCTGCTGTTGCTTTTCTGTTTACTGTTTGATCGCGTCTCCTTCATCCATGGGAATATTTGTTTGTTAACGACTGGCGTGGCAGTACTAGAAGCATTGTTGGAGGGAGGTTTCTTCTTTAGAGACGAAGTGTTGCTTGAGGAGTTAGGCGAAGATTCCGACAATGGAGGTGGTTGAGGTTGTTCACCAATAATCGACTGTTGGCTGTTTCCTTGACTACTAGTGGGCCGCATGCAGTTACCATTCATGTCTGTGTCTTTATGAGTTGGCGGTCGTACAGTTGGGGTTTGTATTGGACAAACTGGGCCCGGATAATCACTTTCAAGGTTAGAGGTGGGATAGGGCTGGTGATTGGGGCCATAACTATAAGAGTCGGATTTCGGGTACGAATAGCTTCCAAAAAGTCCAGAATTATCGTAGTAAGTAGCTTTCTGCATTGTGAGGATTCAAACGAAAAAGGCCAACACAGCCCTATCCAATGGCATGGATGTTCTCCTGTCACGTGACTGGTGTTTCCCAACGCTTCCGTATTTGACCTACAAAGAAAATGATAGTTAGTCTCATTAAGCAGATAATGTGAACTGAACGTGTTGATATACTAAATCAATAAGCAACAACGAATAAGCATACACCAAAACTGTGTTGGGAATGACGTTCAGAAACGTTTGTTTTTGATTATTTCAATTTCTTGACTGGTATTTTAAGCCCTGAATTAGGTTTCATTATAGCCCCAGAATATATTAAAACAAATACTAGCATATTCATTCAAGTGATATTTTCTTTAAATAAAAACGACAGAATTGTTACAACCACTCTTCACGCCAATCTTCACTTTCTAACTATAAAAAACATCAATAGGCCATCCCAACTTCTGCCTTTCAAATAATTTGCCATGTTTAGGACAAAGGAGTTAAAGATTAACTTATGTCAAAAGATGAAAAGATTTTCTTCTTGAATTACTTAAGAAAATGAGCTGAATCAGCATGCCAACCCACACAATATCCCTTTCAGTACCTAAGCACAATACAAACCAGCATCAGAGCTACATATTAACAAATACAAGTTGTTTAATACCAAGACTGTTTTCGATGTTGAATCTCATTCTTTTTATTTTTTCGTTTGTTAACCACAAAATCTCGCTTCCCATGCCTTGTATTTTGTGCAATTTCAGTTATTAAAGTTTCTATTTATTTCATAAAATATTCTTATGCATGTGTGAAAATGATACTTATGTTACTAAACAAAACAAATGCAGGTCCTCTGTGTTTCTCCAAAATATTGTAGGGGTTGTGGGAATGGGTGGGTGACCTATGCTAATTAGCCTATGTGCGTGCAAACCAAATGCATCAGTGCCAAAACTTTGCTCCTGAATTCTGGCAACCTCGTCGGCCTGATCTGCACTCAGTAGCCAATAGCCTTAGACTATATATAGTACAATACGTGATCATAACAGAGCCTAAACAACACAAACGGTATTTTAACTGTCTTAATACTTTAAAATATTATCGCATTCTCTTGTAGTAAGTGACAGACGGAAATGTCACCGCATGCATTGAGACAAACTAATACTGTAGCCGAAGCAGTAATGTACGCGCGGTGAATATCAATGCACCTGTCATTGTGACCGCAGAGAAATGTATGACTGCAAATGTTATGGTCGTAAACGCCTTAGTGAGCAATGCCTCGAAAACACTCCCCAGGTCTTACCACCCTCAGAAGTGTAAAACTATATGCGTAGGAGGAAGGCCGGCTTAAGAATGCCATACTCGGCAACTTCTGTAGCACTAGTCAAATCGAAAGTCGGTTTATATCAATTGTATCTACAACCATTACAGGATGCTGCACCTACGGTCTCGCAAAAAAAGTTTGACTTCCCAAAAAAGGACTAATTTTCATTGTAAAGTGGACCATCGCCGTCAACGCAAAGGTGGACATATTCTTCGTCCTGAAATCATATGGGATGACCGACCGAACGCTGTTTTGATTTAAAATGACTTCCGAATTATCCATTTAGCTTTCTTTTATTACCAGCTAATACATGTATGTATATATGTTCACTAATGACATGTGCTTAAACAAAGAGATTATGTTCCTTTGCAATTTGCATTGGCGTTATGCAGTCTTGCATGTGGATTTTTTTAAAAGAGCCTCTATTTGACTATACACTTTAGAACTGCTACTACACTTACTACGGTAGAGTTAAATGTTAGATATAATAGATAATCAGGGATCTTACGATTTATTTTAAAACAGGCCCATTTGCAATCGTTTTTAATAAAATGTCCTACAGGTCTATTTTGGCAGACGTGATCGTTAAGTTCATACGTTTCATAACTTTGCGACCTGTATTTGATCTGAATACGTACTGCGTGTTCAATAAATGAATGCTGCTCACCGTATATGCAGAACAATGTTGTGTTTCTGTTCACATGCTCATCATTACATCCATCACGACCTGAAAGAGAAAACAATGCAAGGGTTTTAGTAAAATGGTTTGCCCATTGAGATTTACAAGGGGGAGATGGGTTTACTGGGTTAACGGTTGTAATTTTCTTTCACAAATTGCCACATTTCAATACGTTTTCTGTTTGAATGGAAATCTACTGAAAAAATATACTGAATAGCTTTGTTCTGGTTTTTTTTTGGGGTTTCTTTTCCACTCATAGTAAAATCATTGCATATACAAAACCTCTCGGTTATTGTCATTAAAACAAGATGAACAAGAAAAAAATTCCATTTAGAAATACAAACATTATTGCCTTTAATTTTAAGGCATTTAAACCAACCATTTCTGCTGCCGTGGGAGAAAATCGTCACACTGAAGATAATGTACAAAGAAGAGCTGAACAAAATATTTAGCAGTCATAAGCCTTTTGGCTGACCTTTGGCTCGTCCAGCAATAACTCATAGATTAATGAACAACGAGCGGAAGGGCTTCCAGAAAGTCACAATAGCCACCGAACTTTCCACCAGTGTTTTGAGTCTGAAACACATGCCTAACGATAGCACACATTTCCACATTTGTAGGAGATAAACATCCGAACGAGAAACATTTAATGCGGTATTTGACGCACCTTCTGCGGCTTTATTTAATCTACTGGGATATAATAGGCTATATGGTCGCTCCTTAAAGATCAGCAAATCTTTTGATTCTCGTTTGATTTGTTTATACCGTGCTTTGCGCGTTTTTAAAATACTGAAATTGGGGTCGATCTATTTTCAGTGTATTTGACTGCATTGTTATCATACATTGTTACTACTCTGGCTAGACATGATCTTCCTTTGAAACAACAGTGTTTCTCGCCTACGCGTTGCCACGGTAAGTTTGGTAGACACAATGGGCTTTTCACGAATCGTCGTTTGAAATTGCACTTATATCTGCTATTATTATTTGTATCTGTTATTCACTTGAGGCTGAAATATTTGTTAAACGTTTGATTTTACTTTACGAGCCTACTTTATTAATCGAATTTAGAAATAACGTTACCTAACTTTGTCGCACTCCTCGGCTGGTTAGCACGAGAGTATATTAGTAATTAATGCATCATAGTGTAAAGCTTTTGGCACAAAAAATGTTCACACGCTTTTGAATTTGCCAACGAAGTTAAATCATCCAACTCATGGATGCTTTTTGTTGTTAGCGATGTTATTCTTATCGTTGGGTTGGCAGCTCTTGAATGCATGTTTTAATAAGAAGATTTTGGCTCTTACCCATATATTCACTTGGTTTAACATTCATTAAGTATTTGCCAGCCAGTCTTTTTTTAACATCGGTTAGGCTATATAAAAACATGTACAGTGACTAAATGTAGTGCATTCAAAAACAAGAGAGAAAATGCACCTAAACAGTAACAGAATCGTTGATAATTGTTTAAACTTATTGTTAAAATATGCAAACTAATCAATTGTATTCTAATACAATTGTCTAATAAATATTTGCAAATTGGCAAATCCAAAAATATAGGCTATTTGTTTTTTAAAATGATTAAATGGGTTCAAAATATGGTAACATTTCCAGGTTACCAATGCCATAGCGTTAAAACATCATAAATCATGTCTTAAATCTCTGAGACAATAGGAACACAAATTAATGTGATTTACGATCCAACAAATCTAGGAGTCAAAATGAAAAGTTCGTAGCCTATGCTTTTTCCTTTGCTTTAGGTCAGATTGCATCAAACTGCAAAATAGGACGAAAACCGATTGTCATTACACATGCTTCCAAACTAAAATGTAAAAGTAGATGTAAAAAATTTGGACATGTCATAAAATCTCATCTGAGGACAAAAATATGAAGGCTATCGGCGAAGTTACCGTCAAGAGCGACATAAATGATCACCGCCTTTGAATGGAATAAATCATATTTATTCTCACATTATGTAAAGCCATGGTTAAAGGTTGCAGTTTGCCATGCAATTGCTTACCTGTGAATCAATTTATCATATACGCTTGCTTCTAGTCTCCATTCCTTTTCCTGCAGTCTCTAGAATATATCCTTCACCCTTTGTCTGTAGACAATACTGTCCTAAACCTGATCTTGCGGTTTTTCAGACATTTCCATATACCAATGCAGACAGTATTCCCGATAGAATGGAAAGACTCACATTCAACTACCAATAAAAACGAAGAAGGTATCCTTATTACCCCCCCAAAAATTATGTCAATGAATCACCCATTGGAAAATACAGGATTACATATACAGTCACAGAATTGAAGCTTGGTTTTTTTGTGTTCTTCTTAACCCGTTATGATGACAAATAAAGGCACTGCCTTAAAATACAAGCATATTTGTTCACGTGATCGAGATGCCAGATTGTTCTGATTTAGACTGCTTCTAAAACCAAGCCTCTGCTCTCAAACGCATTTTAAATGAGATGGCGTTTAGATTTTTTTATTTGACCTATGCCCATATTGAAAATCCTCAACAATATGGTTACATTTCTACTGTATACTGTTTCATGTTTATTCTACTTTCCATTACAAGAAAATGTATGAGGATTTTTGTATATATTTTTGGTTAAGATTATACTATGCAATTGTAGACAAAATGTAGGCTACTGCTTGGTCATTTTTAAGAAATGATGTTTATGTCTATCTTATTTCATTCTTTGACCAGAACTAAGATCACGTTCGATTTTTCTATACAACTCCACTACTAATTATCAAAAATATAAATTTTATAACCTACCTAAGCCAAATAAATGTAATTTTAATTGTGTATTTTAAAATTCTAAAAATGTATTTCGAAACAGAATTCCGGATACATGATCATAGATTATTTTTTAAATGTGATATTGTTTTTTTATATTCCTCAAAAAATATATGTTAACAATGGTATAATAATTTCAGTAAGATTTGCATTTAAAAATGTTATAAAATCCATTGTAAATAAAAATGCATGAGAAAAGGCCGCTGGGAATGTATTAAAATAAAGCATTTTGGAAACCCTTTTGTCTACTGTGTGTCTACTGTGGTATCTTCTCTTGGTTTTCAGGAATACGTTAGACAGATTTTGGGCATAAACACAGACAACGGAAATCTGTTTTTCTTTTTTAGCCACTTTTTCGATGTAAGTAGAAAAACCTTTTCAAATAACAATTTGTTAAATAAAAAATCAATTGGAAGATGGAGATTTAAAGCCACAAAGACAGCGGGGACTCTGGCGGAGAGGTAACATGTAGCTACTGTGGAAAGGATGCCGAACTAGCATCGCAGCATATGTTCATGGGGTAATAAAACTGAAAGATTTACTGTGTGCGCCCGGCCCCCAACAGCCTCGCATTTTTTGAGGAATTACCAAGAATGATTTACAGCGAAGCAAATAACTGTCACCCGGCTCAAACACAACTTATACTACACTGAGACATATATATAGAATTATATAAAGTCAACAAAAAACATGTGAGCATTGAGTCGATTGTTAGATTTTGTCCATAGGTGGCCAATAGGTTTTGGTCTGCTACACTTTGCACTTGTACCACTTTAACATGTTTTTCATCTTAACTGTCTGTTTACATTCCCTAACAGGCAATTTAGTGAAATAAATGACAGGATTGCTCTCTATAGCACTATTATAAATCACAGAGGCCCTAACAAACATCCCTCAAGAACAAACTATAACTGTCCAACAGTATTCATTCTGCCCACACATTCACACATACAACACATTCACTGTAAAGATTTCTGAAATGCTCTACCTAATATGAAACAAAACAAGAATGGTAGTTGTTAAATACTGACACTTTATTATAACGACTCTATTATAACGACTCTTCCCTGCTGAATATTTATTTCCAAAAAGCTGAGCACTGAAGCTCATAACAAGTTAAGCCTGTCCAAGGCGCACTCATCAACGGGCACAATTTATCAAATATCTGACAGATATGATCATTTGCCATCTTACTCAAAAAATGAAGGTAAAATATTTACCTACCAAGCTTCCATTGGTTCAGATGATGTGCTAAAGTGTTGGCTACGGATGCGTTGGGTATCGTAGGGTTTGGTTATTATTTTCTTGGGATCTCTTCAGTTTTCAAGTCTGATTGAGTCCTCGCGATTAATGACGACGCCGTGTTTCTAGGGGACGTGCTGCATTAATTATTTAGACAATCACGTGGTCAGAAATAGAGAGAGGAGCAGTATAGCCACCGAATTATATATTTGAATGCAGACAGCACAGTTTAATACGTCTTAAGGGTCTGTCTTGCTTGGCGAAGACAGTTCCTGCGAACAGCTGGAAATCAAATATGGCCGTTTGAAGCCATTGTGAGCGCTGCGATGGTGTATTCCATGTATTCCATATTCGGTGCAGTGTCATTGGAAATGGCAGTGCCTATGGCTCTTATATTGCCTTCAGACATGTAGGTCAATGTACACTGCACATGGTGAGGCAAGTACTGTCATTTGATCGCATTTCTCAAACTCTGTGTATACAGAGTGTATTTTATCCTTATTCCAATAGTAATTTCAGTGAACTATATGAGACTAAGAATGAACATGGAAATAATGAGCCATTGTTAGTGTATTGGAAATGTACACGTTCAACGATATCGTTTGCATGTAGAACTGATGCCGTTGGTTAAGGAAATATTTGCTTTGCGTGAATATGTTGCAGTTGCCTTTATTTTACAATGTCATAACAATGCATGTGCATATTGGTTGTATCTTATACGTGTGTACTGACAAAATGAAAATGAAAATGGCTACATTGTGAAGGCCTGAGAGTGACAGAAGGCTTCCCCAGCTAAATGTATTAGGGACTGCATACAAATGTGCAGACACAGATACACGTACTGTCGAACTACGCGCACAAACACACACGCGCATAAAGAAAATCCTTAACAAATACTCTCTCTCTGTCTCCTTTTTAGGCAAAGACACTTACACAACCAACGAAAGTTTCAATGTAAGCATAAATCACAAAAATCAACTATAATCTCCCAGAGCCATCTATTTCTCTGACAGTTCGTTGACTGTTTTAGTATCAAATGAACACAATAAAATGACACTGACTAACATTTGTTTTGTCAAACAATCATAATTTCTGCAACATGTCTATCTGAACCAAACCCTATAGGCTAAATCTAATTTGAAGTACGCTGGTGTAACCTTTTGCATAAATTATGCATTGATGTCAATGGGAAACATTGAAGGGGTAAAGTGGGGTTTACGCGGAGGTAAGGCCATTATTGCCTACTATGTTTCTTTGATATGAAACCCAAATGTTACAGAACGTCTTATTCTATGGTGAACAAGTATTAGGGCAATCTAAACCCTTAAGATTAAAAACACCATACACGACATCGACCTACAATTGAAAAGACAGCTGTGTGTGGCCATTGATGACAAAATCCATTTAAAAGGGCCCAGCAGCTCAGCTATGCCTAAGAAACACACCTACTGACAAATATGAATGCTTTGTGCCACCATCATTTATATCAAGTAACAATCTTTATTTTTATGTTTTCATTAAAGTTTTGCATGTGTCATGTGGGTATATACAGAATAAAAAGCAGGTACAAAAATAAAATCATACAGCATTGCATATTGACATGGTAAAACATGACTATACAATCAGTACTATTTGAGGTGCATCTGGCAGAATAAATATAGGCTTTAAAATCGTGACATTTTTAACCAGGTAATATTTCGTTGCATATTCCAATAAAGTAGAAAACGGTATCTACAAGAAACTCAATGCGAATAGTGACTGTGAGAGAAAAGGGCTGTAGGTCCGACGGGTCAAGGGTCTATAGGTCACTCCTCGCGGCTGAAATGTGTCTAAGGCGATAGAAAGAGTGTCCTCTGCATGAACCGGCCTCTGGAGCTTTGTCGAACTTCAGTTGAAATACCTTTTCAACTGCTCATCGTGAAGACTTGTGAGGCAAGACATCTTCGCAATGTAAAGACGTCTTCGCTTTTTGCCAGGAGGACAATGATAAGAATAATACTAGATCGGTCTTGAAATGTGACATAAAGGCGGGGGGGTGACAGGGTTTATAAATTGATGCCACAGTTGGATTTTAACACAAGCCAAAAACATGAATTAAAATATTTCACGTCATAAAAAAATGTAAGACCATGCTAATAATCCACAACAGATTTAAACATATTTTGTTTAAAGTTGCTCAAATGCGTTTAGAACTGTTGTGTGTTTTAGAAAATGTACAAATATTTAATTAAATAATCACAATGATATGTCAACACTATATTACACATATTGTATAAGAATGGGAAAATATCAAACATATATTTCCCTAAACGTCCCTAACATTGAATTGATACTTTGATGTTGATCAAAGTAAACCGTATTGATAAATCTAAAAAATATATAAATTCGACAAACTCGTGAAAGAGTTTCAGATGCCATATGGTAGACCCTCTTTAAATGTACTTTGTTTACATAGATGTCAAGAGAGATTTATAACCGAATAAGGGCACTGGGAAGGGCTGCACCCAGGAAATTCTTGTTTCTTAATTGAATTTAACTACATTTTAAAAGCTTTAATGTATAAAAGTTCGTAAACGTATAAAGACAACTTCAACAAATTTAGCTAGCACCCATAAATACAAGTTTACTACTTTTTTAGGCTAGTCTATAATTCAACCAGTTAAAACCTATAAATACGAAATCACATCTGTCTTGCCAATAAAAGTAACAAATATTGTCACTTGCTTGAAAATAACGTATAAACTGATTCTGCAATGGCCATTTCATATTTATCATTCTTCGTCGTTCTAAATGTTTATTTAATCACAGGGCAAATTTTATTGCATTAAAGCTCCATATAACTTTATTATTTCCAATAAAGGTACACATTTTAGGCCGTATACTATACTTTGATCTTTGTGTTGCACGTGAGAAGTCTGGGAATACAGAATGAACACGTTGAGTACCTTAAGTACTGAGTACCATAAACATTTAACTGGCTTTTATGTGAACGGGAACCGTTTCGTTCGATCAACTGTATACCGGCTGGAGCATGTTACGCATGATGCACTCATATATGAGCAACTATCAGTTACAATATTGGGAATTGACTGCACATGTGGTCCGTGACCCATCCAGGATCCCATAAAAGTAATTTCCATGTGTAACGTGCTTGAACAAAATGTCATGTTTTCAGACCATGCAGAGTCAGATGGGAAATAGTCTGTTTATACAGGTCAACGCTGATTCGAAGTTTCCCATCTTATTCATAAAGCTGTGATATCAGTCTGGTTATCCTTCTGGATACTTTGTAAATGTTGGCTGGAGGCCGATGCTGATCTCCCTTTTGTGTTCGGCAGTTTGTGGTCTTTCTTCCATTTCATTCTTCTGTTTTGAAACCAGATTTTGATCTGACGCTCGGAGAGAACGAGTGTATGGGCAATCTCTATTCGACGCCGCCTGGTCAAATACCTGTTAAAATGAAATTCCTTTTCCAGTTCCAAAACCTGCTGTCTTGTATAAGCTGTCCGAGAGCGTTTCGGTTCAGGTCCTGTGTAATCCGGGTTTACTGTGAGAAACAAAACACCAATGTGAGCAAATAAGATATAAATAAAAACAACTGCACCTAACAGGACGCTCCAAACTTCTAGCTAAAACCAAAACAATGAAAATTCGATCCAGAAATCAAATTAAATATATGACAAAACGTTAATGTTACTTATTTTCCTCACACGTTCGAAATACTAAATACTGTCGATAGACAATAAAAATATTCCATATCCATACCGCAGGAGGACCTTTCAAGAGCTATGAGACCGTCAGATAGCTAGGGGCCTATTTCCTGAGCAATAAAAATTTATGGCTGGTGTAATTGACGGCCCCCTTCAAAGCAGCCCATAAATATTTCACGCAATAATTTGAGTGCCTAAAACCCTGGACCTCAACATGTCCCAAAGAGACGTGGAGAGGAGAGAGTGAATCTTACCCGTTGTAACGTGGACTTTCTTCATCCAGGGGTAAACTACTGCAGGCTGCTTGGCTTGTATCCCGTTTTGGCTCTTTGTGTTTTGTTGCTGCCCACAAATCCGGGGACCAGCCACTTGGACCGGGGGACACGACTCGGTCTGGGCCGTAAAAGGACTAGGGTGGGTAGCTCGCCCCTGCACATGACCCCGCGACGGCACTGTAGAACCCTGCACAGTGGTACAACTGAAAGGCTGCTCCGTGTAGTTCGACCGTGGATAGATTTCTGGATGCTGGAAATCTGGGTCCTGCGATGGACCGTAGTAGCCTGTCCCCTGGTCAGGTATATAACTATTTTGCGAATATTCCTCACAAGGAGGAAATTTTGGGTCCACATACTTAGAGTTCACCATATACGAACTCATGGCCATTAATTTCTGAAGGTAGAAAATACTAATTTTTCTGGAGTTGTCTTTTTTCCAGCCTCCATAAAGCCCTCCTACTTGCTGTCAACTGAATAAAGTTCGAAAACCATGTGACCAGATTAACCAATCGAGGTAAACCTAGTCCATTAACGGGTATGCTACACACACTACACACCTATGGCATCAATTTCCACTAACTTCAAAAAACGTCGAATTCTATTGACTATAAGCAAATATTTAACCAGTTGCCAAGCTGGATTGACAATATACCCCTACCCCTACAATGAAAAATAAGACATTATACGTCAAATTTAAAAACGTGTTGCATATTAGTTAATTTAATGGAAGGAATACGTAAAGCTATCGACAATTATCTGAATGGAATAAATAGGCCTACATATGTTCTGTGTACGGACATGTTATTAGTGTTGGGCAGTAATGCGCTTAATATTCTTATTTTTTAAATACTAAATCAAACAAAAGACAGTTAGTCTGACAGATAAACAAACAAAAGATACAAAACGTCACCCAGCACAAAAAGAGGGGAATAAAGCCTGGGGACAATTGATGGGGACTGTCTTTGTCAAGAAGGGGTCATCCAAAAGTTACAAGAATCTCATCATTTCATCAACCCTATCCCTTTCAAAACCATTCAAAGAGCCTCGTGGCAACTAACCAATGCCAAACAATTAATAATTAAATGATTGAAAGGTTTAAACTAATGAAAACTGAAATGCATAATGTTGATCACAATGTAAAATATATTCATAGCACAGTCTGATATTATAACTTTCGTTATGACAAGGCAAAACACGTTAACTATCCAAACGAAAATCACTGTTGGACTATAATGATACTTGAACAGGCCAAAACGTGACACGTGTAAAGGCTTTTTTAGAGGATATATTTATATGAACGTATGAAATGACACAGTGACACATAAGCTGATGTTACAAAAACATTTACTCTTACACACTGTTGAGTTATTATAATTGAACACAATATACTTAAATAATTGTACAACTAAACAGAATGTAAAAGATCCACGTACCACTCTACAATAAAAATAGGAGCAAGTCCATCACCCGGTGTTATTGTTATTATAATGAAACAAAAAAGTAGATAAGAAAATCGAAGTTTTTGCATCGACCATATACTCCCCTAGAATCGAATCTGCGACTGTTGGTTAATCACACAAATTCGGTTCTACAGGGTATATATAGAGGACGGAATACACTGGTCCCATCATTTATTAGAAATCAATAAGTGCAGACAGAACATTCGGTTTTCTCAAAAATACAAAAGGCAAACTCGTAATGGCATGCAACCACACACTTGGCAACTGTAAGCAATGGAACCGTATATGGAAAATATGTGTACATGTTTAGATGACAATCCTTAGCCCTGTTTACATATAATGTGGAGTACTATGCGAGCATAATCAGTATGGGGAATAATTCTGTTCGATTTTATTCTATTCCAAGTTCAATATCGCTAAAATAATATTTTTTTATATTAAATGCAGGCTATGCCTGACTGTTAGAGATGTAGGCCTGCAACGTAGGTCATTCCGAATTAGTTTTTGGCTACCGATACTTAACGAGAGATTTCCTATAAATAAATAAGTTGACCAGCCAGTGCACTCCACAGTTCGAAGCTTGACCATCGAGTGGACCCATGAAGCAAAAGGCTAAAGGCCAGAAGGTCAAACCAAATCCTTCACAAACATATCAAAAAGTGTATTTTTTTTTCTTTGCGGACAGCTAGGAGTACAAAAGTTCACCAATCAAAAAATTGCCGTCCAATGGCATTTGGCCACATAGGTTACCTCCCTTGGTTTAATTTGATGTGAAATCCACTATGGAAATTTACTATAACAACATTTGCAACTACAAACATTAATTATTTTTATTAAAGTAAACCGATGTTTCATTTTTAAATGCCTTCTAATAGATTTAGATTCGTAAATAGTAAATATAAGTAGTCGGTGAAGGCCTATCCCTTATCAAAGTAGCCTATATAGGCTATGTCTATTTCGAGTTTGGTTACTATTTTTACTCGACCGTTTTGGTAGTTTCATTTGAGTAACACACGTATGGAACTTTAATAATTACAATATTATGCCTTATGTTTTAGCAACAATTTTCCAAAACTAAAACCGCCAATTTAGAGGCACAAATAACGTTAAGACGGTAAAGGGCGTGAAATAATTTCCTAATGGTACTTTATTAGAAATATATTAATAACAGTCTTTTGACCATTTTGTTATATGTCACCAGATTTTAACATTTGTTAGACAGCCTGACCTGCGTTTCACCCTGCCCTGCGACTCGTTCAGACAGGTCAATGCCGAGACTTCTGTGAAACAAAATATGACTTGTCTTTCTCCATTTTAACCAAAAATGAACACACTCGTTACATTTACAAAACATAAACGTACGAGAGATTTACTAAAATCACAACAACATATTGGGCAATATTTTCTTGTAAAATATATAATGTCTGGCCCAAGTATTGTTAATAACGAGACTATTCAACCTGCAAATATTAGATTACTAAAATAGTTTTAGCTATTAAAGTCTCAATTTATTAAAAATGCAACCTCTTTAAGACCTTAATACCTGTTTACTGTTTGTATATTGTTGCATTGAACTTGGAAATACACTAACTATTAATATGTCAGAGGGATAAAACAATATACAATAAAATGCTAATTGTGTTTCACTGCTCTGATCCAGATTCGTGCATATTGTTGCATTTCCCACTTATTTCCTATTTGATAACAAACGTAATAGATGATTTCCAGGGCTTTTAATGTTATCACGTATTACATGAAATTCAGATATGGGCCAACTGAAGTTTGAGAAATCATAATTTGATAATATTCTGTATAGGGGGCGCGATAGAGCATGGCTGTTTTTTAGATTATGTTTGAGAATTCGGATTCAACAGGCCTTATGTGAATAATAAATATGCACTACGTTGTTATAACGACGATCATGTCACCAAATCGTCCTCAAACGAAAGTATAGTAAACGTCACTTAGACAACAGGTTGATCTTTTTTTACTCAACTATAAACACCATACTTCAGATATCCACTATAGCTTATTGTCATTGAAATGTAAAAATGCGCGTAGCAGGCAAATGCATAATACATATGCAATTAAACCGCACCGAATATGTTTCTATGAAGCGAAAACATGTAGCCTATGTACACTGTTGGGCTATCAGCCATTTCACAAAACGCATGGTTCCTCTGGTCATATCATCCGTAATCTTAACAACAAATTATTGACGTGATAACCTTTTTGACGTCTTCCAATACATCGTATTGCCAGTACGCAACACACATCTATTGTCGTTAAAATCCAGTATTTTTGCGGGCAAAAAGCTAATCACAGACGTGTAGACTACCTGATGACATCAGCATGCGCACGCACTAGATATAGTAGCCTATCAAATGAATAAACACAGCTTACCGCAAAGACCACCGCAATGCATCCAATAGCCGAACATATCCATATAGTCAGACAAAAATAGGGCTTTATTCATTCTTCCACCAATTCAAAGCTCTATCCCAAGCCATCTGCACGGCCTTACTAATACACAATGAGAATTATATTTTGGCTTGTCAACTCCCAGGCCATAAAACAAAGTTTAATGGTATCACGTGCTCCCCCACAGCCATTCATGACACCGCACTGGTGCCATAAATAACCCTCAAAGTTGCACTTATTCAATTACGCCGATTACACTGGCATATAAAATAATAGAGACGTGAAAGTAATTATAATACATTTAATGAATTAGAAAGTTAGAAAAAAGGTATTCCCGGTTGGTTAAGATATTTCAAGTTCATCGTGGTATTTCTGTGGCTCATTCTTTGGTGGAAGAAAATAAAATTCAAAAGTCTCCCAAACCTATATGGCATAAGTCTATCTCTGTCTATCTATTTTCTCTCGTCGTTTTATGCCTTCACACATGCCAATATGTGTCTGTGATCCCCTGCGTATGGCTACACCATTTTCACTCCTAAGGATCTAAACCTATGCAGGGACTCATTCACCTGTGACACACAGGTGAGTCCAGAGTGCAATTTATGATTATAGGAAAAAAACAAGAAACTAAAGTGGACCCTCCAGGGCTGAGGTAGCTAGGGTAGAGCTTCCCTGCACCTATGGATGTTTCTAACACTGTTTCATATCTTTTAATGTCAATAAAATATCCCTTGTGGCACAGTTCGGGTAGATTACATTTGAATTCCATAACAGATAATACACAGAAATTGAATATCTACTTTTAATATTTTTTTTATTTGGAACATTTTATTTAGGGCCTGGCCTGTCATGACTTGGGGTGAATCAGAAGTAGGTGAATTATATTGACAAAACAAATTAACATCAATTGCTTCACATGCCAGTATTTACATTGCAAGGGTTTAGGAGCAGGGAGGGACATGAGGGACATGGTTAATCCCCCCCCACACACACACACACACACGCACACGCACGCACACACACACACACACACACAAACACACGCACACACACACACACACACAATAACAATACTTAGCAAACATTAAAAATCCATCTACCCAATATGAAAGTAACTTCTACGCTTTTGGTACAGTTCAACCTCCAAACTCATCTCTGCATGTAGATTATAGTGTAAATTGTACGAAAACCCCTCCTAGATCCTTATTGATATTTTCTGAAAGAAAACGACCAATATCTGGATATTTCTCATACTTTGTACGCACCAGTTGGTCATACTGCGCAAGGACCAATCATATTCCAGTTCAGTGACCTAAAAGGTAAATCATGCGGGAAAAGAACTGAGTGCTGGGCAACAGCGCCTCTTGCTGGAAGATGCTAATATTTCACATTTTCAGGATATTCAGTTAAACCCCGTTATGGCGCATTGCCAAACTTGCAGCTGGATTTTAGCAGCGTTGTCATTCTTTTGGCATACCACCATATTTTGTATAGGCCTATATATAAATAGCAGTCTCAAACAGCATGGTTCCATATTAATGATGCTGTTTAGTATGGCATATACCGCAGTTTAATTGATTAGTACGCTTCAAATAAATAATTGTAATTGATAAAGCAACAATAAGTTAAAACACCCAAGGGCATCCCATTTACAATTGATTCATTGTAGCACTGCAAAAACCTAATGCAAAACTCTCCCAAGTACAAAGACACATTCACAGAATAAATAGACATATAGCTGATATCCAGTGTAATGTTTAATTGAACTTATGGATAGAACCAACGAATGACACCACACTAAACGCATACACTATATGCCTAAATACTATATACAAAGTCTAAATATTTAGGGACGTGAGGTGGTTTTAAATGCCAAGGATAGAATGTGTGTTAATTGAGTAATTTAAATGCTCAGGGTTTTCTCATTCTCATTCGCAGGCCCACATTTATAGTCTTGCCTTCTTTTCGGCATTCTCTCTTTTGCCGCATTGCAGTAAGGCTGTAAATACTTTCGCAGCTGCCTGTCAGGCAACAGTGAAATACTGTCTTTGTTCGGTTGCCCTGAACCCAGGCAGCTGAAAACATCTATGAAAACTGCTACTCAGATGGAAAACCCCTGTATTTCATAAAAAGTTAACATTATTTTCTGTAATAATATAAGCACCGTCGTCTGATATTTGATGTATGTCTGTGTATATATATATATATATATATATATATATATGTTTGTTTGTATGTATGTTTGTATATATATATATATATGTGTGTGTGTGTGTGTATCTATGTAGAAATATATTAAACTGATCAGAACATCCATAGACTATCTGAAATCACTACATGCTAATTGCAACCTCGTTCAACTACCTTACAAAAAAGAATACATATTAAGCTACTATTAGTAACCTTTAATGTAGTAATATTTAATTATATCAGTGAGTTTAAATGGTCGCACAACATAGATTACATTAAGTTAATCCTCAAAAATAAAATAGTCAAATGACTAATGACTTGATTCAGCAAATGTAACGTTTTAAATGATGGAAAACAACTCAGCAATGCTGCTTGTTACTACAGTGTGACGAAATACAATCAATAATAGACAGACACAGACATGTACCCCTTATACATCAAACAATTACACTAATGACGATAGGAAGAACCCAGATAGGTGGATAGGTGGATAGATGGATAAACGAAAAGACACACAGAAAAACAGACAGATAGACACACAGGTAGATTGAAAGACAGATTGGAAGATAGATAGAAAGATAGCTCGATTGATATAGATAGATAATAAATTAGGCCTGTATGTGAAAATTATGGAATTTGATCGAACTAAGTACAGATTGAATGTAGGCCCTATTGGCAGAATATATTAATTATTTGAATGCCTTCTGATTAACATGCACATGTTATTGAATGTTGCAAATATGATTCATTCATGCCATCTCGACTAATGTTCTGATTAGCTATAAGCTATGCTAACAAGAATTGAGACAGGAAGTAGATCCAAAAGAATACATTTCAACAAGGTGTACACCACAATAACATAAAATGCTTACCTAATGCAGGTGGGTAATCCATGTCTTCTCTTGTGGAAAATCTGTGTAAATAATACATGATGTTAAGTGAAACTAAACAGGTTATAAACTGCAGAGGCTCTTCTTGTTAAGTGTAGTTCGTTATGCAGAACACTAAGGGTGTACCGCTAACAATTGAGGAGATGGTCTGTTCACACTGTAATGCAGAAATATCAATAGGCAAATGTTGAGAGAGTGTTGTCTGAGCTTTTTGGTGGGGCCGCTATAGCAGCAGAAGGCTGAGCAAGAATCGCTTGGGAAATCAGGAAAAGGGCCATGAAGACGTTTCCCTCACGCACATGACCAGTGGCATCCAATGACAGGCGATAGAGGCACATAAAAAGGACTATTACCAAGCTGTAAATCCTGCTCAGGAATTTCCACTGCAGCAATCCCTCTGTTTCTTATTTTGCGCATAAAGGAGGGGGCTATTCCCCATTTCGCCTCAGACAGCCTTGTCTGAAAATCTCGTTTGGAAAGAGAACTAGCAATGGCACTGCACAAACATTTCCCATTTAACGTTTTCGATTTTAAGGATTTGGTCTCCAGATGTGTGCATGCATATATTTTTAACTCCATTGTAACCCAACTATTGCCATGCGGAATAACTATCAATGATCCTTAACGTGTTGAGTTACAGTTCAAAAATGTTTTTTTTACAGTTTCAATCTATTATCATAATAGTTATACTAGTAAATAGTTTGTTACAGACAGACAGGTGTTTCATCGTAACAATAATATTGACATGGTTTGCAAATGGACGCAATTGTGTGACCAGAATTTAGAGACAATTCGTTTTGTTTGAAAAACTCTGCTTTGAAGGAAATGCATGTCAAATGCAAAAAACACGCTAACATTGATTAGTAACAATATGATTCCATTAATAACATTTAATTAGACGCAAGACTATATGATTTTATATCCTTTTTTTATGTCATTTTTTCCAAATATTGTGTTATTGCTTATGTCGCGAGCAGGCATGCATTTGTGCTCTTTGCATGTTTTCTGTTAAGTATTCAAGAGAAGTACAGTTTATTTGACACGTAGGGCCTTGGCCTGTTTGTATAATGAACTCCTCATTTTTACAGGGATTGGATCAAGGAAACAGTTATTTACACAATATCTGAACATACATTAATAAAGCATTCAACACAACACAGAAAAGAAAAAAACACTAACGTATTAATTAAACAGCAAATCAAATGAAAGTTCATAAAATCCAGGCGTTTTCAGACCCACCATGTCAATGGTCAATTGATGTAATAATAAATGCTGAATTTGTAATAAAGATATGCAATGGCATTACACGGGTTTGTTATTTATTAATCACAATATCGTAGCAGTGTGTGTGTGTGTGTGTGTGTGTGTGTGTGTGTGTGTGTGTGTGTGTGTGTGTGTGTGTGTGTGTGTGTGTGTGTGTGTGTGTGTGTGTGTGTGTGTGTGTGTGTGTTCCTGCGTCATTCGACTGGGCATGGCAATGCGTAATGCACCGGTAAAAGATGGGATTGCATTCTGTTACATTTTTATATCGTGTTTCAGTGGCATTGGTACCAGTTGACACCTCTCCTCTTGATTATTTTTATTTGGTTTAAAGGGACATGTCTCTCTTTGAGAACTATCGGCAGTCTGTTTCTTCTCCTGGGATTAGAAGATAGGCCCGCTTTATGCAATCTGAAATTCCATCACTTTTCATTGTTATCATGCTCAAATAATTAAACATTTTAAAATTATAAATGAAGAGAAAATATAAGAAATGGTGCATACGAAATACCCCTCTATGTGATCTGAAAGCAACATTTGACAACAACAAGCAACCTTGATGCCTCGTCCTAAAACAGCGTCTGTGTAGATGGGCTTTCTTGCAGGCGCTGGTAATTCACCAGTATTACTACCGAGCGATTTATTGCCAGGGTATTGTAGCAGCTCAGTCTCTTGCAGTGTCGTAAAAGCCTGCTGTCTCTGTAAGTCACCCGATCTGTGAAAATTTAAAGCAGTCCCTGAAACACATATTCGGCTGATAGCATGCAGCATTATGGCCTACCATGATACGTAATTATTAGACTTGAGTAATGCTGCCTAAGTCAGCTCATGTGTAACATACAATACATTTGAATATGTTTATATTGACCATAAAAGGTTAAGAATTCTGTGTTTAGGACATTTCCAACGGGAGAATGTTGTCTGCTGTTCTGTAATCCAGAGGTTTTGGTCTATATTTTTTATTTCAGATGAAAACAATCGACTTCTAAACATTGATCAAACACACCTAGACACATGTGTCATTTCTTTTGATCACAAAGCATGAAAGGAACGTAGGACTGGATAACGTTTTGCTAAACGGTGATCTTGTTCTGGGGGTTTTACACTCACTACAACTGCATTTTAGATATGTTTTATATTTTACAAATTCCGGTCATCTATTAGAGAAATATATATATATATGTTTTGCAAATGCTGCTGGCTCTACAAAATAAAAAAATACAAGTAATCTACCGCATTCATTCACTGACTACCTTGTTGACGTGGTCAAAAGAAACAACCATTGTTAAAAAAATAAATGTTTTGGTCAAAGGAAAAACCACAAAACACTGTGAAACCCCTGTAAATGTAAAGTATTTTGGTTGGCAGCAGGCTATGATCGCCTTCAGCAAGGAAAGTATAGTAGGCTATGTCACGATCAAAACAAATATAAAAGAAAAACCTGCATCAGTCTTTTGAAAAAAATAACCTTGGGATAGTTTTATTTTTCAGCGAGGTTAACAAATATTTTAATTCCACAGACACATAACAATAAATTATCCAGATGTGGACAGCGTTCCTAAAGCCAATGTTCATTGATAGGCTACCTAATCAAACTTACTGAGGTTAAACAATTATGACCAAAATATATTCCAAATAATTCCCAGCTACAATGGTAAGTATTAGTATCACGTTGTTAAAACTATTATTTGACACTCGTTTACTTTGAGTAAGGTGTGTAAGTTGTCGACTTCTGCATGGAGTAAGATGTAGAATTTTAGTAGGTATATACTGTAAATAATACAACAATAAGACAGTTCACACAGTACACACATCCGTGTGTAACAAGGAGAATACAAAAACAATTTGCAAGAATTCAGAGTATATTTTTTTCTATAAAGGATATGTATATATATTATATATTAATTGATCTTAGATATTCACTAAAATGTCAATTGGCCTCGAAATATCGATCTTTATCGAATATCAAAAAATCTTCTGTTACATCATCATCATACCATTGCTAATACTAACACTATAACACCATTACTATTAGTAATACTATTACTACTACTAACACTACTCCAAAATATACAAAAACAAATAATAATAATTAACATAACAATAGTACTACTGATAATAATAATTAAAATAACAAACAGATATTACATGGCTCTAGTTATGAATAAAATATAAACGAAATAATGTATCAGTCATTTCACTTAAAGCTACTAGTGAATGACATTTTCTTCGTAATCAGAATATTCAACAATAGTCCTCAATGTCCTCAGACGCCTTAAATGTCGTGAAATTCAATGTAATGACCAAAAGGATTCAGAAAAGACACTTGAATATGTTTACAAAATGTAGGTTTCATTAACAGATTGATAATCATCGGCGGTAGCAAAAATGTATGGCCTTCATTCTCAAACCAGCTATTTTCATATTGATGCGATCTGCGGTAGAACAAGGTCGCCCTCTAGCGCTTCACATTCCAACAAAAATGAATCCTTGAATTTTATCCTACAATCTATTCGGCTACATGTACAATGTTTGAATAATATCACTTTACTATTTACGTCCCTCTTGATTAATTATTTTGACCATAGTAGGCTAATCTATGGCTCATACTTTATCCATTCAAATACGCTAGTATTTAAACGCGTTTTTCTAACATGAAACAAATTTTCCGCTTTTGGTTAATTTTACATCTGATGTTATTTCTTATTATTATTTGATGTACCCTTGTGGTGCTAATTGGTTTGCGACTGAACAAAGTAATTTCCGCAACAGTCAAAGTGAGGTCCACTCTGTTTGGAAGACAGACAATCTATCGACCAGACACCCCGTCGAAAAAGTGTCTGCATTTTTGTTTGTCAGCAACAGACTCAAACACCCGAGTAAACCAGGGTTTCAAAGGAGAATGCAATTATTGCCTGGCTCATAAACTCATTTAGGCCAGACGTCTAGCCATCGATATGGCTTTATTGGAGTAAGTTTCTTCCTGCTTTAAAGCAATTATACGTATACAGGTTGAACAATAAATTGGGAATCCCTGCAACACCTCTCCCAATCATAAATACTTTATTACAAGGCCTATATAGTCTATTCAAACAATGCAGCAGTATCCTACCTTTAAATTAAATCCAACCACCTATTAAACCAAATTCGCTTTATAGATCTAATTGTAAGAAAGTTTAATTATTCTGACATTAACACCAAATCTACGTAAAATGAACGTCTTCTTTAGTCCCATTTTCATAACTTCGGGTTATTAGTCCACATAGGCTACTTACCAATTAGGCTACTGATTTGATGTAGGCCTAATTGTCCTTCGCCTTTTATTAGGAGTAACACATGTTGTTGAAATTATGTTCAATCAGGTAAGCTATAAACATCAATGAATGTAGACCTGAAATTACAGATTTTAAAAAATAGTTCAGTAAGAAATAAACATAATAACAATTTTTATATAAGTTCCATATATATATATATATATATATATATACCTACTAGTAAAAAAATCTATTGAGACGATGTAAGACTTGGTAATAAAAACTTGTTAATAGGCCTACAGTCTACATTGGAATTGTGTATCCAAAGTAACCATCACAAAGATTGAAGTATATGCCATCATCCGGTATCACTTAACTACTAGCATCTTCAATAACAAAAAACACTTTTTATTTTACACATGATCATTTATTGTCAGAAATTGTATGGTTTCCGATTTTTGTGAAGAGCCTGTAATTTTAACTAAAATCAGCATAAATGTAACGTCAGAGAACATTACATACCGGTAGTTCAGATAGCCTACATAATAACAAAACGGTCAGGCAAGCATATTCCTTGATCTCATATTGGGCATAAATACTCGAGCTCTGGTTAATAAAGCTATTATTTTAAGACTTAACATAGGCCTACCTTATATTTAAACCAAATAGAAAGATACCACGTTTTCAAGAATGTTAAGTAAACTTTCCCATTTGATGAAAACAGCATAACCAACGTGTCATTCTAAGTAATCACAACAATATGATAGCTTATACATCAAGTTATAAAATGTCCTTACTGCCTCTCTCTCTGTTCATCTTTTTCATTTTCATTCTTCTGTTCTGGAACCAGATTTTCACCTGCCTTTCTGTCAAATTGAGAATTCTAGCCACTTCGTATCTTCGATCTCGTGTCAGATACATATTGTAAAGGAATTCTTTTTCGAGTTCTAGTGTTTGATATTTTGTGTATGGACATCGCTTCTTTCGTGTGGAACGTGCATGGATCCAATTCGCAGCAGGGTTGTCTGGAGAACAGAAAACACAACGTTGAAACTTACACAAAAAGCAAATAACGAATTAAAACATGAACATGGGAGACACATTTGTCACACTTAATAGCTTTAGACATCTCTGCACCCAAAAGCTGAATTTGTGGAAGCAATTATTAACAAACTTTTGTATCAAATACCGATTTTACCGCCGTAGGTACCTTTTTCGGGTCCCGTGGTATGAGCTAGACACTTTTATAGGTTAGTAAAACCTGTTTTACACACCCAGTTCGTACAGTTCTTAAGGTTGTAAATCAAGGGGCAATTCCGTTTACTTACTTGGGTCAAGTTGTTGTTGTTTCTCTTCTTTTGGCTCGCTCTGACTCGAAATGTCACTGCCAACGCTCTCTTGAGTTACTTTTTCTGGGCACTCGGATACTCCACACGCGCTGTCCAAGCCTGGGACAACCACTGGAGTCTCCGTCTCAAAAGTTGCACTCTCAGTCCTTTTTAGTGGTAAACTTTCGGGCTTTGTTCCATTTGTTCCATTGTGCCGGCTGTTAGAGTGAAAGCCGGAGAAGGAAACATGGTTAGAAATTGGGTCTATCCATGACCGAACATATCTGCTGTCTGCTGCAGAGAGATGAGACTGGTGAACGTAAGGATGGTAAATCCCTGATACTGCGCCGGTGGACTGCGGGTGAACCGAGGACCAAGACCCTTGGAAAACTGCTGACTTGGGTGCAAAACTGCAGGAGGAAAAATCGGCATTGTCCCCAACACCTGATGGCCTTGAGTTCGTACTGTGCGGACCCTGGACAAAGCGCGCCCCGTACACATCCTCCGCTTCATGGCCCATTATAGAGTCCACATAATAGTTACTTAGGGTGCCACTGGTCGACATTTTTGGATCCCCTCGTAGTCATATAAAAGGTTACACTGTTACGGAAACCTTCCCTCTGAACAATCATAGTATTTTTGCTGGCTTCATGTTCAGGGATTGGTCACATGAATCACGTGGTCATATTTACCAATACTGTGAGTAAATCAGTCCGCTGGTAACGGTATTGGCCTATACGTTTAAATCGCCGTTTATTGTATGATTCCAAAGACACCACATTTTTAAGAAGTATGAATATTAAAGTTGTAGAAATGTGGTATTCGTGGACGTTTTACATGTGAATGGGACTGAATGGGCGGTGCCGGACTATTTTTTTACGTAGACAGGTAAATGCAATAATTTCACCACCGCCACTCACATTGATTCCAGAGGATATTATTAAATGTGTTAACTTTGCAGATGATATCGTCAGAAGGTGTATCATACACTCAGTGCTTGTAAATCTTTTTATAGAGTACTGAGTTGAAAACCCTCGTAAAAATAAATGTAGGCTATCATGCTGTAAAATAACGAGACACAATTTCCGCATCGACTCTGTTTTTGTATTGTTAGTTTTTATACAACGAGCAGTCACTTTCACTAGTAGGTTGGTCTTGTGAATTTGAACCCGGAAGTGTTATTTATATACTTAGGCTATTGTATGTTGCTAGAGCAAAGCAATGTTTTACGCGTATCAATAAAATCTTTATGGGGTTCGTTTGATTATACACGAATGCCCCCTTAATAAAACGGACTCTTGACGGAACAAAGTGGATCTGTGTCCACAAAGTGGAAAACGTCTGGATTTGACAATATTAGGGTTTCCTTAATTCTGTGAACACGTTTGCTAATCATTGATTGGCTATTCGTTGACCAATCTTTTGCCAACTCCCACCAAGGCAGACATTTTTTTTATGAACACTGATGTAAAATACGTTATGTTATGTGAATTACCTAAAATATATAATCATAATGGAGCCAAAATGACAACAAAAAACCCATATCGTACGAATGTTGTCTTGAACACCAACACCGCGGTGATCTGCCAATGAATTTGTGCTTGAACATCATGACCAGACAAAGACCGGCTTCTCCTGAAGACAGTGAACATTGAAATAGCTTGAGACAAAGCTTTTTATAGAATAGGTATAATAGATTTATATAATGACTGACATTAGAAACAGTGTATGCCTGGATGCTGATAGTGTTTAAAATGAACATGTAAGAACTTAAAATGAATGGTTGCATATAGGCCTACATTTTTTAGGAACTCT
This sequence comes from Dallia pectoralis, assembly GCA_029465975.1. Classification (NCBI taxonomy): domain Eukaryota; kingdom Metazoa; phylum Chordata; class Actinopteri; order Esociformes; family Umbridae; genus Dallia; species Dallia pectoralis. The sequence continues at coordinate 13,408,643 of CM055731.1, forward strand.
TATATGTTTTCTAAGAGGTTTGTATGTATCCAGGATCCAATTGTTGATTTTGTAAGTTCATTGGTAAACATTACAGATTCGCGTAATGTATTATGCAGAATAGAATGAAAAGTACGCACGTACGTCACGTTTTATCTGTATATTCAAGTTACCTGATAAAACGCTTCCAGGAGCTCCTCGCTCCAGCATTTCGTAAAAAGTGAGCTAATTAAATGCTATTATATATCCTATTTCCACAACATGGTCCTATAAAAACCATTGGATAGTCCAATTCACTGTGAAAGGAACTTACTAGTTTAATTTCGATTACATTTGTTTCCGAACACTAATTGAAAACCGGCCTTAAAATTAGCAGGCCTATCGTTAAAATAAAAAGGTAAGCAGATTTGAGATGTACCCTAATTGTACACAGATTGCCTAGAAGATCCAAAACCCTAATTTCATTTGGGGTGTTTTTGAAGCTGATGGCGACATATGCAATATGGCATGTAGGCCTTCCATAATATATCCATGTTTTTGTTTTCCGAATTGTATTTATGAACGACAGTAGTTTGTAACTTCGGCCCTAAACCATGGTGGAACTGAAAGAACCGTAGGTATTAAACATTTCTGAAATTGAAATTTAGTTTATGTATCTGGCTTAATTAAAAAAGGCATATGTTTAATGCAAGATAAAACACAGAAATAAGAAATTCCATTGGACAATACATTTATTGCAGGATACATGCAAACATGCATTTTACACTAATTAACATTGCTCACCACAATTATAATACATAAACATTTATGTGACTACAATTTCGCTAACGGTTTGCGCAACAGAGGTTAGGATAAAATGAAATCACTATTAACAATTTGTGATGTGCTTTGATGACTAAAATGTATACATTCCACAATAGTCGGTCGGCCGAAATCTTCCTCAGAATCAAACAGTCCAATAATGTATACCGACTAATTTTTTATAATTTAAGACGTATCTCACTTGTACCCTGTGATTAAAAAATATCAATATACACAATGCGTAAACATGTAAATAAGAAAAGAAAATAGCCTATGCTGTCACAGTTTCAGTGGGGCGAAAAACAAGTCCAATGCTGTCACAAAACCACTCCAAAAAGAAAGAGGGTAAGGACAGCCAAACAAACATTTGTATGCATGCTCACGAAAATGTGAGATTTGAGGTAAGTTCACGAATCCGGTTTTCCCTACTCATTTTCTTGAGCTTCATTCGGCGGTTTTGGAACCATATTTTAACTTGTCTGTCGGTAAGGTTGACCCCTTTACTGATCTCTAGACGGCGCTCTCGAGTCAGATACATGTTGAATAAAAACTCCTTTTCCAATTCTAGCGTCTGGTGCTTTGTGTAGGGGCATCTTTTTTTCCTTCCACTTTTTGCAGTCAACCAATTGCTCGTTGGAGGGTCGGTTTTGCTGTCTGAAATGGAATCAACCCAAGAAGTGTTTTAGCATGGCATAAAATTAACGTTTCACAACATTTTTCAATGTATATAAATATATTACACGGGTCACACAACTCACGTCAGTATGATACTCATTGACAACGTGTTATGAGTATTCCGAGTTGGTAAACATTATCTGCTACTAGATTAATTACACGATTAAGCTGTTTGTCCAAAATCATATTTTACCGATGAAACCTACTGACATACATATCTCTGATAATCAATAGTATTCTGAATTATAATTATTACGATCGTTACAAAACTATGGATAACAAAAATAGACTACAAACCTTAATTCTAATTGGAGTTACCCCGGATTAAGATACAGATAAATTACATTTACATATGATACAAAAGGAAAATTATATTGCTATCAATAAGTAATCACATGTAATAAGGAAATATAAATATAAACGAATGATAGACCTCAATAGACCTCAATGTCTGATGCGCGGTAAGCCGTTTCCTGTAAAAACATTTTACTGCAACCTGAGTAGGCTAAGACTCTCATTAAACATTACGACTTTAGGGCTGTTTGTGTTTTATATTGAGTTTTATGATGCCGGGGCGTTCGTATTACACCACGGCACGATTAATGCTGGGATTGCACCTACCTTTAGCATCTTTATGTCGCAACTCTGGGCTAGAGACTGAAGCCTCCGTGGAGCAGTTCTTGTCCTCCTGCGCGCTCAGCGTTGGCTCAGGGCTTTCCGCCGGAATGGGTGTCTTGCTGGGTTCCAGGCTTGGAGGTATCTCTGCGGATTTCTTTTCCAACTCGACAAAGGAAGTTAACTGCGGTTTTGAGACCACTCTGTTTAGCTGCATTAGTGTGGTGTTTGGACTCTCTTGGCAATAGTCTTGGTGTTTTCCAGTGGCGTAAGTTTGGCTCAGTCTAAAATAACCGGGAACAGGGATCTCCGGGCCATCAATAGAACAAGATTCGGGGATTATATTTGAATATACAGGGACATCGGACGAGTTGACCTTTGCTCTCTTGTCGGAATACATGCAGCAATTACTCTCTTCCTTAATGTTTTGTGAAAATGTGCAATTGGGCATCTGGTTGGAAGGCTGTTCTATTCTGCAAGATCTACTCGGATCTGTCCAGTTGTCAATTTGAGGTACGTAAGAGTGGACATTCATGCCCATGTTTTGGTGGTTGACGTCCCCTCGTTTGCCGAGAGACGGCAGGAGTCCACAGGTTTGCATTCCATAAGTTCCCATTTCTGCACCGGACGGCATGTACATGTTGCTGCTGGAGTAAAAGCTGTCAGCCCGGCAAGCGCCAATCAACGAATCAACTAAAAAAGTATTTGCAGCGGGAGAACTGTTGTGAAAGGACATATTGGAAGTGTTTTAAAAAGGTGAGAGATGTCCTTTGCAGGCTGACATATCTAGCAAAACAATCTCAGTGCTGCTCAGGATGTCTCTCTACCACATGACGAGCTCGCCAATGAAATTTGAAAATGGCCTTGAGACGCAGCCTCTTTTCCCATCACATGGATGCATTGACTCATGACTGGGAAGCTGCAGAAGTGGTAAACAGCGACACCTGGAACACGGACTTGAAATTGATTCAAACCCTGAAACGGAAATTCGAATATTTAGCCTGCTCTCATTGCTTGAAAAAAAATCCAAGCTAACAATGATCCTGGTTTAATCTTTAAAGTAACGATGGATACAAGCGTTAATGCCCTTGATCTCCATCTAATATGGCTATAGTTTACGGCGTGGTAATCAAGATCATATTGAGACCGAATATAACACATTGAGGCAAAAAGTAATTGCAAACAGGTCAGATAAAAAATGATTCACCGTGTATGGCTATATCATAATCCTATAGTTTATATATTTTATGGATTCCTAATTAAAGAAGGTCTTGAATAAATATTATCGTCAGAACATTTTATTTGACTGTTCGGAAATGTCATGCATTTGCCCCGTTCAGTTGTTATTGTTATTATAATTTTTGTGTTGTTTAATATATATTATAATTGAATGCTCAGGGTACACGTTCGCTTTGCGAACCATATGACGGAATAAGAAAGTAATAGGGCCTACATTAAAAAATGCTCCACACAGATAAACACACCTCACAGTATATATAAAATGACCATGATTGTTAATTGGTTGAGAGTGTATTATTTTACACAGATAATGATTACAAATGAACAAATGAACATAAAACAATAATAATAATAGAAGAATAAATACGTCCCATTTGGACACTGCCCTTGGAAAAGCCTGCTCAATAAAATAAATATTGGAAGAAAATGCCAGACTCTTATGTAAAATATATATTTTTTAGTATATTGCTTATAGTTTCTCTAGCTTAAGGGATTTTACAAGCCCTAGACATTGCTTGTATTGTTTCAAACATCAATGCAAATATTATATAGTAGGCCTATTTAAACTATATATGTTACCGCTTTCTCTAGTGCCAGATCAATGGTTAAATTTCTTCGTAATTGTATGAAGTGGTAAATATATACAGACAGGTGTAGCATCATTCAGTTTGTTTAAAAAACGACAGCGTGAGTGCGTAAACAAGGACTCCAAACCACGTCACAAGCCAACGTATTAAAGTTCACTAAGGACAGATAATATAAGCTGGAACAAGAGAATATAGAGATATTACATTAAAGATCAACTATAGTTTGATAAAGTGTATTAAGGTGTATATCAATATATTTCTGTTGGCAATACCCTAAAATATAATTAGATCCTTAAAAACATGATAATGTTTTATATGGCTGTATATTTAATCATCTGTAAAAAGTTGATCACGAAAAAATACATGCATACAATATAATTATAATGAACACAGACAATAATACCCTCCTGTTTCATAATGACTTAAGAATTGATCATGGCATGCGATGTATTTTACTTCATCAATATGATTAATCAAAAGTTTGCAGAGGTTCTTATGGTAATCCTATGGCATTTAATAATTCGTTTTTTATTAATAATTCAGTGAAATGACTGAGCCGAAGATAGACTATGCATTATTTTAAAGTACATCAGCTATAAGTAAGAACCCATATTTAACTGACAACTCGTAATGGTTGTCCCAATAAAAAAAACATTCTAATAGATGATACAACCAACAATTTAGATCCATTAATCCAGATTGAACATCTGATTTATTCCATGATTGATAAACACGTTAAATTAGTTAAATGACTAACTGTGGAACTGAAATTTAGTGCCCCTCAATTATATTTATTGTTATGTTCACAGAGCCAAATGACCACATTTTTTTAATTTTAAATGTTATACAGTCCAGGGTAAGCATGGATTCTATATGTCTAGTTAGTTAGCTTTTGATATGCTAATCCAAGTAGTTAAAACTAGTAGTTCAATCTAATTCAATATAAACTAGTAGTGGGCAACAAGAAACCGCAATATTCCCTTTATACTAGTAATGCATAATCATGAACCAAAACTGTATTTCAGGCCTATTGGGTATGAAGAAAATATTTAGCTATTTCCTAACAGTTACAAAAAGACGATAAGTCAAAAAGCCAACACATAAATGAGATCACCTATAATATGCTACTATAATATGCTACAGACTAGTCTCACATCAAACCACCAACAAAAACATTACAAGCCTTTCAATAATCTTCTAGACCATAGCTATAATTCAACCTGTGTGTTTTCATGAACCAACTGGAATCGAAAGCTTCTACACGTCTGCCCTCGTGTGGTCATAATGGAAAGAGCAATGTCACCATGTCTTTCCCTCCAAACAAAAAACCCAATGAAACAGTTAGGCAACCATTGATTCACAAATATCATCTATTACTGATTTCCAATCGCTACTACTGGAATAATTTCATAGACCAAAATGTCATACATTTCTTTGCATTTTTTTATTACCTATGATTAAATTGGAAAAGCAAAAGGCCTATTGGTAATTTATATGACATTGTTAATGTGGACTTGTGGACTAATTTAATTATTTATTCAGGATGTTATTAATGAACCGTCTCATAATTTGTTTCACAAACTGATTTTTTACTCACACATTGATTAAAAATAAAGCATTGATTTGGTTACAATAATGCAATGTAGTCTTTTCGTATAACTGTAATGATATACATACTGCTGACAAGTCAGAGGATTATGCACAATTGTATTTATCGATGTGTTAATTATTATTGAAGACTGGAACTGTATATGAACAAACCACAGTTCTCCTTCAGGAAGTAAAACTTAGAGCTTCGCAGCCATATTTTGGATCCTGCTGCAGTGCAGATATTTTTCAAGAGGCGTGTATTTTGCCAAAGTCGCCAGTAATTATTCAAAACGTTGTGACATTTACATGATATGCGAAGTTCAAATTCAGCAATAAAGTCAAAATGATGAACAAATAATTAGGCTATTGACTACATTAAAATTATGTAATTAAAAATAAATAAAAATCGTGTGCAAATCAAACGACATTCTACTGCAACGCTTCTCTTTCATTGCTTGCAAAATGAAATTAAATATGAAAAATATTGGCACGTTTGGTCGTATGCATTTAGATGTACAATATGTAAATTTCAATAGCTCAAAGAGTCATCCCATTCAATGCATCCGTCTGCACTATTTCGGCGGAAGGCCGCCTTTTGAGTGACCATAGGTCCAATTGCCCTCAATTTAGACGTTTACAGCTAGTTTTTATTATACTGTCTAGACGGTTCAAGGTTTAGTAAACAGTGTAAGACAAAATAGAGGGAGGGAATAGAAGGTATACACTAAACTTTGAAGTTGAAAAGTCGCTCCTGTTGGGCTACAATATCAGTTTCATTGCAATTACTTCTTTACCACACCGAATGTGCCAGATTGCCTTGCTAGAAGCATAATTTTAAGAGAAACAAATGGAATTGCATGAAACACGGAGTAATATGTTTGCGATTGTAAGTATTGGAGGTAACTCAACTATATTTGCCATGTACACTTTATTTGATAACACATTGTACATCACATGCGTCTACTAAATGCATTCACAAATATACTACAATAAATGACTTATAATAGTTATTTATTACAGTTAATCAAAGTCCGAGTTTCTGACAGCAATATGTGTAAATTGACAAAAAGCCTGCCAAGTAAAGTTAAATAAATAAAAAGTAGGCCTATGTGGTAAATTAGACTAGAGATTACAATTATTATCATAGAGATATACAAATGGACATTATGTCGAAGTCTCCTGGATGATTTCTTTAATAGACAGAACCCTATTCCAAAATAACAGGATTCATGTGTTTCTTGAGGTAAGTGGCTATAAGTAGGCCTATAGAAGATATGAGCTTTGCATAGATACATCCAGACTGTTCACAATGTTCAGTTTTGTTGTGCGAGGTTTCACTTCCTGTTGCTGTCTTGAATGAGTTGGCCCTAAACAAAGTACAATAGTGTTTCGAAGTACAATACCCTAAATTGGAATGCAAAATATTAAAATAAAGGATTTCCAGTGAAATACTGAAGCCGGTCCCGGTTGACCTTCTTCTCTTTCATTCTTCTGTTCTGAAACCAAATCTTCACCTGCCGATCGGTCAGGTTTAACATCCTTGCCAATTGGAGCCTCTTCTCCTTGTTAATGTACACATTGAAAAAAAATTCGCGTTCAAGTTCTCGGATCTGATATTTGGAGTAGGGGCATCTTTTTTTTCTGGACTTGGAAGAACCTGGACAAAGAAAAACACATGTTTTATCAAATTAATGTTGTACAAGACAGTTAAATCAAAGTAAGGAATATGGTAATGGAAGTATCTTCCCGCGCGTACACACTATAACACACCCGCAAACACGCAAGCAGATATGCTCGTGCACGTTCGAGTGAACGCGTAAAAACACATATGGGAACACACACGAATATTTTCATTGAGTCCATTTCTGTCCTAAACCCATAAGATTGAATATAAACAATACTATACAGCAAAATAAAACGCAGTACCCTATAGACGTATGTATACATTTTCTGCAATATAAATAGCACAGTCCCTCGTTGAATCAATTTATATGTTATTTGGTTCATTGTGGATAAAACTGCTAGGCCTGATAACCATGTCTGAATGGCAATTTTCAGAGGGCGAGCGAATTGGATAGCTTTAATTCACATAACACAGTTAAATAAATGCAGTAGGCCTAAAGCTGCTCACCTAAACTGATCTCCAATCGTAAATATTTTAACAACAGTAAAGCAAATCTTATTGGGGTATATAAACCATTTGCGTGCTTATAAACAGCCACATGAAATCGGACCCACAAACTAGTGGACTTAGTATATCCCGAAGTGCTTTTACTTACTTTGGCCGTCGCTCTTGTCCCCAGCGCAGTTCGACATGGAAGAATCGTCCTCTATTTCCTCACCAGCATCTCGATTGGTGTTTTCGAATGTATTTGAAGTCTCTTTATTACATGCAGCATTTCCAGGAAGAATGGAGTCTGTCTTTTGTTGTGAGTTGTCCGAGATCGGCTTCTCGGAGTTCACAGTCTCAAAGAACTGGTCGAATCCATGAGGAAGAACCCCATTTCGACCGACATTTGTGAAAAAATTGCATGGCGAGTTGGTTCGTCCGTGATGACTGTACATGGGATCGTTTTTAAATATCATTTCCGCCCTGTTCGACGACTGGATTATGTCTCGGTGCATTATCTCGTCCGTTGAATAGTACGACGCGTAATTGCCCCTGTAATGCCATTTGCTTGGGTGATCCAGTCCATAGTCCCTGAAAGCAACTTCCCGAACAGGCTGGACTTGGGCAATGTTAGACGAATAAGGAAAATTTATTTGACACGACGTGGTCTGCGGTAAAAACGAAGAGACTGTCGAAAAATCAGGTGCGGAAACGTAATATGTACAACTTGGTAAATACATATTTGACGCACAGTTGCCAGTGCGCTCATCGTACTCCGTCATCTCTCCCCTTCTGTCTTTTGCTATAGCGAGAGAAATTGGCAGCTGGAGTGCGTTAAACTTTGTCCATCTATTGCACCATAGGCGTGTGGAAAGGACCCGCGGGGGAGAAAAAAATCGGAAACGTATAGGCTGGCGTGCAATTCATTCTGATCGATTCTGGAGGTAATTGTGTCATGTGATCTGGTGAAGGATTTACCATATATCAATATCACTCATTAGGAACTACAGCAACTTGTGTGCACGCACGCGACACTTCATTGGTTGCCTAGAATCAAATATGTAAATGTGCGCAGGCTTTGGTAAAAAAAACATCTCCGTGAGATATTTCATTAATGTGAATTGCGACAAGATGTGGGTTATAGAATGGAAAACCCACATCAGTGCATGTACTTATTTCGCGTCTTCCATCTACTAATTATTACCTTATTGTCTACGCATTACAATACTTAGCACATACTTGGTATACTGGCAACATTGCAGTTGACCTCTCATTGGAGTCCAAGTTAAAGGGCACAGAATGTTCCCTATAGTTCACATTCCTACCTGGAATCTAAATCTATACTCACGTTTTACTATTAAAATTGTGCTCGAAATGTCTTGGACACTTAACAAACGTATAGGACATCAAAGGCACACGTATACAAACAGTATCACAGAATAACATAAATCTACATAAAACGAATCCTAAAGTATACTTTACAATCCGCATGGGCAAGAACTAGAAAATCACAAGAAGAAGTAGGCCTACAATATAGAAAAGAAAACAAAGACTGGCTTATACAGACCCTTGAAGTTAATTATTAACTATTCTGAAAACATTGTTCCATACGGTTCTGAATTTAAACTTAGCTATCAACACTAGGAATTTCCCACTCCTATATATAGTATATACTGTATATATTTATACACACACACACAGTATATATATATGTGTTGTTTCGGGGAAAAAACCTAGCCCAACCAAGGAGCACAGGGAAAAATAATCAGAGAATAATTGTTTTCCTACCTAGATTTTTGCTCCACATCGAAAAGCCATAATTTTCTTTGTCCATAATCCAAAATATAAATAAAAAGAAGCTTCGCTACCACGATTGGCTGAAGGAATGTTTTGCACTGCCAAGTACAAACCTTCTCTGCGGACATTGACCGTCTGTGGTCTACACCACGCAATGACCAATAACCTCCGCAACTCAGCATGTCATCCCAATCATTTTATTGCACAGACAAAAGGAAGCGTTCTAGTTTAAGTGTATCTTGCAGCTGCTGGAGAATAAACAATGATTACTTGTATCAAAGATTGTGAATCCATAGTAGCCATTTTCAACAAAGGCGACAGGCCTATATGGGTGTATTTGGACTTTACATATGTATAAAGGCCTTGAAAACAACGTGAAAGTGGAAGGTGTATATGTTTACCCAGAATCTTTAAATTGTACGTGTAATTGTGGACCTTACTCTCGATTATTCCATGTAACAGAAATCTACAAAGTCTACAGAAATATCTTACATGAGCCACATTTATTCGCCAGGCTTTTGTTGCTTCAACAGTACCACTATAGTCAATATACCTTTATGGCAAAACTACGTGTGCGTGTGTGTGTGTGTGGTGTGTGTGTGTGTGTGTGTGTGTGTGTGTGTGTGTGTGTGTGTGTGTGTGTGTGTGTGTGTGTGTGTGTGTGTTTGTGTGTGTGTTGGGGGAGGTGGGAGCAATGTTGTCTAGATGAAAATCGATATTTGTGATTGTACGTTTTCTGGAGAAGAAAATATCGCCTATGTAAAATATTTATGTTAATTCTGTAGTGGAACATCGAGAAATGCTCATTGGCTTGTGTTGAAGAGCATGGCCCGAAAGAACAGGCAAACTACAAACAGCCAACGGGAAAACTAGCATATTACTAAATAATATAACAAATGAAAAACACATATAATGTCCGATACTATCTATAGTAGAAAAAATATTAAAAAGCGAAATAATTGCAATTGGCAACTGGTTGACAACGTATGCTTGCAGCTATAATACAAGCCATTGCTGACTAATAGAGCGAATTAGGTCATCATTTCTGGTCACAGGGAAGTGCCATAAAAAAACAGATTACATTCAGATTCCTTTAAATGTTGTGGTTTCATATTTAAAATATCGTTTTCGATCTTGTTTCAATTTGGATTTTGTGAGATCACACACTAACTTGACCTTAACTTTGTTTTGGCGCCCCCAGTAACTGAACTGAATTTAACAGACATGGTGGCAGTTGTAATAAAAATAGGCCTACCTTGATCTACGAAAATGCCACACTGTTACTGTTTGTTTGCTCTCGAGGAATGGGATTGTAAACGAGCAAACATAGGCTAGTTAATATATAACATACATTTGGTAAAACAACGAAACATGGTCACGAAACACGAGTTATCTATATATGTAATATACATAGTCTATGAACATGCCAGGCACTTGTGGGCTAAGGTTGGTTATAATGCTAGCCGTGTAAAACAATATGAAAGTACACCCTGCAAACAAGTGTTCACTCGAAACTCCAAATACATTTCTATATTGACCGATCGTTGATCTATAACTTATAGAAAACAATAAAGACTAAGTAGTATTTCCTATTTAGGGATTGCATATGCGTGTATTATTGTTATTATGCAATTGCTTTACAACTGTTAAAGTGACAGTTCATAGGCCTACGAATGACTCGAGTACAACTGATACACCTTCGTATCAGGTCATGTTGTCAGTTAATGAACATAATACTTTCGAGTACACATTGTAAGACTTTGCAGGTAAAATGTAAATAGTGATTAACTGGTGCATTTTATTAAATCAGCCTTATTATATATTACTAATTCAAAACCTGCATGACAACATTACAACTCAAACACTCAGAAAATAACAAACAAATAAAAACAATTTATTGGGTTCAAATTAATAGCCATGTGAACGTTTTCTCTGACTCGAACTTGAGATTGAACCAGCAATAATTATGTGAGTCTAGTTTGTTTATGAAGGATTGCTGGATCAACTCCACAGAAATCAACCATTTAATCATTGTCTAAAATTCATCAACACTATAGCCTGCATTAAGATAATATTATAATTAGCATCCATGTTACTCCAGAAAAAGAAACTGAACTAATTCTGAAATATAAATAATAATCAATTTACAATCTTACACACTGATTAAACGTATTCCTTATTAAACAAAAAGGTGTATTTGCTTTATATGGAAAATCTAAAAACTGTATGGGCCCAATTTAGCTCCTCCTTTCAACGCTTATAAACTGTGGACTAAGTGGTAGATATAACAATATCTTTATTGATACTATATCGCATGCTTGACAAAATGTTCAAAACACAAGCAAAATACGTGACGTTCCCAAAATAAATAATACGAATGAACTATTAATTTACAAGGTTAAAAGTGGCGACAATTTAGAATGTGAAAATTGTAACCACTGATTTTGGAATGATATCACTCTTATCGGCAAGACAAGTGAGTGTATCTGGACTGAGGTATGAGGTTTTGTTCGTCTATGGAAGCCACACCGGGTCATTGACACGAACCAAGGCTTTCAGTAAATGGGGAACGCATGCTCTCGCATCATCAACCTCTTCTTTTTCATTCTACGGTTCTGAAACCATATTTTAACTTGCTGATCACTCAATTCCAATCTGTCCGAGAGTTCCTTTCTTTTCTGCCGGTTTATGAATTCGTTTGTCATGAATTCGTTTTCCAGTTCAGCAAGCTGTGGCTTTGAATATGGTTTTCTTTTCTTTCTTGACTTCACTTGTGAAGAGCACCAGGGTGCACCTGGATAAAGGAAAACACAGTAATTAGAGCGGATCTCCTACATTTGATAAAACAACCAACCTGATGACAAACAAATAAACAAATAGAATAAGACAAACCAGAACGTTGGATGGGTAGTTATTACATTGAGTCATATATAGGCCTAGAGCATATTATATTAGGTATGTAAGCAGTTTAAATTCCACATGACAAAAAGGTGCTTACCATCAGAAAAGGACGCTCTGGCACATGCAGTAAGCCTACTTGAAGATGGTTGAATTGGGGCAATTGAATTGTCCGACTGTTTGATGGCTGCGGCAATTGCCTGGTTGGTGGGATTCAGTTGATGCTGTCCACCGGTATTAGGTGACCGTCTGTCCAAGTTTGAAAACTCAAATTTCAAGGTAGACGTACTGACAACTCCATGTCCACTGGAAAAGCCCTGCGCGTGTCTTCCAGGTTCTTCTGGCTTGTGACTTACATCCTGAAAGTAGAATTTACTGGACTCGTCAAGTGGTCCCTTGTTATGGTCGTTAGGATTAGTATTTAGAGGACCTGAATTGGATAGAATCTGCGGAGAATAGCCATTGAAGGAGCGGCTCTGAGACGGAGATGTGCACAAACTTGGGGAAGTCCACGGGAGCGAGCACACCTCTCGCCTGTTGTGGGAGATCTGAGGAAGCCCAGGGAGATGAGCTCCATTGCCCCGCAAGTTGGTAAAATATAACGAATCCGGGGTTTGGAAATTCAACAGAGAACCAACATAACCAGAATTCAGAAGATTTCGCTCACACATTTCCTTGGAGCTCCCTCAAACGCCTCTTACAACCCTTTTAGCGACTCCCAAAGAATAAAGGAAAGGTGATTGTTGATTTGTTAATACAGTGTCACGTGACATGCAAAATATGTTGTCCAGTCCCACCCTTAATACTGCAACTTGCAAGACAATGTATTCTATAAGGTAATGTGATGTAAAAATGCATATGTTTATGACATTGAAAAAAATAGTATTATTATACATGCACTAATATAGATAGCTCAAACAATAATAAAAAAGACAATGTTCAACGAACAGAGATCGATGGTATTTATTTGAATGCTGTTAATGCTGTTAATATAGAAATTATATTATATATAGATATTCGTTATATTCCTTATTGTTAACAAATATGTTCAGTTTAATTTTAATAGAACATCAAAAGTATAGCAAATGTAACTAGGTCAACGTAGGTCTACCATTTGTCCAAGCGACAGAGATGTTGCTTAAATTTGAATAGTGCAAAAAAAGACATTTCGATTTGATAAGATTGCTTTTAGAGCTGTTTCTAAAATGGTGCTGTGTTCAGCAATTGACATTTTGGTATTTTAGCTAAAAATGCAGTGTTGTATACAGTGCTTATCCGAATAACAAATGTTCAATATTACCTTTTCCCGTACCCTAATTTCAACTCTAATCACAACACATATACCTTGGTGTATGCCTATTTTGAAGCTTTTAACAAATCATATGAAGTAGGCTACATTGTTCTTATATAAATATAAGCCAACATAAGACTCAAACGATCACACAAAGCGGTAGGCCTAAATTTCAATTAATATATTACATTGTACAAGTAACGAACGAATAACTATTTTAAAAAATGTAGTAGATATCATAACCTCGTTTAGCCGACGTTTTGTGCCACCAACCAATGGCATACTACTTGTGGATACTACTACTGTGCATATACTAGGGGGCCTATAAAATAGGTTTAACTTTAGCAGAATAAATTACTGTCCTCGTATGTTGTATAAGCCTATACTTAATATAAAAGCATAGCCCAATCAAAACTACTGTTCATTACTTGCCCAGCAATTTTACAAAAAATACCAAATGAATAGATAGGATGTTAATAAATAACTGACAATTGTAAACCGTACGGCTCAGTAAATAAAAGCGACAGCATGTGCTCACATCGTTTACGATTCTAGTAGGCCTAGATTCAGAAACACCCTAAAAACTATATTTTCTTTAGCCGCTGGTGCATCCAAAACGCAGAAAAATGTAATAGGCTTTGTGTACTGTAAAAAAATTGTTTAACGTATTGAAAGCGTAATATGGATATAGTTCAAGGTCAAAGTCCAGAGAGCTCAGATTAAGCAAAAACAAGTCCAAGTGCATGTTTAGTGGCGGTTCTTTATATGGTATTCGTTTGTTATAAAGTAATACCATTTATTTATATAATTAATTAATGCAAGCATGTTTTATTTCACTCGAAAGAAAATGAAACGAAGAACATAAAATCAAATGTATAGCCCTATTTTTATAAACTTTTGTAGTTGTTGTTTCCCGGGATGCTTTTACTGGAGGGTTTTTACATTTCATGGCAAAAAAACACTCCAGTTAAATACATACAATTATAGTTTTGATCATTGTATTTATTTTAGGAGTTTATTTCGCTATTGTATTTTCCTGTCGCATTTGCGTAATGAATCCAGCAGAGGGCGAAACAAGACCATGGACATCGACCATTTTATTAATTAATGTTAGTGTGAGCATATAGTTTTCAATTGTAGTTTATTATTATCATTAAGCCAGAATGATATTATAGATCCGACTTTCGTCATCAGCATGAATGTTTATGTTGATAGACCATATGGATATTGACCATGAACATTACACGTGCGTGTATAGGCTAGTTGTTGATACTCGCGGTTATAGTGGAGTTGTGGCTTTGGGACACTTGAAACACTTGCATACATGTAGGTGTGTAATTAGTATGAGAGTTATACTTCACAAAGCGTATCAAAGTTGTAGTGCTGATCTAGGAGCAGATTTGTTTTTTAGATCATTAACATATATATATATATATATATAGGCAGGCAGATCCTAAATCAGCACTTCTACACAATGTTGTGTGGACACATTTCCCGATGTTAGTACCATTTTGCACAAGTGGTCCTTTATAAAGGCACGATACATATCACGGGGCGGTTCTCAAGATACAGATGAATACAGTTTTGGACTATAAAAATGCTATGAAGCACATATCTTCGAAATAATCTAAGCGATGCTTGGATTTTGCATGCATAACAGGCCAATCAACAAAAATATCAGACATGTTCTAAAATGCCTATATGATATCATAAGAAGAATTTAAACACCAATCTGCCGTTTTATCAAACTGTATAGTGTGTGACATCTCAGACAATACAGCATTTAATAAATGGTTGAATAAATAATAATAAGAAGAAATAAAAACATCAGGAGACAATTTGAACTTGTCTCAATTTTTTTCTTTGACACGACGGATTTGAAACCATATTGTAACTTGATTCTCAGACAGGTTGGTGGAAAATGCTATCCGTCGTCTGTTCTCTTTGGTAATAAACTTGCTAAAAGTGTACTCTCGTTCAAGTTCTTTTGAGCTGTAGTTTCTTGTATGGCACCGCTTCTTCCTCCCTTGTCCGTGAAAAGTGCAGACGTCTAGGTTCATTACTGTTTCCTCTACACAAGTGTGGAATAAAAACGTTATTTCCAGAAGAGGAAAACACTCATATTTATTATTTCCCCATTAAATGGTATGTCTTTATGTTAATTAGATTTGTCGATCCGACCATTTGAACAAAAAATCACCCGAAAGTATCACTTGTGTTATATACGATCGGTCGAAAAACAGTCAAATAAAGTAGAACCAACCTGAGAACGACGAATTCCTGAATAGCGAACCCTGGTTCTGTTCTCTGGCATAATACTTGGACTGCTCCAAGCATTAGTCCAGTTCCATTGTTGATAGTCCTCAATGGGTGAAACACGTGCATGCCTCGGTTCAGGGCTCCGTACAACAGGTACGTCAATATATCCAGGTATTCTTGGATAAGGACTCGCGTGACCCGGGTAAATATCACCGAAGTCTGGAGAGCATTTTACTGCAGTTTATGTTTGAAATTGAGAACCCTTGCGAAAACATCGGATTATCTGCAGATCGTCCAGATAGAGACGCCTGAGAAGTGTGTTTCATTGCACCCTGGTGAAATTCATGACTGTCAGGGAATTTGCAACCATAATAACTGCCGACTAAATTACAACCAAAGGTTAACGTTGCGTGTTCGGCGGCTGTAGGAGTGCGTGCATGTGATTTTATATTATCTGAACTTGTGTGAGCGGTTAGACCTGTAGCGCTGACGCAGACATGCATGGTGGAGTTCAGATAGACGAATAACATCGCTTGCGATAGAGATAGGGGATATTATCTCCTAAGACCTCCATTTGAGTTTGACGACTGCCACCGGGACGTTTCTCCTTGAAAACGTATACATTCCGGGACATATTGCCTTTCAGTGCGTGACACCAAAACAACGATGAAGACAAATAAAACGTTTTTGTGTCTAGCTGATTACAGAGATGTCAACGAAATGTGGTTGGTTGGTTGGATTCACGTGACATGCAAATAACTAATCCTTAATCTTAGCATTAGGCTATTATGGCTGGTTTTTGTCCTGAATGTTTGCGATAGAGAATGTTATATAGGCCTTAGACTTATAGAATATGGACTCAGGTCTACAAAACCTATTAAAACGTTTGAATATCAAACACTATTTTGACTCTGAGAGTAATAGCCTATATATAGCAATTATCAAAATAATCAGTTTATCTATTAGCCTACTTCCTTTATAATTTGTATATATTTATTTGAGCTGGTGAACATATCCGAACTGCAGTTATTAAATCCCGGTATTACAATATATAACATATCGACAACAACTTTTTTGTATAAGGCTTAATCGGCCAATTTTGTGGCCGAAATTTAGAATAAATAGGCTATATAATATAGCAGGCACAATTGGTGGAAGTTATTGATGGAAATATTTCGTTTTGTGACCAACAGAACAATTTTTCACTTTCACATATACACCTTGTTACCACTAACAATATTTATAGCGATGTTTCAGGGATAGTTTTGTTCTTAAGGAAATCCAATAGCCACGTGACAAATTGGATTGGAGAGCGTATCCTCTTTTAGATGTAGGCCTAAATATTTTAGTCGAAAAATAATTACGTATAATTCATCATAATTCATTCATTGGATCCAATAAACAAAACAATTTAAATGCCCCCGCTTGTATTCATACAGTATATGCAACTTTAATAAAGAACACATGACTGGTTCAAAATAGAAACGTTATAACACTTAAAATAGCCTACATTAAATATGATGATGTAATAAAGGTAGACACGTTCCTGTCGTTCACGTTCATGTTCACGTTCCTTGTGGTTTGAATAACTTGCGTTATTCAAACCACATATATAGGCCTATGAATGAATATATTAATAATCCAGAGCAGTGTGCATATACTACTAGATAAACCAACGGTGCAAAATGGTCGTTTGTTTATTGTTCATGTATTTCTGAAGATATAATTAATCAATCAAAGATATAAGCAATCCAAATGTACAAGCATTGTTTGAATTCCAAACAGGTCGAGGGTTTACTGAGTGAAATTATCGACTACAGACCACATTGCAGCCTGCATCCGTATCAACTCATCACTAGATGGCTCTATCACTTAACGGTGCAGACCATAGCTAAATATCCACCGTAGTCAAGAATATCTATTGTAGTCAGTAACTGGCATGCCACCAGCTATAGGTTTTAAATGAAGTTCTACCACACCAAAACCGACGCGTGTTCCAACTAAACCTGCCGTTTTGTCTTTGACTTTTAAGCAACTTACACTTAGATGGTGTCTGTTAATTTGCTATAGCAGGCATCACACCTGACAAGAAATCCAATTCTGACACACACATGTATGTATATACAGTAGGCCTATATAGTTCAGTGGCGGCTGGCCCATAGAGGGCGCTAGGGCCCCCTTAAGCCACAAAGAAAAATGTTTTTTAAATGTAAAACAAAAATAATAATAATAATGATAAAAACATCAGTATGTAAATATTTGTGTGTTTTAAATATGTAATGCACCCAGTAATATATGTGTGAAAGATGATAGTATATCATATTGTCAACCTTTTCTCTGCCTCCCCAAGGAGGCGGGTCTATGTAGCAGTTAAGCCAATAGCTAATTTAAGATATGAATGATTGACATAACATTTTGCCAATCAGCGTTCTTAAATCAAATCCAAGAAGGGCGATTATTTTAGCGCCCCAAGCTCGTCTCTGATAAAATAAGGACCGGACTCTAGGGGCGCTATTTTTACTAAACGACAAGACCCAACCCCAACTCGGTGAAATCTCTCCTCCAAGATCCGTTTAAGAGGAGAACTTTGGCTAGCTAGGCTAGCTGGGTGCACTCATGCTAATACTTTATTTAGCTTTTTGTGCTTTATAAAACGACAAGGACAGATCCCAAGCCCCCGGAAGGACGCCATCTTTAAAAGCCACCATGGGCTTAGCGGATAAGGGTGGTACTACACCCCATGGCCCAGAAAGACTTTTTCCCATAGACTTGCATGGCGAAAGAAACTTCTATATTTCAGCGGTTAATTTTTTTTTGGGGGTACATCAACTTACCAGCCTGAACACTTAAAGGGTCCTTGTTTAAAACAAAACGTTTTTAACATTTTTAACATTTACTAGTAGCCAAATCCAGAGTTATTAAACTAGGCATGACAAACACGCATGTTGCTATCGGTTGCTACGACAACACAAACAAATTATTGCTAGTGCGCATGTCTCAAGGGCCAGTCAACGCGGAAGAGCCATGCTCCATGTTGGCTTTATGCACTTTTGACAAACATCCACTGCTTTTGAGCACTCTCATTGGAATGTACGCCACGGGGCTTCCAGCCAAACACTGTATCCAGTTCTCTTAATACATCCATGACAGATCCAGCATGGACAGGTATATGTTGTTTTGTATCAATTAATTGTTGCAGTTCTGGAGCACATTAACAATTAGTTACATATAGTTTGATCATTAATAAATACTGTATGCTTTTTGTCTTGTACATTACCATGTTTTATGTATTAAGATTATGTATTTTATTTGTAGTAATATACAACAGAATACAGTAACAGACTTGGTATTGTAAAATGGATTACACTAAGAGCTGTGGTACTGTAAATCAAATTACATCAAGTGGACATGGTACTGTATATTACATTACAGTAACTGACTTGGTACTGTAAATTAGATTACAGTAACAATTTGTGTACTGTAAAATCAGTTACAGTAATTTTACTGTAAAAATGAATTACAGCATCAGTTGCCAATTGATGCCAGTAAGTTACTTCAAATGTACATCAAATTGTTTACAGTGTATTCTTCCAGTCAGAGTTCAGCCACTTGATATTTCTATATTATTCATCCTTTAAACAGTGTATCATTTCCTATAAACTTTATATATATATATATATATACACTCACCTAAATGATTATTAGGAACACCTGTTCAATTTCTCATTAATGCAATTATCTAAGCAACCAATCACATGGCAGTTGCTTCAATGCATTTAGGAGTGTGGTCCTGGTCAAGACAATCTCCTGAACTCCAAACTGAATGTCAGCAATTTTGAGCGTGGCATGTTGTTGGTGCAAGACGGGCCGGTCTGAGTATTTCACAATCTGCTCAGTTACTGGGATTTTTACACACAACCATTTCAGGTTTACAAAGAATGGTGTGAAAAGGGAAAAACATCTGATTCAATCTGATAAAAGAGCAACTTTGACTGTAATAACCAGTCGTTACAACCGAGGTATGCAGCAAAGCATTTGTAAAGCCACAACACACACAACCTTGAGGCGGATGGGCTACAACAGCAGAAGACCCCACCGGGTACAACTCATCTCCACTACAAATAGGAAAAAGAGGCTACAATTTGCACAAGATCACCAAAATTGGAAAGTTGAACACTGGAAAAATGTTGCCTGGTCTGATGAGTCTCGATTTCTGTTGAGACATTCAGATGGTAGAGTCAGAATTTGGCGTAAAAAGAATGAGAACATGGATCCATCATGCCTTGTTATGCACTGTGCAGGCTGGTGGTGGTGGTGTAATGGTGTGGGGGATGTTTTCTTGGCACACTTTAGGCCCTTTAGTGCCAATTGAGCAGCGTTTAAATGCCACAGCCTACCTGAGCATTGTTTCTGACCATGTCCATCCCTTTATGACCACCATGTACCCATTCTTTGATGGCTACTTCCAGCAGGATAATGCACCATGTCACAAAGCTTGAATCATTTCAAATTGGTTTCTTGAATATGACAATGAGTTCACTGTACTGAAATGCCCCCCACAGTCACCAGATCTCAACCCAATAGAACATCTTTGGGATACCACAAATCTCCTATCAATATGGGCCAACATTTTTAAAGAATGCTTTCATCAACTTGTTGAATCAATGCCACGAATTAAGGCAGTTCTGAAGGCGAAATGGGGTCAAACACAGTATTGGTGTTCCTAATAATGCTTTAGGTGAGTGTATATATATATATATATATGCAAATGAAAGGCTTGTGTTTGTGCAATATGATGTTTATGTTTTTGTGTAAGAATGCCTCAACTTTTTAATATTGGCATTCAATAATTAATGACTATTTCACTGAGCACTGCTCTCCTGCAGTTTGTGTTAAATTGTATTGGGATGGTACAGAGACAAAAAAGTATGGCACAGCCCCACCGAGAATATTTTTCACCAGCCGCCACTGATATAGTTTTGACAGCTCTAATTAATTGGTTATATATTTTTTATTATTACTTCACTGCTGTGCGCCATTCCTTAATAGATTGGCCATAGCCTATATCACACGCCCTTGTGCCGTATACATATATATTTATAAGGCTACAGTACCAGCCAAAAGTTTGGACACGTTTAATCAGTTTTATTACTTTCCACATTGTAGAATTATATCAAAAACATGAAACCTAAGAAATATCACATTTCAAATCAATTAGCAGTGTCAAACAGAACAAAATAAATCTAATTTTCTAGATTCGTATGAGTCACCACAGTTTGCCTTGAAGACAGCCTCGCACAGTATTTGCATCCTCTCAACCAGCTTATGGGTAGTAACCTGACTGCTTTTCCAACTATAGAAAGAGCACTTGTTGGCATTTCCTTCACTCTGCGCGGTCCAACTCATACCAAACGATCCCATGTCAACAAAACCACTGGCTCTTGGAAAGTCATGGCTAACTGAATTTTTTTACTTCTGGAATATGCATCGATAATGTCAGACATCCAAGGGAAGATTTTAACAATTATATATTTGACACAAAATTAAATTCATAAAATTCTCGGACTGCATTTTGATGAAGGCAAGATCTCAGAAAAGTATACGGTATGCTGTGATATACGTTTGGCTATGGCTACAAAGCTGGCAATGTATGTATGTTGCCAAAAAAAAATTAGGCAACACACGACCACAGTCTATACTATAGGGTATAACATCATAATAAAGGCATAAGGTACAGTACCAACCCAACGTGGCTTATTTTAAAGTCAACCAAATATTTTTATTATTTGTCTAATTTATTATTTAAATTCTAATTTATTATTTAAATTAGACAATTATTATTTATTAATGACGTGATTATAGGGTTCATTCGAAATTCCGATCACAGGTCGACCTTCTGCGCTCAGAACATTAAACGTCAGCTCTCCACGGTTGTGATAACCCAGAAAAACTGTGGGGGGCGCCAAAAGACGTGCGCATGCAGTTCCACGGCCTCTGCATTCCCCGTTAACCTTACAGCATTAAGAGACATTCTCTCTGTGAATCTGACACCGTTCGGGAGACTGAGCATCACATCGCTGTATTCTAAATATTACATAGATAATGCCAAATGCACCTATAGTTTCTGATTTGCCTAAAATACACAAATTAAAAACACAACGGAGACATGTTTTTTTACGTTAGGCTATACCAATATATTCCATTACAGAAAAAAATATAGGCTGTATATGATTATAACGTGAATTATCCTATACGTTTGTTCTAAAATTGTCCCGACACAACATAAACGTGAAATTAATAAACTTAAATGCTTTGGTAAAAAGGTCAAACTTTTCATGCTCAACTACACATATTTAGATATTACAGAACGACTGAAGGAAAAATGTATTACTTGATATAGGCTACAATCTAATTTTAAATCGGCCTACCAGCACTGTTCCAGAAGTAATAGAGATCATATATAATTATGGCATTGTCTGCATCATGTTGTATCTGGAATAGTCAACATAGTTTAAAATATAGCCTACATATAACAATAATGTTGTTAAAATGTATTTTAGTGTGCCGTGTAAATAGTAAATACAAATTCAAATGATAATAAAAGTAACTATATTCACATATCACAAGTGTAACTCGCATTTAAATGGCGTTTAATATGTGATAATGTTTCATTCGAGAATGCGTTAGTGAAATTATCGATAGAAAAAATAGAATAGGAAAAGAGAAAGAGAAGCAGACTGGGGAACAGAGAGAACAGAAGGGAGAAAGAATAGAATCAACGCTTAATGATATTCCTAAATGAAGAAGGAAACGTTGCCGCGCTCATTTTATTAATCAGACTGTCAATTTCACCCCAGAGGCCAAACCCAAGAGCCACCTCTAAAGCATACTCAGATCAACCCAGGAACACTCGCTCCACTCCTCACTTCTCCTCTTCCTCTCCACTTGGATATATATTCGTCTGACCGCAGGCCGCCTCCATCATCAGCTGACAGCACTCACGTATTTATTTGCTTATAAACCTGTTACAATAAATGATCATTCGTGCAGCGTCAGACGCACCTTACCGACGAGCAGCAACCACTTTTTGATGAATGACATTTGAGCTAGAGAGGATGCACGGGTCATTTTGAGCAGTCATTCGTTGCTTGTACTGGCGTTCTTCTATTTTTTTGCGCCTTGCTCATAAAAAGGTGTAATATTATTTAGAGACAGAGGCTGAGTTGAATGCGGATTAGCTCGACCACAACTTATCGGAGGAGCCCTATAGCCCTGGAAATTCGTTTTTTTTCTACAAGGCTTAATGATGGAGAGGATAAGAAAAGAGATGATTCTGATGGAGAGAGGTCTGCACAGTCCGGTTTCTGGAAAAAGGCTATCGAACCTGTCAGACTCGGCTGGAAATTCAGTGTTGGAGGCCCTCGAAAATTCTCAGCACAGTGGTCGACTAAGCCCGAGAATAACTTCCGCCTCGCTTCATGGAAGTCTCGGGGATATTCCAACCAAAGGCAAATTCGAAATCGACAGTCTTTTTGGTACACACCATAACGGCGAGAATACCTCCTCAGCAGAGATTTCATCGTCAGAAAGCAGAAAGAAAATCCACTTATACCCAGAAGTTTCTCAAGACTCCGATATGAACAGTGACGTGGAGGTGGGATGCCCATCGCATCGCTCCCCGAGCCAACACAAGGAAAACAACAACAAAGGTAATATACATTGTATTGAAAGATAGATGTTAAAAATAATAGGTATTTATTTTGTATTAATTATAAAAAATACATTGTTTGTAGTATTGCTAGTAATAGGCTCAATATTTATATTACTAATTCATAATTACAATTCACTGTGTTTAAGACCTTTAATATTTTACGTTTAACTATTGCTACAAAATATATGTATGCTTGTATGAATGTACAATTTATCTTGATTTAGATATAAATTACAGTGAGAACATAGAGCCGGTATATGCATCATATAATCGTATTTTTTTCCGTAAAGGGTTTTCTGACAATAATTCTGGAAGCAACACAAGTTCCTCCTCCCTTTCCAATAACGGCAATGGAATGGGCTCAAACATGTCAAATGCGGATCAGGTGAGAAGGTATCGGACTGCATTTACCAGAGAACAAATAGGAAGACTGGAGAAAGAGTTTTACAGAGAAAATTATGTCTCAAGACCAAGAAGATGTGAACTGGCCGCATCATTAAATCTTCCAGAAACAACAATAAAGGTATGTTATCTCACATTGTATGTTCTCATACATTCGTGCGCAATATATTGACTGCATCAAACCCTATAGTTTACATTACAAATAGGAATGTATGAGCAACAATTATTGTCAGACGCAAACATCCCGAAAACACACTATTCAACATACACACACATACATCGGCAATTCAATAAACATTCGTAGATGTAAAAAAGGGTTTATTCCATAAATGTATATTGTAAAGTAAAAGTCACTATGCAAATAACTTATTTGTAATTAATTTCTTAAACTTAACAATTTACTTAGCCGTCCATAAAACGTACCATTTATTAAAACATGTAAATGTACCTATTCGTTGTAATTTTACATTTAAAATATATAATAAAAATACATAATACATAATTGTGGTGTTTTGGATTTTAGGCACAACCCAAGCTGAACACTGAATGCATTCGGGTCGACCTTATATTTTGTTAAGCGTATGGTAGGACAGGCCTACAGTGGTACAATGCGGGTTGGATTGAATAGGCTCCAATAGTAAACATGAATGATGGCCCTCTGTCTATAGGTATGGTTCCAGAACAGGCGGATGAAGGATAAGAGGCAACGTTTGGCAATGTCTTGGCCCCATCCAGCAGATCCGAGCTTTTACACCTACATGATGACGCACGCCGCAGCCACC